>SSNS01000002.1:5017804-5349398 GCA_006937985.1 Aphyosemion australe
CCCCTACCGCCCGACATTCGCCGAAGGACTATCAGCGCGTTAGTATGGCAAGCCGATTTAACATTTAAGCAGACTGGATAACGTGTATTCAGATATCTATAATTCTGTTGTTCCTAGCAGAAATTAACATTCCAGAAAACCATAAAATCAATCATACTGTACACAATGAACATTGTGCAACCCCCCCCCCCCCCCCCCCCCCCCCGCACATTGGGAGGGGGGCGCGAAAAATTCTATGTATCCTAGGGGGGGCATCACCGAAAGTATTTGAGAACCACTGCGTTAGACGGTGCGTGAGACCAGAAGGCCTATCCAAGATCACTGATGTTTCAATTAAATGTTGAACTTTAACAAAAAGTTATGAAATTGTGAAGTTTAAAAACTAAAGCATGTTTAGTACTTTAAAGCAACATTCCGCAACTTTTACACCTTAAAATAATTTTCATTGTAACGTTTTGGCAACATATGTCATATGTTATGTACATTATGTTCATTTTTCGTACCTGTGATAGTTTTAGGGGGTCCCACGTCAGTTTACCGCATTATACAGTTTTTTGCTCCGGGTCGAAACAGGAAGTACTGAATGCGTGTCGTTTTACGGCAGAATATGGCAAGCCAAAGGGATAAAAAAAGCGTGCGTTCTAAACACGCGTTATGTCCGCCAAAATGCGCGTCTTGACGTCAAAGGGGGTTGACATAACGCAAGTTTAGAACGCACATTTTTTTAAATTCCTTTGGCTTGCCTTAGTAGCATAACGTAGACCCGCAGTGTAGCAGTGGCAGATTCACCAAAGAAAGCTAGAAATCCTTTATCGAATGAATCTAGGAAAAGAAAACGAGAACGTGATAGAGCAAGAGCAAAGACCAGAGTTATTATTGGGACGTCTTTTCCTCGCTGGAGAGCTCTTTTAGAAAGAACGGCATGTCCTACGGACTCTGACCTAGCCGTGCTGCTAATGGCTAGGTAAGTAATAAATGATTTCACCAGGGTTATTGTGTTTGGTTGGGCATAAAGTTGTTATACAGTCCTGATAAAACTATTTATTCAAAATTGTTTTGCCTAACATTAGGGTTGTTTTATTTTAAAATGTTTGATTTTAAAAATTTATTTTAAAAATTGATTTTACGACAGTGACGTTACACAGCAAGCCTTGAGAGGGCGACAGAGAGCACATATCCGCAATGTTCAGGAATGTTGCTTTAATTCTCCACCGGGTGACAGAAGATGAGATTAAAATAAAGAAGGTTTTTGAGGAAAGTGCTAATCCTGCAAGGTGGAGGATCACAGTGCAGGGAGACAGTTTGTGTGCACAGATCAAAGGTTTTCTATTGTTATTCCTGCTAACAGAAGTTTTAATGTCACCAGTTTATTCTAGATTTGCTGTCACACACGTCATCAAACCGTAGTCCAAAACACCAGCTGGTGATGTCAGAAAAGGAGTTTAATCCAGTGTTTTAATTTAAAATAGTGGCTGTGATGGCAGCTTTGCGCGTGATGTCACATTGCTCAGAGGACCGCCCTCTTTGTCATGATGGATGGTAGAGAAACTGTTTACGCATATTGAAACTCCTGTGAAGCTAGTCAAAACAAGCCTGTCTGTAGCCTTATATTGCTTTAATTTAGCTGAATGGTAATCATTTGCTGCGCGGTTGGCTGCACCAACAGACAAGGGTGCAACTCAACTTGCAACTCCAATTTGCAGTGAAAACGTTTTACCGGGTAAGATGTATTTCATGAGGAAGACAGGGACTGACTGTGATGGACCTGAAATGATAATTGTGATGTGTTTATAGTTCTTATTTAGCATTGATAATTGTCCACCATGGAGGACGTGTGTTACCGTCCACTATCACGAGATAATTATTTATTATAATAATATTGTTCTTATGTAGGATGATGTGTGTGAAAATTATATTTATTTAGCATGATGAGCGTCGCTGTTATGAGATATATTGTGTTTTTAACTTTAAGCTAGAGCTTTAACATTGATCTCAGTGATTGTTGAGTTAGAAACTGACCAGTTTCATATTTGACACCACTCTGCAGCCCTCTTCTGGCCAAAAACAGCACTAGATAGTTTTGTGGAGCGGGTAGGTGTTCTAGGGGGCGCTCTTATATCTGCATTAAGGCTGTTAGCTGTAATGCGAGCAGTTAGCATTTTCAATTTGCTGATCGTCAATAAAAAGCACAAGAAAAAGAAGAGGTTTGCTTTTTCTGTTGGCATCATGGCAGAGCCTGGAAGTAAAAGTAAGTATTTTAGTATTAGTTGGCTCATGCTAGTGTTAGCTCGTTGTTAGCGCTAGCTATAGAAGGCTAAAGCAGGGTTGTTTATGGTAGTTGTAATTCCACTTTCAACCAGTAGGGCGAAGGAGCAGGAAACTCGTTACGTTAAGCAGTGTCAAAGAACCTATGACTCCGTTCTGCAATCAGCCAATGAAAATATCAACAGAGTGATGCAAAAAACAAGAGAGGAGAGCACAATGCAAGAGTAGCATTAGCAACATTAGCAAAGATGGAGGCTACACGTAAAAACATGTGGACCACTCTAATAAGAGTCTAATAAAACAAATGTTGACGCTAGGGCTTTTTTCTCTTTCATCATGCCATCTTAGGGATCTGTCAGCTTTTGGTGATGTATGCTTTTCACCGACCTATGCTTGTGACATTGGCGTGTCTTTCTAGAGCGAGAAACGCCAAGTCCTTTGAGACGGCCAAAAAATGCACAATGTGAACCGGGCTTAACCGTGACTGGTGAATTTTAAAAAAACACATAAACTGCAGGAAGATGAAAAGTCTGTCATTCTCTGTTCATGTTGCCCTAAATGCAACAATTTCAATGTTTTTTATCAAATCATAAATTTTAACAAATTAGAAAAGTATTAAAAATGATGAATCTGGTACATTAAAATGATAAATCTGTTTAACATGCAAGCTCAGACATAAAAAATGCACACATATGGCTGGACTGCCACCATTCTGACATTTCCACACATCAAACGTGACTTTAATTCAACACTGCCAGAGGGAAGCAGAAAAGTTTAATGACTATTTCAGCCCCAGCTGCAGACTTCCTCCACTTATCAAACCAAACTTTCAACCTCCTGCAAATCTTCCAGGACCCTATGTTAACAGAGAATGTTGAAGCACTGGTGGGCTTGTTCAGTAAGAAAATCAATGTTGAAATAGCTACATTTAATTACACTTCCACACGAATAATAATACAGCTTCCTCAAACTCTGACAAAGCAAATAAAAGCTGTGTGCTTTAGCTAGCGGGAAAGGGGGAAGTATTATTCTCATTATGCTAGTACAGTCACAGTAAAAAGTCTTCTGGCTTGTGTTGGTTTATGTTTGGACATGCGGTACCTTTTTAGGAACACTTCTGATCTCTAGGCACCACGTGAGCAGGAACAGCAGAGAAACATTCTGGGGGATGTGGGATGGCAGCTGGGCACCTTTAAAGAAAGAAGACAGACATTTGTGTAGGTTGGCTTTTAGTTTCTTAAAGGGATTCTATGCAGTTTTAGCTTGCTTTTAGCACCCCCTAGTGTCCGTTAGTGAAAGCAAAAGTGAAACTTATCTCCTCGCTGTGCGTTCATCTTTTTAACACATTAATCTAACTGCTGAAATGTCTCCTCAGCCTTCATTAGTGTCTACAGGAGCGGTTCATCACTAAATCAAACAAATCAGCTGTGTTCATGATCTAAAACATGCAGGAAACCTGCTGGAAGCAGACCTCCCTCTCCCCAGCCACTTGGGCCAGCTCCTCCGGGGGAATCCCAAGGCGTTCCCTGGCCAGCCGAGAGGTATAGTCCCTCCAGCGTGTCCTAGGTCTTCCTTCGGGTCTCCTCCCGGTTGGACGTGCCCGGAAAACCTCACCAGGGAGGCGTCCAGGAGGTATCCTAACCAGATGCCCGAGCCTCCACAACTGGCTCCTCTCAATGTGGAGGAGCAGCGGGTCTACTCCGAGCCCCTCCCGGATGACCGAGCTTCTCACCCTATCTCTAAGGGAGAGTCCAGCCACCCTGCGGAGAAAACTCATTTTAGCCGCTTGTATCCGTGATCTCGTTCTTTTGGTCACTACCCAAAGCTCGTGACCATAGGTGAGGGTAGGAACGTAGATCGACCGGTAAATCGAGAGCTTCGCCTTTCGGCTCAGCTCTCTCTTCACCACGACAGACCGGTACAACGCCCCCATCACTGCAGACGCACCAATCCACCTATCGATCTCATGCTCCACCCTTCCCTCACTCGTGAACAAGACCCCAAGATACTTGAACTCCTCCACTTGGGGCAGGACCTCGTCCCTGACCTGGAGAAGGCATTCTACCCTTTTCCGACTCAAGACCATGGTCTCAGATTTAGAGGAGCTGATTCTCATCCCAGCTGCTTCATACTCGGCTGCGAACTGCTCCAGCGAAAGCCGGAGATCACGTTCTGATGAAGCCAACAGGACCACATCATCTGCAAAAAGCAGAGACCTGATCCTTAGGCCACCAAAACGGATCCCCTCACCACCTTGACTGCACCTAGAAATCCTGTCCATAAAAGTTATGAACAGAATCGGTAACATTTCATTAACCCTGTAAAGGGTCATTTTACCACAAACTGTCTCAAGAACATGATTTAAAAATATGAAAAAGTTGCATAGTGTGGCTTTAATATCGTGTACTTTTTGGAAAATTCAACATTTTTTCACTCATCACAGATAAAAATAAAAATATTGCCTTTTTTCTTCGTATCCTTTTTCAGAGCAACATGAACATGATGGGTTTTTTGGTCCTGAAGGTTCAGCCTGCTGATCATTTCATCCACCTCTTCCACCCTGTTGGGGCAGAACACGTCAAAAGAATCTCCAGGCTGATAAATCGTTGTAGGAGAACCCTGGAGGAGATCAAAAGAAAAGAAAAACATGAATATTTGATTTAGATTTAGGCTTTTTGTTTGTTTATTTTTCTGATGCTCACAGAGATGTCCAGCTCCAGCAGAAGAGCTGTCTTGACTGAATCGTCTCTGCTCAGCTGAACTACTTTCGATACAGGCACCTCATGAAGAGTCTCTCTGTTCAAAGGTCCAGCAGTCTGAAAGGAAACATTTATGAGAAGAGGAGTAAAATATGGCAGACATATTTAAAACATTCATCACCTGTTCCATAGCCTCCACCTTCTGAAGTGTAACATCTAAGTAGTGGGGAGGTAGAGCAGGAACATTAAGCGAGGATGTAGACAGCGGAGGTAGGGAGCATGTCAGCGATGGAGCCAATTTAACGGTTGGAACTGTGTCATTACAGGTTTTTGGTGTGGAGATACTGCTGGAAGAAGATGGCAGCCCACAGCTACCTGCAGAAGCAGCTGGCTTGAGATCAGTAATGCTGGGAGGAGATGCATGTTTAGCGTCCGTGCTCAGAGAGGATCCAACTGGCTCACAGTTGTTCTCATCAGTGATGCTTAAACTGTTAAGCTGGATGTCTGGAATCTCTTTGGCAGAATCATCGTTTTCTGTCAGGAGAACAGTCCTATCAGAAGCCATCTTTGATAAAGCCTCTTTGATAGCACTCCACAGTCCTTCAAGCCAAGGGTCAATAACCACCTCCAACCTGGAAGAAGCAGAAGAAGTCAGCAAGACGATTCAATAGTGGAAACCAGTGCAAATGACTGGTGATTCATTTCTAAAAGTTGGATCACTAAATTTCATCTCCCTGCAGAACTTACCCTACGCCATCATCTGCATATCCTGTCGGATAAAACTGCTTGGCTCCCAGTTCCTGCAGCCGACGCTCAATTGTCTTCCCGCAGTTGCAGAAATTTGCATAATTGGTGTCTCCTAAAGCTGAGGCAGAGAGAGGGAAAACAGATTATTCACCAGCAAATGCTCAGAAAGTAAGCAGCGTGCAGAAAAGTGTTGTAATAATTGACGAAAATTTGTTTTGCAAATGTTAGCCCCCGTGTTTGTAAGAAAGGATGACCTTTGACCCTCATTTGAGAATTTACCTAAAAGTGCAAAGCAAAGGTGTTTATAGTGGTCAGAGGAAAGGGTCTTCTTCTTGATCCGCCTTACAAATTTGAGGGCATTATCTGGTGGCTCTCCATCTCCAGTAGTGGACGTAACAAAGACCACTGGGGCATGCTCCGTCTCCAAATTGTACTGGAATCAGTTACATGATTAGTGACTTGGGTTTCTGCAGTCTATGTGCAAATGCATTCAGCAAATATCCGCTAACTCCTCAGGGACCCCATGTTGAAAGACCTCTGTGGATTTCCTACAAAAAGATGACTTATGCTTAAATAAAGAGAACATTGTATGCAAAAATTGATCTGGATGTATCAAACTGTGTGTATGCACGGATTCAATCACAATTCCTTCATATAATCCAACGAAGGTGTAATTGAGCACGAGTGAATACCAGACACCTATTATGCACGCTTTAACATCCACCACTGTAATTGCAACATGTGATTTTATTATTTATTTGTTGTGCATCTGGTGTAAACAATATTTATTCTCACGGTTTCCCTGCAAGGCCACTAAGTGTCACCAAACAAACAGGTAAAGGTAGAAAAACACATAATCCAGCCATGAAATATATGTGGGGATGCACACATTTCCACCACAGTAATTTCATTGGATGCATGGAAAAGGGTGTATGCTACGATTTAGTGTAACCACACTGTTAATACATGAGGCCCCTGGCAAATTCATGCTGCTACTGAATCTGTTCAATGTAGATTTATTAACATCTACCTTCTCATTTTGGTTCAAGCAGCTGAGATCAGCAGACAGTCCATGCTCCTCAGCCTCCTCAGCTATCCCCTCTGCTATAGACTGAGCTTGGCCCTTCTGGGACCCATACAGCACCAGAAATCGATGCTTCACTTCACAAGGCATGCTGGGAAAACTAGAAACAACACAATTTAGGCTTTTTATAATACCAAAAGGTAAAAAGGTGAGACTAACTAGTCAATTCTCAGCTATATTTAAAAAAAACATCTCAGCTTACCAATATACGCGGAAAAAATAAAAGGCTGGCTGCCACAGAAACACATTTGAAGCACAACTGAGGGCCCCAGCTCTGAACGTCACCATTACCAACAGTACCCGGATGTTGCGTCAAACTTTGACGTTGACAATTACCAAAACAGAGCACGTGGACGTGAATTTACTTAAATATTTTCACTCAATACCACATTAAAGCATAAAACATTTTATATTATATATTCTCATATATACTCATATTTGATGAGTAAGCTAATGTGGAATCCTGAGAAACCACCGCAAAGCTTTTTTGCTGCCAACATTCGACTCATTTTCGTGAGAAAATCTTGTTTTCTGGTGTTATTACATAGTAAATACATATAAACGATATACAATCAGGTTAGAGTTAATAGGTTTTTACCTTTTCGAAGTCACCTCGTGAACTCCTCCTTGCTACAGGATTTGTGTTTTTACTGAAATCACGCGAGATCTTAAACTGAGATTGCGCGTGATCGGAACGAACCAAGTTACGACAAACACTTTCTCCCTGTAGTTAAAAAATGTGGTTCACGGCACTATGGTATTGTTAATTTATATACTTTGGAATTATATGTGTTTTAGTTATTCAAGCCTTTTGTTATTTATTACAGAGGTTACATGAATTCAACGAAACACACCGAACTGTATTTGGTTCCGCCCTCCCCGCCCGTGGAGCCTTCCAGAAGTCGCCGGCAGATCCGTGCGGCTTGCAGTTCAGCCACACTCCAGGAAAAACATCATAAATCGCTTTATTCTGTCAGCTAAACACCAACTGCGTGTTCTAAACGCTCGGTCAACATGTCCACTCTGGGCACATTAGCCTTTGATGAATATGGAAGGCCCTTCATCATCATCAAAGACCAAGACAAGAAGACACGGCTGTCGGGAATTGATGCACTGAAGGTACAATGAGCTAGCTAGCATATCTGTAGCGTGATGGCCTAACACAAGTTAACTTGCTATTGGATATTTGATTTGGTTACTACACGATTTTATACATACGGCTTCGTGTTGCATGAATGGATTTGTCCAGCAAATTCTAATGTTTGTGCAAAATAAACGGAATTAGATTAGCACATGGATTAGCTAGCTATGCTAACAAGAGGCCCATGTGCTCCCTGTGCGTTCATCTGCTATAGGGCTGTACCCTGCATGGTCATTCATGTACATCACTCATACAGCCAAGACGTTGTTGACATGCCTTTAAAGTGAGCTTATACCAGTAAAAAGTGTTTTTACATGCACTTGTTGTGTTTTGCAGTCTCATATAATGGCAGCCAAGGCAGTGGCATCAACGCTTAAAACATCGTTGGGACCAAACGGTATGATCCAGTGCAGTGATGTCATTTCACTTGAATAAATGCTGAGATGTAGAGCTTATGTGACTGTATTTGGTCATTAATTGAATCTAATTACAAATAGAGCAGAGGGTTGACCATGTCATGTCACCGTTTTTAGGTCTTGACAAGATGATGGTTGACAAGGATGGAGAGGTAACTGTCACTAATGATGGCGCCACCATTCTCAGCATGATGGATGTGGACCACCAGATTGCAAAGCTAATGGTGGAATTGTCCAAATCCCAAGATGATGAGATTGGTGATGGAACCACTGGAGTCGTTGGTGTGTAAATGTGTGCAGATGGAATATTGTGTGTATGGTTTCTGTAGATGAACCTGTGTGATGTATGTTATGTGTTGGCATAAGTGTCATCTCATTGTCTCAAATGAGGAAGTTGTCTTAAATACTTATTAAATAACCACCATTGTTAGAAATTGGTAAAATACTGCATATAACATACTCCTGACATACATTAATGACTAGCTACCAGGAATAGACTGATATTTATCTATTTTATATTTAATTCTTGGTGAGTTTATTGAGTTTTTTCAAATTGACTGGATAAATGGCTGGTTTTAGTTCTGTAAAGTGCACAAAATTAAGTTTCAGCAGTTAAATTCAGAGTTCCGAAATGTTATTTGTCTGCTGTTATTATTTCGACATTTTTAGCATGCAAATAAAGCAGAAAACGTCTAGATATCGGCCAAAAATCTGCAACTCATATCGGCCATGACCTCTACATATTGGTATCGGGAATAGAAAACCCCATATCAGCTGATTTCTACTAGCTACTGCTCTTCTAATATATTTCTAACACCGTTTACCTATTTTTCTGCCTCCTTAGTGCTGGCTGGAGCGCTGCTTGAGCAGGCTGAGCAGCTGCTGGACCGTGGAATCCACCCCATCAGGATCTCCGATGGCTATGACCAAGCTGCACGCATAGCCATAGAGCAGCTGGACAAAATAGCAGAAACTTTTCCCTTTGATCCCAACAACACCGAACCACTCATTCAGACTGCCATGACAACGCTGGGGTCAAAAGTGTAAGTTAAATTATTATTTTAGTAGCTTTTGATGCAATTTTCTTGTGCTCTTGTGATCTGGCTGCTTTGTAAGTAAGTTATTGAGATTTACGATTTCACTTTTATCCCATTGTTTTTATCTAGCATCAACCGGTGCCACAGACAGATGGCGGAAATTGCAGTGAATGCCATCCTCACTGTGGCCGACATGGAAAGGAAGGATGTAGACTTTGAGCTCATCAAGGTGGAGGGAAAGGTGGGAGGAAAGCTGGAGGACACACAGCTCATTAAAGGAGTCATAGTGGATAAGGAGTTCAGCCACCCTCAAATGCCCAAGGTATGATTAAAATATAAACATTTATGGCAAATATTGCTGCTTTTTTGTCACATGCCAGAGCTAACGACCTCTGTTTTAAATTAGCTTCTCAAAGACGTTAAGATCGCCATTCTGACCTGCCCGTTTGAGCCTCCTAAGCCCAAGACCAAGCACAAGCTGGATGTGACCTCAGTCGAGGACTACAAAGCTCTCCAGGACTATGAAAAGGAGAAGTTTGAAGAGATGATCCAGCAGGTTAGAACCTAGAGAATCTTGCATTTATTGATTTTCGTGAATCCGGGTGCTACAAAATAAATCACACAGTTCAATAAAAAATAAAAATATCTTCATTCTAGGTCAAAAGCACTGGTGCTAACTTGGCCATCTGCCAGTGGGGCTTTGACGATGAGGCAAACCATCTTCTGCTGCAAAGCGAGCTGCCTGCTGTGCGCTGGGTAGGAGGGCCTGAGATTGAGGTGAGGTGGAAGTCTAACATGTAAAAGGTCAGAATGAACTGTTTTTGTTACAAACTCACCGTTTGGTGTTGTTTATGTGCAGCTGATAGCTATAGCTACCGGAGGCCGTATCGTGCCGAGGTTCTGCGAGCTGACACCAGAGAAGCTCGGAACCGCCGGCCTAGTGAAGGAGATCTCCTTTGGCACAACCAAGGATCACATGCTCGTCATCCAGGAGTGCAAAAACACCAGGGCTGTAACCATTTTCATTCGAGGCGGCAACAAAATGGTACGCGCTCATAGACTATCATTTTTGTCTTTTTTCAGCTCATTCGTGTCTAATGTTCAAAACCTTTTCATTAGATCATCGAGGAAGCCAAGCGTGCTCTCCACGATGCTCTGTGCGTAATTCGCAATCTGGTGAAAGATAACCGTGTTGTGTATGGGGGCGGAGCTTCAGAGATTGCCTGTGCCCTGGCTGTCAACCAGGCTGCAGATAAGGTGACAAATTAAAACCATTTAATAAAGAACAGAACTGTTTATTGCTCTTCTTAACTCCGCTCCGTTTTCTTGTCAGTGTCCATCATTGGAGCAGTATGCCATGAGGTCATTTGCTGATGCCCTAGAGGTCATCCCAATGGCTCTGGCTGAAAACAGCGGGCTGAACCCCATCCAGACTATGACTGAGGTCAGAGCCAGGCACGTCAAAGACAGCAACCCCTTCCTTGGAATTGACTGTTTGCATCACAACACCAACGGTAAGGAACTTGGAGATGGTTCAGTCTCAAATATGTCAACCTAATTCCATCAGATCAAAGAAAAGATTTAAGTATCTGTTGATTTCTGTGCAGACATGAAGCAGCAGCATGTGATCGAGACCCTGATCGGCAAGAAGCAGCAGATCCTTCTGGCCACTCAGGTCGTCAAAATGATCCTAAAGATAGATGACATCCGAAACCCGGGGGAGAGCGAGGACTGAAGACCCAGATGTGCTCTTTAATGTAAAAATATCTGAGCTGTTCTAGAGGTCTTTGACACTTCCTCAGGCTCAGTGTCCAAACCGCACTGCTTATTGCTATTTATCATTTGATACAAAAATGTCCCGAGCTGTTAGTTCCAAAGTCACCAATAAAAGGTTGGTCTGTCGAAATTTCAAAACGTGTCATTTTTATTGTGATTGATGCTGTTTTTATTCCACATCATACATGTTGACTTCATTTCACATTATTTTAAGTTGCATATGAACTGAAAAAAAAATCAAATTCTTTTGGTTAAAGTGACGATGTGTAGTTTTTACCATTAATCTCTGGAAATATCCATCGAAATGTTGAAAATGAATTTATGCCCAGTTGCTGAAAAATATTGGCGGCTTCATAACATATAACCATAAAAATCAGGTCTAAAACGCATGGGAGGAGGTCTTTGGGCGACGCCATATTGGATGCCATGTTTCCTTTTGCGGGACCCCATGAGGACAAAATGCATTTACTGATTTGTAACAAACGGTTACAAAATGTTCGCCATTTATAAACATTGTTTTACACATTTACCTCTTCGCTTGCTGTCGGTGATGAGAGGGAGTCTGATGTCATTTTGCTGGAGGTTGCACTCCCAAGGATTTTTGACCCTAATGGCCATCCGTTGTTAAGGTCTTACTTGAACACAAAATACAGCTTGCTTGCAATGATTTAGGTATGTACTGCCCCCTATCGCCAGGGAAAATACACAGTCACTTTAAACATTAAATAAAAAATGCCAAGTACATGTAGGTTATCCACAAAATGAATATATATTTTCTGCGCTTTGGCCCTATTTCCACATGAAAGTCAAAATAGACGCCACCAGAAACATCTGTCAAAAACTCCAACCAAAATGGAGTTTTGCGAATTCTTCATTGTCAGGATTTGCTTGTGGTCATAAATTATCGAGGTTTTGACTTTCAACCTGTGGCGAAAATGCTCTGACATCACGTGTGACCCGTTTACACTCGCTGTTTTTACAAGCTCAATTACTCCACGTAGAAGATCACAGGTGAACGACAGTCATTACCCACCACCTACTTATTCCACAGATGACCTTTGACCCTTATTTCTGAAAATGAGGTGGAAGTTTTTCCCCTAACTAGAGGATATTCGGTTTCACAAAAACACAGCTACGTGTGAAGTTCTGTTACCCAGTATTTATAAAGTAAAAATTTGCAAAATCATCTGAGATTTTATTCCTGTAACCATGAATCACCCCCACCTAAACTTTACACATTTCTCATTACTTTTACAGGCTTTCGATTATTGATCTGAGACCAGATTTGCGGCTCAAAGCAGACTTCCATTTGCCGTTTCTTCCCGCTCCGTGTTACATGTACTTGTTGAGCCAGATGAGCAGGTCTGTTCTGGCCTCCAGGATTTGCGGCTTGTCGGCGGGGTTGATGTCCTCCCTCTTCCGATGGACGAAGCCGTGAGTCTGTCCTGGAAATATTTTCAGCTGGAAGTCCACGGTGCATTTCTCCCTCAGGCTTGCTTCCAGGATGCTAACCTAATTCACACGTAGGAATATTCCTTTAAGTACCACCAATCAACCTTCAGTACGGTTTACAGAAACATACACTAACCTGATCTAGAGGGATTACGTGATCGTTTTCTGCAAAGATGAACAGCGTTGGGCTCTTCAGCTCATATCTGTCCTCCTGTTCTCGTACTATTCCTGCACAGATAAAACTAATTAAACCACTCTAATAACTAATACGTATTAGTATTGTTGACTGGGATGAAATACCATAAACAGACACTCCGGCCTTGATTTCTGGATACAACAGAGCCAAGTAATGCGTGGCAACACCTCCCCAGCAAAAACCCACGGTCCCGATGCGTTTGGCCCCACACTGCTCCTTCAGGAACTTCAGCACGGCGTCAACCTCTCTGAGATGGATGTCAGATATTTAAGTCAAAGACAAACTTGGATCAACACAAGGAACAGAGTGTGAATTTGATTACTTGTTTATCTTTGTTGGTTTCTTGTCTTCCAGCCACTCCTGGAACTTGGCCCAGTCTTTAGTTGGACCCCATGCTTCCTTCCCAACAAAGAAGTCTGGGCAGACCGCTCTGCTCGGAGCAAAAGCAACAGCAGAACATTATTATAAATAAAAAAATCCACCATGTCATTGTGTTTTTACGAGGGACTGAGCTCTACACACATGTATCCATTGGCAGCCAGCATGTCAGCCATGTATCTAGTGTTGGGAAGCTCCCAACCAAAGATGTCTTGGATGACGATAACGGCCTTGTCAGACAGAACGGAGGGTTTCACCACGTAGGCCTTGATGTGCTCTATTTGGACCTCCTGGCCGAGCCCCCCGTAGTCGGATCGATCACCAATATCGCATGGGCAAGGGTTGGCCTCGTTTGCCATCTAACAGGGAAAAATGGAAAGCTTTCATGAATCACATGATGCTACTGACTAATCCCATAAATTATGATCAGGATTTCATGCAAACAACATTTCAATTATTGCTGCTTCGTAGATTTTTGTTATTTATCTGTGGCATCTTAATTTAATCATACACTTGAATAAATGTGTCTTTTATGTTTCTAGATTGCTACTATTTGGTTTATTTTTAGAGAAATTTTATTTTTAAACAAATAACTACCAGATGATCTGCGGTTATTAGGGGGAAAAGTTATGCAACAGAATGACGAAGCACTTTGCTAAAGCAGCACTGACCTTTTTGTAATCAATCCTTTTTCATATCATCAATCACGCTGGAAGTTGCAACGTTTGATGAATTGTCATAGTTTGCAAATTTGTGATTTGTTTTGGTCTTCCAGAACGGTGAAAGGAGATGGAAGAAGAAAGAGCAGGAGTTAGATGAGCTGTTAGGGTAAAGCAGGAGATAAAAGAGGCAGGTGAAAGAGAAAAGAAACATCCCAGATATAAAAAAATGAAGCAGTTTCCATAGTAACACTGCATCAAACAAGTGTTTTTACACATGCAAAATCTTCCTTTTGACAAGAGTTCATTACTATAGAATATTTGCATTAAACAAGTGTTTTTTTCCGTTTCAGCAAGGAAAATAGTAAAGTTTAAATTCTATTGCACATTTCATCCATTTCTTACATTTAAAGGAAGCAATTTGACACTTGTGCCCCTGTAGGCTTGTAGGACTGGAACGCCCCTGATCATTATCACAAACATAAAGGGATAGTGCAAATTTTAAACCAGTAAAAGGTGATAAAGGGTGACACATTTGCTGCCATTTATTTTCCCCTTTCTCTCTAAAATGTTGCCCTGCTAGGCTGAAGAAAAGAATAAATCTGGGGGAAAGTGAAGTCCCATTGAATCAACGGGATGAGTGAGTGTGTTACACAATAGAATGACTAAGCATTTTTGCAAAAGTAGCTCCAAAACTTTTGTAGAACATGCTGTTTGCGACAAAAACTTTAAAAAATCAAACCAAACAGTGCAGAATAATTGCATTTTTGCTTCAGAATGCAGATACCATATCATATGACATACATACCGTGCGTTTCTTCTGCGGGACAGAAAATTGAAAGGAGGAAGGGCTGCTTGGGACACTGGAGCAGACCAGCAGAACAACTGGGAAAACAAACTAAATAATGGATCACGTGACTATCGTCAAGCACCCACGAGGTTTTAGCTGAGACTTTCAAAATAAAAGCATCTTCGAACGATCAAATGAAACTTTAGCAAATATTTTAAATCTGCAACAAAAACCCCTGAAAATACCTATTTTCCTTCGAAAAATCATTAATCTTACACTACAATCTTAAAAAAGGCTTAATCGTTGCTGAACTATAACATTTTAATGTTCATCAGAAACAACTTCCGCTCTGCAGAAAAAAAAAACATACGACTTTGTTGTTTTCACTTTACAAATGTATGGAAAGTTCTTTCATATTTCATAGAAACGACAAATATAATACTTCTTACTTCATCTTTTTATAATACTTTAATAGGAATGCATTACATTGCAGGCCAGATATTTCACACTGATATTTGTTGGTTTAAAACAATGACACTATTTGTTACCATGCTTACTTATGGCCTGTTTTCGAGTAAAACCAATAACAACGTAAAATTTCTTTTGGCCACTACCTTCACCCATCAGAAATAAGGTAAAAGGCACCGCTGGGATTCGAACCCAGGATCTCCTGTTTACTAGACAGGCGCTTTAACCAACTAAGCCACGGCGCCACTGTGACGACATCTCTGATTTTACCGAAGATCAATGGATCAAATATCAAATGTGACGGTTATAATTAGTAGGTGAAAGTACACTTTACGTGACCTCTTATACTGGAAAACTTCCCGAAAACGCGCCTCGATGTAAGACGATCAAACAAACATGTTGTTATATTAAATAGAACAAGGTGCGAGTATAGAAATGCATTTATGCCATATTTAACACAAAAAATGCAAAATATTGTCGGATTAAGTCTGTAAAATTAAAGTTACTTTGAATTTCGTACCCTCCATAGTTTTAAACCCTTAGTTGCAAGAACTATTACCTCAAAAAATCTGACGAAAAGATAATATAAACACTAAACTATCTTGTATTTTGATAGTAAAGCGTTAACTTGCCTTTCTGAAATCACGTGATAACAGTGGAAGTTTTCCTGCCGTAAAATCGATCAGCTGTGGTAAAGCCAAACTGTCCATCAGGAGCTGACAGCAACATTTGCGCATGCGTCACTAGGTTTAGCTACTTGCCATTTATCGCTCTGGTTTAAGCTCTCCTATTAGCTGTACAATCATCTGAAGTACTCATATACATTTACAATACACCATTAAGTAGAAGCAATTTGTGTATTGGCGAAGAGGAGCTGGATGTGAAAGTAAACAACGAAGTCGGCGTGTTTAATCTCTCGGGAGACCATTTTATGATGCATAAGGATACACAGTCGTGTCGCTAGCTTAGCATAGCTAGCTAGACGATATATCCTGTGTCGTGGATGGGTTAACCACACAAGTTTCTCCTAAAAGACTAACTAGCGGGTCTTTAGCCAGCACCATGGACACAGCTGAAGAAGGTAAGCCTCTTGTCTTAGCATCGGTGATTAAGGAGTCGGCTTCGCAAATACATCATACGTCAGCTAATATCTGATTAGCAACGCCTGCTATCGTAGTGAGATAAAGCAGGAAAACATGAATCGGCGTTTAAACGTTTTGTCTTCTGTGTACATATTTAAATCAACACATCAGTGACGCTGACAGCCTGGAAAGGACCAGGAGTTATGGGTGATGATGTCACTCTCCTGTTATTTAGTTTAATGTTGTAAAGTAACCACACACACTGCCTCTACCAAAGTGCACACCCAGGCCCTTCACATGCGTGTTTTCATATGATCTGAGCTAATAATTCAAATATTCTTTACAAGGATATTATAGATAGGCTTTTAATAATGAAAAGGCATCTTCAAATACTGAAACTCATTGAAATTACCTAAATACTAGATTTGTTTTGACGTTCATTTAGTGTAAAAAAATCATAGGATGCCATATATAATGATTTCATCAGAAGATCTAGATTGTTGAATCACTCCTTCAATTTTAAAGGTTAATTTATGTTAACCTATAGTGTGTTTTTGATCAGTCACATGTTGCATGTTTGTGTATTTGTGTGATCAGCGGATATTTGCCGTGTGTGCCGCTCTGAGGGGACCCCAGACAAACCCCTGTACCACCCTTGTGTCTGCACCGGCAGTATCAAGTTTATCCACCAGGAATGGTGAGTTTCTGCTCTGTTACTGTTAAAAGTGTTTCAGTTTCTACCATGTTGCTAAATACGACTCTTTTCCTCACGTGTAAATATTTGATGTGCGTAAGAAGACTGTTTGACCTTCAGATGAGTAATAAGGTGCAGCCTGTAGAGTTAGATGTTTGAATCCTGTTTCCATATATATATCTCTGGTTATTTCTCTGAGATCATAAACTCTTATTTTACATGAGCAGGATGTCTTTTTGCCTGACGATTGTGTTCAACAGGAATATTTGACACATCCTGTTTTTAAAATGCTCCTTTCTTTACACGTCTCCTCACAGTTTGGTCCAGTGGCTGAAGCACAGCAGGAAGGAGTACTGTGAATTATGCAAGCACCGATTTGCTTTCACACCAAGTAAGTCCATCAACTAAAATGTTGTTCAGCCTCATTGGTCACAGTTTATCAGTAAATACGGATCCAAAAATGTCTACCTTCTGTGTGTCTGCTTCAGTTTACTCCCCAGACATGCCCTCACGTCTGCCCATTCAGGACATCTGTGCTGGCCTGCTGACCAGTGTGGGCACAGCTATCCGCTACTGGTTTCACTACACGCTGGTTGCCTTCGCATGGCTTGGGGTGGTTCCCCTCACTGCATGTGAGTATAACAAAATCTGTATGTTCCCTGGAGAATGACTGAGATCCACTGGTGGAGCTAAAGCCAGGATCACATTGAATCTTGAAACAACTAAGATCTGGTAAACAAGAGAGACCACACAAGTGGCCATTAAAATCACGGATGTAACAGGTTTGGTCCAACTGTGTGTGGTTTGTTTCCACTTGACAAAACTACACACAAAGCATTTTCACTCACGGACATCCCCAGATTAGATGGGAATTCTCGCTAAACTTCGCAAAATCAAACGTGACTTCGGAGAAAACAAACATGGAAGAGGAGTGGATAATGCACTTCTGTCAACTCGCTGTCTGATTGGCTATATATCACATTTAATACTTGTTTGTCCTTGAAAATCTGACCTAGAACATTCAACATGTTGAGTATCCCCGTTTTAGGATCGGAGCGGTCCCGACATCCTTCCAAGCAGACTAGAGCACTCTTAACACACCACACACAGCAGGATTATCTGATAAGATTATCTTTAGAGTTATTATGGTAGTTGGGCACTGCCTTAAGATTGTCAGGAGAGGATCAGGTCAAAAATTAGCATAATTATCTTGTCAAGCTGGGTTTAAGAGGCTTCTCAACTCACGTTAGTCAACGCTTCGCTCTTTTGTCGCTCAAATTTTAAACGTTCAAAAATTCTGTTCGGTTTATTTACGTGATCTCTCTTGCAGGTCGCATCTACAAGTGTCTCTTTACAGGCTCTGTGAGCTCTCTCCTGACACTGCCGTTGGACATGCTGTCGACGTGAGTAAAAGCCTCCTTCCTCAGCTGAAAGGTTCCTGTTTCAGTGCAGACGTTTGTTTACACGTTTCTGTTCGGCTCCTGCAGAGACAACCTCCTAGCAGACTGCCTACAGGGCTGCTTTGTTGTCACCTGCACCTTGTGTGCGTTCATCAGCCTGGTGTGGCTCCGAGAACAGATCGTGCACGGTGGCGCCCCTCAGTGGCTAGAACAGCAGCAGCAGCCGCCACCAAACGTAGCTGGACAAGCTAATGAGGTACACATTTATATTGTGCTCGTTGATGGACGACATTTCTACACGATCCATAAATGTGCCATCATCATCTCCTCTCACGCTAAGGCCCAAGCTGCAGGTCAGGGAGCAGCCGACGAGCCCCCCGTAGCCCAGCCGGCCCCCGCTGCTCCGCCGGCTCAGAACGAGGCAGAACCTGAACCCCCTGATGCCCCCCCAGACCAGGCTGATGACCCCGAAATGGAGGAGGAGGGAGCCGCCGCTGAAGATGCAGATCCCAACAATGGAGCACAAGGTTAGCAAAGGATTTGTTATAGTTGAACTCATTCATTAGTTTAATGACTAATAGGGTTTGTTGCTGTAGATGACATGAATTGGAACGCCTTGGAGTGGGACAGAGCAGCAGAGGAGCTCACCTGGGAGAGGGTAACTCTGACGTTTCTGTGGATCAGCGTTTCGATTAGATTAGATGTGAGACGTGTTCATGAATTGTGTTCTTCCTTCTCAGATGCTTGGCCTGGATGGTTCTCTGGTGTTTTTGGTGAGTTTTACTAAGTGCTCTATTTCTTCCCACACTGAAAAGGATTCCTGAGACATAAAATCTGTTTTGAAATGCTTAAGTGGAGTAAAAATGGCGGTCTTTGTTTCGCAGGAGCATGTGTTTTGGGTGGTGTCCCTGAACACGCTCTTCATTCTGGTGTTTGGTGAGTAGACGGGTTACTTAGATCACAACAAGCTGTTCTTTTTCTTATGAACAAATTCAAACTATTTTCCTTTTTGTAATCATTGAATTAAATTCCCATCCTGGCAGCCTTTTGTCCCTACCACATCGGACACTTCTCAGTCGTTGGCCTTGGCTTCCAGGAATACGTAAGACAACATTAGATCACTTCATCAGACAGCAGCACGATCCCTGATTCATCCACATTAAACATAATAATTACATCTCTGTTGTTCAGGTGCAAGCGTCTCACTTTGAAGGTCTGATCACAACGATCGTTGGCTACGTGCTGCTGGCCATGACTCTCATCCTGTGTCACGTATCCTTAAGCGCCGCTCGGCTTTAAACCGTGAAACCATCAGCAGAGACATGCTTCGCTCTAACCGTATCGATCCTTAACCGCCGCCTTCAGGGACTCGCCGCTCTGGTCAGGTTCCAGCGCTCCCGGCGTCTCCTCGGAGTCTGCTACATCGTTGTCAAGGTAACGCGTTTAAATGCATCTCTGCCTGGCTGTTGCTGGTATCGACGGTGACCTTGATGGAAGGGCAGAGATGTGTTTTTTACTTCTTTGCCTTAATATAAAACTAATTCATGTCCTGGTTTACATTGAGAGGGAATAAAAGATGTTTGATGCCATATGAGGATTTTTATTAATAGATATGCTTTTGCTAGATTATGAGTAAAAGAGATGCTAATAAAAACACCCAATTATACCTACAAGTGAAACTGGAAAAATGAGAATATGGTGCAAAAGTCCATTTATTTCAGTAATTCAACTAGACTGAGAGACCATTTAAAGGCTCAGGAACTCTTTGCAGGTGTTTTGTATTAGCAGTTATACATTTTAGTTGATTGGGGTCTTGTTTCATATCACACATTGACATTTGAATAATTTAAAAGCTTTATTTTTCAAATTAAGAGCCCGAGTTTACAGTAATAATGTCCATGTCTAGTGTTTGCTTCTCTGCCTCATTATTTTTGATTAAAAAATTTGCTTTGGGGCAAATTTTCTTCAACGATTATAATGCGATTAATCGAGATTAATTAATTACAAAGCCTCAGATTAATTAGATTAATTTTTAATCAAGTTTTATATATATATATATATGAATATATATGCACCCTCCCTTTTGGAGTCTCTGGGTTATGAATATATGTAAGTGTATAACTTTTTCCTTAAAGCCACCTCCTCTCATCCAGGTCTCCTTGCTCGTTGTCGTGGAGATCGGTGTTTTCCCTTTGATCTGTGGCTGGTGGCTTGACATCTGCTCACTGGTAAGACTCCCTTGACTTTTTTATGCTTCTATTACTTAAAAAAATCATCATTATTGCGCTACACTTGCATTTAAATTTGATCTTTTGCAGTTTTTCTCCAGTTTGTTGGAAGATAACTTCCTACCTCGTGTGACTCTGGCTGTCAGAGCCGTGTAGAGCGGTAGTGGTGTGTGAAGATCTGTTTTTCATGCTTTGCTAACACAAGCACAGCTCTAACGACGTGTTTATGAAGCAGCTTGTTGAATATCTGGACAGAAAAGAGACAAAAGCATTTGCTGGTGTTCACACAGAGACAGAGAACAGACCGGAGTGTGAGAAAACACCTCGCCTCTCTGTGATGTGACACTTTTGTTCCTGATTCTCTCGTGCTTTTAGGGGTTTAACAGTTAAAATCTGTTAGAAACGTGCCTTTGAGACACTTTACTTGATTTATGTGAGTTTTTGTTGAACAAACTTGTTAAAATCTCAAGGCCAAAGCTCAGTTCAGCATCCAGGAGTTGTTTGATCCTTGACTATAAATGGATACATCCTGATCACAGCAACAAACATCATCTTAGACCGGGCTAACGTTCTTTTCTTAACTGTGGTGTCTGACAGGAAATGTTTGACGCCTCGCTGAAAGACAGAGAACTGAGTTTTAAATCAGCTCCCGGTACCACCATGTTCCTGCACTGGCTGGTGGGAATGGTTTACGTCTTCTACTTTGCATCTTTCATTCTTCTTCTCAGAGAGGTAAGAACACGACCCGATCTGGTGTCCCTCGGTCGTACGTTTAGCCGTAACGCCTTGTGTGTCCGTCAGGTGCTACGACCTGGAGTGCTGTGGTTTTTGAGAAACCTGAACGACCCCGACTTTAACCCGGTGCAGGAGATGATCCACCTGCCCATCTACAGACACCTGCGGCGGTTCATCCTGTCCGTGGTCGTCTTCGGCTCCATCGTGTTGCTCATGTTGTGGCTGCCCATCCGGCTGATTAAAGTGATGCTGCCCACATTCCTGCCCTACAACGTGATGCTCTACAGGTAAACGACGGGTCGCTTCCCAACGAGCTGCAGGCTTTTAAAGCAGGATGCTTGGATTTAAAGAGGAAATGTGGACAAACGGCTAGTTTAGTGTAATTTAACATCGTTTTCTGTTCTCTTCTTTCCCCTCAGCGACGCACCTGTTAGTGAGTTGTCTTTGGAGCTGTTGCTGCTTCAGGTGGTGCTTCCTGCTCTCCTGGAACAAGGACACACTCGTCAGTGGCTCAAGGGTCTGGTCAGAGCCTGGACCGTCAGTGCTGGTTATTTATTGTGAGTCAAACCTGAGCAGAACTCTTTATTTCCCTCATTTTGTCTTTTAATCACCTTCCTGTTTGTTTCTGTTTGCAGAGACCTTCACTCCTACCTGCTGGGTGAGCAGGAAGACAATGAAGCTAACCAGGCAGCAAACAACAACAATAACAACAACCCTCCTCATGCTCATCAAAACAACAACAACCCAGCCCCAGCGGTTGGGGAGGGGCTGCATGCTGCACATCAGGCCATCCTCCAGCAGGGGGGGCCTGTGGGCTTCCAGCCATACCACCGTCCTCTCCGCTTCCCGTTTAGGGTGAGAGTTTTCTAAAATGCATCTATAGAACTCCTCCAATGCGTTAAAACAGCTTTATGAATCAAAACGTGACTGGATTTAGGCTAACTCTGTTCGTTTCTGTAAATAAAGACTTGTCTTTTTCATTTTTCTAGCTAAATCTAAAGAAATTAGGTTTTTCTCTAGACAATGCTGTAAAAATACTTAGACTGTGTGTTCTGTTTTCTACAGATTGTTCTACTGATCATATTCATGTGCATCACCCTGCTGTTGGCCAGTTTGGTGTGTTTAACTCTTCCAGGTAAGGAAGTAGCAGCAGCTTACAGCTAACTGTTACATTCTACGTTGTTTGTCCACACCCAAACTATCTCTGATCTGTTTCAACTAAAGTGTAATTTACAAATTTAACACTTATTTGTGTGTGTGTGTGTTTCAGTGTTCACGGGCCGCTGGCTGATGTCCTTCTGGACAGGAAGCTCTAAAATCCACGAGCTGTACACGGCAGCATGCGGCCTGTACGTCTGCTGGCTGTCGGTACGCGGGGTCACCGTCCTGCTGGCCTGGATGCCACAGGGACGCACCGTAATCATGCGCAAAGTCCAGGAATGGACACTCATGGTATGAATGAATGAGCAGCGTTCATAACTACAGCTAACGCTGTATTTATAAACTAAACTGGTAATAAAGGGCATTTAATGCAACACTTAAGAAGTTTTGCACTTCTCCCCCTACTGTTTAAAAGTGGAAATACAACTGTCGTAAACAAGCCTACAGCAGCCTGCTGTTGTTAGCGCTAACAATGAGCTAATGCTAACACAAGCTAACTGATACTAAATAAGCCACAAAGTAAAAAGAGCCACACTGTTGGACCAAAAAATATAAATTCTTACAAGTCCAGTAGCAACAAAGCCAGGTCACCATCAGTCTGTGATTTCGTAGCCTTCTTTAGCTCCCTCAAATGAATCTAGGCTGCGCCGATGTTCACTCTGGTTTTAGCTCTTCGCTTGACCTCCAAAGACATTACTCTCTTACTTCCAGGTTCCACCATGATGCTAACAAAAAGAAGCAAAACTCTTCTTCTTGTGCTTTTCATTGACAGGCAGTGAACTGAAAAAGCTAACTGCTAGCCCTTGAAAAAGCTAACTGCTAGCCCTTATATAAGCTACCGGTGCAGTAAACAGCTATTGCCATAAAGCAGATAGAGACCTCCCACTAGTGTTCCTACCAGAACCACAAAAGTTGTAAAGAGGAGATTCTGTCTAGCAGAGGGCGGTTCAATGTGACGTTGCTCAAGTTTCTGGCTCAAGAATCACTGAAACCATTTTAAAAGCAGTAGCTTCTTTAGTGTGGCTTTAAACACCATCTACTCTCCCGTTTGTAGATCCTGAAGACCCTTGTTGTGGCTTTGCTGGTTGCTGGAGTCATCCCCCTGCTGCTGGGCCTGCTGTTTGAACTGGTCATTGTGGCTCCACTCAGAGTGCCGCTGGACCAGACGCCTCTGTTTTATCCCTGGCAGGTACGATTACGCACACCTGTGATGCCTCTCGGTCACATTTCCCTTTTTAGATGTTCATTCTTCCGTTTCTTCTGCAGGACTGGGCTCTCGGGGTCCTTCATGCCAAAATCATTGCAGCCATCACTCTCATGGGCCCTCAGTGGTGGCTGAAGGCTGTTATTGAGCAGGTGCATTCATGATTAACATTACGTAGAACGTCATTAGCACCACGCAAATGAACTGAGTCCTTATTTCTTTCTTCTTGCAGGTTTATGCAAATGGAATTCGTAACATTGATCTCCAGTTCATTATCCGAAGGCTGGCGGCTCCAGTCATCTCAGTCCTGCTGTTGTCTCTGTGTGTGCCGTACGTGATCGCTGCTGGAGTGGTGCCCGCCGTGGGTCAGTGTCCACAATCCAATTCAGAACATTTAGCTGCTGCAGTGTTGTGTCTCTAACTCACAGCCCGGTGAGATGAATATGTTTGTTCTTGGCAGGAGTTACGGCTGAGATGGAGATTTTAATGCAGAGGAGGATCTACCCGTTCCTCCTGATGATCGTGTCGCTCGTTGGGATTCTATCTTTCCAGATAAGACAGTTTAAACGCCTTTATGAACACATCAAGAATGACAAGTACGCATCTGTTCTGCCTCTTTTCTTCCCAGAAATCAAAAACTATTGAATCCTAGTAATAATTTGCCATCGTCTCTGTTCACGCAGGTATTTGGTTGGTCAGAGGCTCGTCAACTACGAACGTAAATCCGGCAGAGCGAGCTCGGTCCCGCCCTCCGACCCCATCGCGGAGTAAATCCCACCTCCAGCGTGTGCCAGATGTTTGCATCGTGTGTCTCTGCTCAACCTTTTGATTTCAGCTCAGTCCTCATAGAGTAATCCTATTAAATCTTCTGTGGATCATAGCAGATTTGATGGATTGTGTTGAGTCTCTTTCACACCCACTGAAGACGGGATGGGAAACTAGAAGAAAGTCCTGATCGCGGGACGGCCCGGTTCTATTTCAACCAAATGGTGTAGGCAGGAAAGCTAAAGGTTTGATCTGAAGTCCGTCATCTGTATTATCATTCATGCCTTGCTTTAAGTGCTGCCTGATTAATTGTACATGTGTAAATACTTTGAAAGCAGACTTTGTCTTCTGAAATTGGACAGTTGTGAATAATTGACCATTGTACATCTTTAAACCGTATGTATAATTTATTAAATCAAAGTGACAGTTTACCTTTTCTGGTGCATTCTGTTCTGTATAGAAAGTCACACGGTGAAGTGGTAAAATCAGGAAGTACAAAACATTTCAAATATTTGATTCGGGCAGCAGTAGCTCAGGAGGTTGAGCGAGTTGTCCAGGTTGCAGGTTCGATCCCGGCTCCTGGCAGAGAATGCTGCTGTTGTGTTCTTTGGCAAGACACTTAACCCACCTTGCCGGCTGGCGGTGGTCAGAGGGAGCGGTGGCGCCTGTACTCGGAAAGCCTCGCCTCTGTCAGTGTGTCCCAGGGCAGCTGTAGCTACATCATAGCTCATCACCATCAGCGTGTGAATGGATGAATGATACACTGTAGGGTAAAGTGCTTTTGAGTTCTCTGACTCTGAAAGGCGCTTTACAAGTGCAGGTCATTTATCATTCCCACCGTAATGGGAGTAGGGTCAGTACATGACTAGTGGTGGGGTGATGGTCTCATCCTTTGGTTTTAGAGGAGATGGAAGTATGATTCCAAACATCTCCTCTAAAACAGCAGGAATCTCCTCCTCCTGGAGGTCCCTGGTTGTGGTTTCCACCAAACCTCCAGTTGCTTCTGACGGAAACCTGGTGGTGATCAACTTGTGGCCGATATAAGTAACTCTCCCATCTGGTTTGAGAATCATACAGAGCGACTTGCAGAAGAAAAGGGAACAAGGAGAAGTCTGGTGGTACTGACACATGTCCCTGAAGTCCTCCAGACACCGGGGCTCCAGGGTGAACTTGTAGATCTCAGTCCAATCTCCATCCTCGCCTCTGTTCTCCTCCTTCTGCCACTCTAGGAAAAGCATCTCCATGTCCTTTCTAACGCGATAAACTCTGTGGCCCTGCTCCTGAGGTCCGCTGGTCTCCAGTGAAAGGGGCTCCCAAAAACCCGGAGTCCCGAACCCGACGTCGCACAGCCACCGTCTCCCCTCGAGGGTGACCATTAAAACCACGTGATCAAAAGGTGGGCCGTAGCGAGCCGTCTTCAGGTTCTTCACCTGGCCAGAGAGCACGGTCACCTGGAAGCCCAGCTTGGCCAGCAGCCAGGAGAAGAGCGAGTTGCTCTCACAGCAGAAGCCTCCTCGGCGCTGGTTCACGATCTTCTGGTAGAGGAGGGGGAGGTCGATCTGGACCCGCCCGCCGCTGTGCACCGAGAGGTTTTCAAAGGGCACCGAGAGCAGGTGGCAGGAGTGAACCGAGCTCAGCAGCTCCAGGCTGGGCTCCTCTGAGGGACCAGAGAAGCCGATCCGGGACATGTAGTCACTCACCTCCATCCTCACGGCGGCCATCTTCTGTTACTGTTAATGTCTCCGTTTAGACCATCTTATATATACAGTCTTTGGTTTAGACCTATTCATATGTCGATGGTTTAGACTGGGAAACAGAAAGTGAAAGTAAACTCGTTAGTGAATAATAAATCATTACGGTTATGCTTCCGCCAGCCAGCACACCTAGGTGGGCCCCATATGGAATATATATGGGCAAGCCATATGGGATCCACAAGGGTTTGTCCGTGGGCTCCACAGGGGGCTGGTGTGTGGTGTTTGAGTCAAACCCTCTGAAAACCCATGTAGGGCCCGTTAAAATCTATGCGGGCAAACCCCTGTGGGGACACCATGAAAACCACAGACAAACCCTGGTGGGACCCATACGGCTTGCCCATATATGTTCCATATGGGGCCCACCTAGATGTGCTGGCTGGGCGGTCTGTGAGAAGGGTTCAAACTTCATCAAGGATGCAGAGGAGATCGCCATGACAATTCAGAGAAATAAAAATAACTCAGACTAAATTCAGAAATTGCTTTTTTCTATTCCGTAAATATCTCGACTCTTCGGTGACACTGATTCTGTTCATAACTTTTATGGACAGGATTTCTAGGTGCAGCCAAGGTGGTGAGGGGATCCGTTTTGGTGACCTAAGGATCAGGTCTCTGCTTTTTGCAGATGATGTGGTCCTGTTGGCTTCGTCAGAACGTGATCTCCAGCTTTCGCTGGAGCAGTTCGCAGCCGGGTGTGAAGCAGCTGGGATGAAAATCAGCTCCTCTAAATCCGAGACCATGGTCTTGAGTCGGAAAAGGGTAGAATGCCTTCTCCAGGTCAGGGATGAGGTCCTGCCCCAAGTGGAGGAGTTTAAGTATCTCGGGGTCTTGTTCACGAGTGAGGGAAGGGTGGAGCATGAGATCGACAGGCGGATTGGTGCTGCATCTGCAGTGATGCGGGCGTTGTACCGGTCTGTCGTGGTGAAGAGAGAGCTGAGCCGATCTACGTTCCTACCCTCACCTATGGTCACGAGCTTTGGGTAGTGACCGAAAGAACGAGATCGCGGATACAAGCGGCCAAAATGAGTTTTCTTCGTAGGGTGGCTGGACTCTCCCTTAGAGATAGGGTGAGAAGCTCGGTCATCCGGGAGGGGCTCGGAGTAGACCCCCTGCTCCTCCACATCGAGAGGAGCCAGTTGAGGTGGCTCGGGCATCTGGTTAGGATGCCTCCTGGACGCCTCCCTGGTGAGGTTTTCCGGGCACGTCCAACCGGGAGGAGACCCAAAGGAAGACCCAGGACACGCTGGAGAGATTATGTCTCTCGGCTGGCCTGGGAACGCCTTGGGATTCCCCCGGAGGAGCTGGCCCAAGTGGCTGGGGAGAGGGAGGTCTGGGCTTCCCTCCTTAGGCTGCTGCCCCCGCGACCCGACTCCGGATAAGCGGCAGAAAATGGATGGATGGATCTCGACTCTTTTACTCCTCAAGTCAACGGGAAAGAGCTACATTAAACAGAGGAGGCCTCAGGTTTCACCTTTCCAGCACCTACATTGTAGCTCAAATATAAAAACAGTTTCAGTCTAGGTCCCACCCTCCTGCATCTAATCAAAACAACCATTTTAACACAATAGGACCTAACTACATCAACGACTTATGTGATCTGTAGAATGAGATTCACCAGCAGCTCCACCAGAGAAAACCCTCATGAGGTCTCTGCTCTTCTGGTCAAATCCACCGGACCTCCACTGCTGTCTGGAGCCCCCAGCTTCTCCATGGGAACCAGCGGTCTGCTGCTTCATATTTACCCCCTACTTCATTGTTGGAGTTCATCCTGCCAGAGACACCCCTCAGTGACAAGAACACAGAATAAAGAACTAAAAAAGGGACAAGAGACGACATCAGCGTCCAGTAAGACCAGCTCAGTCCCAGTTTAATTTGCTATTTGCCAACAAATCAAACTTCAAAAACATGTATTTAATACTTATCCTACCATGGATTTCACCATGAGTTTATCTAATATAATAAATATATAGAGGATTTTTTGTAAGACGTTGTCACCATCTAGTGGTCACTAGTGAAACATTCATTCCATCATAACATGAAAAAAAATCAGGCTATTTTAAGATTTCTAAATTTATTTTAAAGTAAATAAAGGTTATATCAAGAAATGCCTGGAAATTAAATGTAGTCAAGCAGAAGTGTCACTCAATATAACAATAGAGATTCTGAAAGAAAGCCTCCCTGAAGAACATTTTAGGACAAATCAGCAGCACTGAGAGGTCAAAAGCAGTGACAAAAACTGGACTGTTGAGTCGTTTAACAAATAATTTTGAAATTAAAGTACCAGACTGTAATCCACTGACACCAACAACTTCTTCATGTAAATAATGCAGATTGTGAGCAGCAGGGATTCTCATCTGTTGTCCTCTATGATAATGCTCCGTTTGGGGTAGGTATCTAGATCCACAAATATGTACCGAAATTCATATTTTCCCGTTTCTGGGTTCTGAAATAAGAAAATAAAGACAATAAATTAAAAGACAGTAGATACTGACACAATCTAACATGCAGTTTCCCTGCAGGCTATTATAAAATGGATCAGAGTTTAGATCAGAACCCTGCAAACCTCTTTTGACTCTGAATGTACAGTTCCTTTCAGGCCTGGCTCTGAGCCTTCAATGTAAAACTTCAGTCTCATGTGCTTCAGTCCATCCTTCAGATACTCAAGATGACTGAGGTGGAAAGGAAACACAAACAGTAAAAAAACAAAAAAACAGCATAATCCCAAATATACACCGATTTAAGCCCAGCTAAATTTGTACCTGAGATGCTGCCTCCTTCCTCTACGGGTAGTCTCACCGTAGCATTTGATTGGCTCGCCAAATGCCCCAATTACCTGCATTTTAAATCAAAAACAGCATGGTGCATGTACATTTACACTGAATTGAGTTAACAGAACAAACCATATGTCAGTAAACCGTCTCGTTCTTACCTCTGGGTGTGACCTGACTTTATCAAAAGCTTTTCCATAGATTTTATTTGGGCTTTTGGATGAAAAAAGCTCCTGGAAAACCACATACAACAGTCCACCTAAAACACAAACATTTCTATTTATTTTTACAATAAAATCAGACCATCAAGGATTATAATATGCTGATTTCACTCAACCTCTGAAGCACATTTGTCAGTAAAATAGTACAAAAGTCTACATTAGTAATCTTAAAATCCTGAATGTGATGCCACAAAAAAAAAAATCATATTTGATATTTTTGCATCATCACGAGCCACAAGTTGACTTTAACCAGTTTTTGGTGGTCTGGTTACGCTCACCTGTCACTCCCAGTCCGATGAGCACAACTATCAGGTAGGTGAAGTCTTTACCAGCTTCTTTTACTGGAAAACAACCATGAGACTTTCTTTAGTCAGCAACAGCATGCAATAATAGGCAAATCATTAAATAGTACTGGACATAAACACAATGAAAATGTCAATTTAACCTACAGCATGTAGTACTGTACTGCATATCAACTGTGTTAAAGGTAAACGTCAACATAAACATTTTTATTGGACTCAGTGGCTGTTAGCATTAGCTTACCCTTCTGAGTAGCTGAGGGTTTGGGGCTTCCGCGCTGATACCGGGACACCGCCGCTTTGTCCCTGTCCTCTGAACTGCTCCCGTTTCTGGCTGAACAGTGGAGCTGTCTCACAGCCACACCGATACAGCTCAGCGCAGAGAGACGACTGTCTGTCCCGAGAAGGACCAGTCCTGGTGTTGTGGACAAAGTCCTGAGCGCGTGAGAGAACACACGGACCTGCACGAGCCGACATGTTTGCGTCGCCGCGCTGTGTTGCAGACTTCGATGTAACAAGGCTTTTACAGGGTGAAGATACGCCATTATCGTCAATTAAGTTGAACGAGAGTAAAATCTACACCAGCTATACTACTACAGTGTGTAATTATGTCACCGCGACTTGTAATTATAGAACATTAATCGATTAATGTCACACAAACAAAGCTAGTTTTGGTCGCATCTATATGACGCAGCTTCTTCTTCGTTGTCTTTATTAGAAGTAAACAAACCAGCTTAGACTTACCGCCGCCTACCGGACAAAAGTGAAACAAGCTTGCAAGAATGCAACGTTATTTTGACACTTTTACCCACATACGTCATATACGTATTCGTGGCCGTTTCTCAATATGTGTACTTGTCTGTACTTGTGTACTCCCGTCCTTGTGAAACGTCATCATCGATGGTCCAAGTGCTACATATAATTAGCCTGGCAAGCCATCCTATATATGTGAATATATAAGATTTTGGTCTAGTTCACTAGGCTAGGAGCAGTCCAGAGGACAGGGACAAAGCGGCGGTGTCCAGGTATCAGAGCTACTCAGAAGGGTAAGATAACGCTAACACCCACTGAGTCCCTTAAAAATTTTTATGTTGATATTTACCTTTAACACAGTTGATATGCAGTACAGCACTACATGCTGTAGGTTAAATTGACATTTTCATTGTGTTTATGTCCAGTACTATTTAATGATTTGCCTATTATTGCATGCTGTTGCTGACTAAAGAAAGTCTCATGGTTGTTTTCCAGTAAAAGAAGCTGGTAAAGACTTCACCTACCTGATAGTTGTGCTCATCGGACTGGGAGTGACAGGTGAGTAAAGTCAACTTGTGGGTCGTGATGATGCAACAATATAGGATTTTTTTGGTGACATCACATTCAGGATTCTAATTTCTAATGTAGACTTTTGTACTATTTTACTGAAAATGTGCTTCAGAGGTTGAGTACTACAATCTCTCTGATTGTTGCGATCATCAGCATATTATAATCCTTCTGATTCTACCCACCACTGTAAACAAATGTGTTTTAGGTGGACTGTTGTATGTGGTTTTCCAGGAGCTTTTTTCATCCCAAAGCCCAAATAAAATCTATGGAAAAGCTTTTGATAAAGTCAGGTCACACCCAGAGGTAAGAGAAACTGTTTACTGACATATGGTTTGTTCTCTTAACTCAATTCAGTGTAAACGTACATGCACCATGTTGTTTTTGAGTTGAAAATGCAGGTAATTGGGGCATTTGGCGAGCCAATCAAGTGCTACGGTGTGACTACCCGTAGAGGAAGGAGGCAGCATCTCGGGTACAAATTAAGCTGGGCTTAAATCGGTGTCTATAGCTGCTAATAGTTCCTTCTACCTCTGTTTGAATATGTCTTCTTTAATATGTTTTCCCATCCATTCATTTACGTGTGTCTGTTTATAAAATATTAAAAATCTACTTTCTCATGCTTGCTTCTTGGAAAATATGATGTAATTTGAAACTAAATCTATTTTGCAATTCATGTGGAAGAAATGAGAACGGAATCAGAAAACATTAGTTTATTGAAAACGTTCAGTCCAGCATTTTTATTCTCGCGATATGAAATAAATCCTATAATGGATGTTAAAAAATGTACAAAAAATAGTCTTGAATGCATTAAACAGATCAGAAGGTATCAGTAAAAGAGTGAATAAACAAACGTTAGTTGATGGGCTAATTATATCGAAAACACTCCCATTTTTTAAAGTTGGATTCATTGAAAATATTCTCTTTCATCATTTGTTTTATTATAAAAAGCAACCTGATTCTCTACTGTAAGAATGTGACATCAAAGTAGAAAACAAGTGAAATAAGCAGTATGCTAACTGATCGGATGGTCACATGAAAGTGATTTGAGAACCTGAATCTGTTGTTATTTGTTTTCCTCCTCTACGAGCAGTTTTACATTAAAGGTACTATAACTTTTTCAACAATCAAACGTTCCGCCTCCCGTCTGAAATAATCAAATGCTCAGGTGGTCGTCAGCACCAGCCAGGAGTGGAGCAGCGCGGGATGCACCTTCATCGTCCAAGGCAAAAAAGAAAAACCTTATTAGGAAATGTAAAAAATAAAAATCAAATTCTCATCACAGCACTCTACATCAGTAATCAGGGGAAGAGTTCACTCAGGATGCACACGGGAGAAAAAGCTTAGCTCCAAATGCTGTCAGACTTGGCAAGATGCAGCGGACTGATGCATCTGTCTGATGTATCTGCAGAGAAATGAAAACATCATTACTGTTGATTATTAGCTGCCTGGGCTGCACGTGACTGAACTGATTAGCTTTCTAAAGTCCGTGATGGAGGTGGACATGAGGTTGTGACTTTGCGTGTTTGCTTATAAACTTAAAGAAGACAGAAATAAAAGAGTGTACGTGCTAACAGTGCTGGACAGAATGAACTATAAACGGCACACAGAAAAAGCCATCGTAGAGAAACAAAAAAGTTTTATTCAGTTTTTGCAGGAATATGTGTGTAATGTTGTGTATATGGAAGAAACAGTGGATGTAAATACAGTACATGACATAGAAAACAGAAATAAATACACACAGTGTAGATGGCGAAAGCTACAAAAAACCTCCACAGTGAAAAAGAAAGGGTACATGTTCAGACAACACTACAGAAATGACACAGCAGGGTGTGAATGGTATTGAAATGTTATTTTTTTTTAAATGAATACTGATAAAAAGTGATCTGATCATCATGTAGCAATAAATAGACACAATCTGACTCAACGTACCACATATTTGTACTTCTAAGTGTTTTTGAAGAGACCAGAATCACTCAGTCTAGTTTATGTAAAGGAAGAACAATAATTTTACACTATGGCGTCATGGGTTCAAATTTAAAAAGTAGAGTGAAAAGTCAGTTACAAAACCACTTTTTCCTTAAATACCAAGTTCACTCGTTTTTTTCAACGCATCTCTGCAGTGGTCTCTATAGCCTCTTTTATGAAACAATGCTACCAATTTGAGCTGAGGCAGCATCTGGGAGCCTTAAGCCTGGGACACACAGGAGACAGACGCGCTGCGCCACGGAAGCGCCGCGGTTTTGAGAAGTCAAATGGTCACAGGAAGCGATGCGCCGCTGAACGTTTCTTGGAAAGTCACGCGATAGTCACAACATCACGCGGGACTTGAGAACAGGAAGTGGAAAGTGACTCTTGTTTATACGTGCATAGACATAATAATTGATAATATAATAATATAATAAAATATAATTGATAATAATAATAATAATTCAATGTCTATGTATACGTGATCAGACTTGCCATCGTGTTTTGTGAGACTCTAATTAATTAAAAATGGGTAAGTATGCTATCTATTAGCATCGTACAATATCTTATGCATCTCAACTTCAACAACAAAAAGCTCCTCGTCCGTGTTTTGGCAGTTGGGTTTGTGCCGTAAAGCCGTTTCGCGTCGTAATATTTGTTGTAAAGTACTCCACAATGTTGTAAAAAGAAGTGCCACGGCGCGCCGTTTGAAATAGAACTGGCCCCTATTTTCAGTGCCTCTGCGCGGACCGGCGCTTCTGGGATGCGGCGTTGCGCTCCCCGTGTAGCCACTCTCACTAACTATAATGGCTTATAGGTCGCTTTAGGTCGCTTATAAGTGGTCAGACCGTGGCAGTAATGTGACGCAATTTTTACAAAAGAATGCGTGATAGTGGTAAAAAGGGAGTATAGGGGCGGTCTCTGCTACATAACTTGATTTTTATTGCGATTTAAGCCGCGCTCCTTAAGTTTTTTTGATAAGCCGTTCCTAAAGGTGTCTGTCCTCCACAGTCCTCGTGACCTGTAAGGTGATCAGAGCTCCAGCTCTAATGGAGAGAAGCTCCTGGAGCTATGCACTGCTCCAGTTTATCATCTCAGATGGTTGTTTAAAAAAGCGAAACTTATGCCCGTGTTTACTTTCATTTTCAATATAGTTACCGGCCGGAGCTTAGCCGTAATTCCCCACGTAATCATGATACCACCTTCTGTTGCGCCAAGGTGTAATCTTCATTCACATGTCAGGCGTTGCGGTAATATTACTACCAAGCATGGCGGCATGAATTCCCGCATCGCCTTGCTGCCATGGCGCGTTTATAAGACACACCGTGGCGGCAGTATTACGCTGATTTGCCGGCATGGTGTGTCGTGTAAAAAGGGCTTATTACAAAAAAGCTCTGGCGCTCCTGTTTCAAGAAGTGGAAGTTAGCCAGAGGAGAGGTAGCAGAACGCGGCAGGATATTGGGTTTTATTGATATTTGGACATCTCGCCTCTGATTGGCTAACAGCAACACGACTCTACCACTGACTTGGTTTGCTCTACAACGTTGATGTTTTATCTCCACAAAGAACACAAGCCTGAAATTCTGCCATGTTGTGGTGTTGCTAATGCTAACGGTTAGCTTCTGCTAGCCAAGACGTGCTCTGGACGCTAAATCAACAACAGCCTTCCCCGTCGCGAGCCAAGATGTGCGAGTCCATGAATGTTAAGTGAGTGTGACGTGGAATTGAGTGGCTTTCCTGATCCGAGTGTTTCACTGTCTATTTTCTATCGCCGGCTAACACAGGAAATAGGGGTAGAAGACCATTTTCACATTCAAGCCTGCATGTAAAACAATGAACTTGGTCTATAAAGAAAGGACTGATAAGTGAAAATCTCCTCCTAAAAACTTTCTGATGAAAGATGAGGACAGAAAAGGAAACAAAACAATTCAATTTAGTTGGAAAAGGCACAACAAACCCAAGTTTTCTCCCAGCCTGTAAGAAAAAAAGGACTAAACATGCAAAAGCAATAACAACAGAAAGGTTTAGTACCTCTACCCCACTAAGATGTTGAGGCTTTATGAACATGAACCTTCAAACACATTTGTACTAAAAGTAGCTGTTAAATTCATAGCCTGTATTGTGAGTGATTGTGCAGCATGCTCAAGAATTTAAAAATGCAATTATTGGTTTAATTTTTAAAGAAGTCAGACTGTGTACACAAGACTTTAATGATGATCAAATCACATTTTTATAAATATTAGGTGCAAAAATTCTATAAGTTCCAAATACAACCATTTTCACCTCAGTGTCTCATTTCCATCATATTTTTTGTACAAAAGCATCTGCTGAACCAGAGCACAAGGCGTCTCTTTTGAATGATACACTCCCATTACACTACATCCTCTTTTACTGGTAAAGTTTTACATATCAGGACTTAATAAAACAATTTCTATTTACTAAAATCATCTATCGGGTCACTTAAAGGTCATTAATTAACAAGGATGAAGCCAAAATGTGGAGGGAAAAGTTCACCATTTCTCATTTCATAAAGATTAAGATGGTAATATTGATAAAATTTGCATTTTAAAAGTTCTAAACAGATTTCTAAAAAGATTAAACAAGTATGGCTGACAGGTGAGACTCTCTTCTCTCAATAGATCAATATATTAAAGCGTAGGTGTGCAAACTTCAATCTGTTCTGTGAAGTGATACCACATCAATTCACAGTCAAGCACGGTGGTGGAGGGCCGATGATTTGGACATTTACAAAAGAAAGTCTGAAAAATAAATAAAACTAGGTGTTGAAAGACCCAAAGTTAAAGGTGTGGTTCACTGAAAAACTATTTTTAAAATCTTATTTCTGATTATAATCAGTCACTCTGAGATTTTCATGCAGGCTGAACATGAAAATAGTCTCCTACACCTATCTCCTGCATTAGCTTCTGATAGAAAATAGACAGTGAAACTCTAAGATTTGAAAATCCTGACAGATCTATGTCACACTGTCACTTAGCATTCATGGACTCACCCATCTTGACTCACGACGGGGAAGGCTGTTGTTGGTTTAGCGTCCAGGAAACAGCAGAGAACGCCTCGGCTAGTAGAAGCTAACTGTTAGCATTAGCAACTCCACCACACGGCAGAACTCCTCCAGGCTTGTGTTGTTTGTGGAGATAAAACATCAACGTTGCAGAGCGAACAGAGTCAGTGGTAGAGTTATGTTGCTGTTAGCCAATCAGAGGCGAGATGTCCACATATCAGGAAAAAAGACTCCAAAACCTGCCGTCTGAAGCTCAGCTGTGATGTGGGCAACTTCTAGTTCACCGCTGAGACGTGCTCTGCTGTTTCCTGGATGCTAAATTAACAACAGCTTTCCTCATTGTGAGGCAAGATGGGTGAGTCCATGAATGCTACTTTACAATGTGACGTAGATCTGTGTGGCTTTTTCTGACCCGGGCGTTTCCCCGTCTATTTCCTTTCCGCAGCTAAAGCGGAAACGGGTTGAAGGCTAGTTACGCATTCAGCCTGTATGTGAAACTCAGAGTGACCGATCATGTTTAAATGAATTTAAAGACTTTTCGATGACTCTTTATTATGTCCTGATACAGAAAACCTATGGATTCAAGAGTGTGCTTTCCTTCTTTGCATACACATGACTTTAGATTGATCAGGACAAAGACAGGAAGACATTTAACTCCTGAGATTTTTCAAACATTATTGGACATTTTATTCCTTCGCTCTTGTTGAAACAAATAATCCTAGTCCTGGTCCATTTTCCTCAGACACATTTAAGTCCCAAAAAACAGAAAATCACCTAAAAGTTCATGATGATGAAACATGGATGGTGCGTGCCAAGAACACTAAATGAACACATTGATCAACAATGAGTTGAAGGGGAAAAAGGCAAAGCTTGTGTTGTTCATTTATTTTGAAAAGCCCGGAAAGTTAATCTGAGCAATGTAAAAATTGTTGCATTTTTTTGTCAGTATAAAAGTCTGTTTCAGTACAAAGAGCGTCTACGGTAAAAGAGAAGTCAGTCAGACTTGAAAATATGTTTGCTAAAAAAGCAAATCCTTTCTTTAAATAAAAAAAGCCTGTCAAAGAGTTCATTAACACACTCTGAACATAAGTTTATGTTCTGAATACATCTGAGCGATGTTTCATACTGTTGCTATGCAAAATTTGATGCATTTAATCATTTTAATATCACCACCTCATGAGAGCATTTAAAGATTCCTTTTTAAACACTTTTGAGGGTTTTTTCCCCTGATTTTGAAACATGTTTATGCGCAAAATTTATAAATAATTATTATTTTACCTGCCGTTGATTACTTTCTGAATAGCCTCAGTTTAGAGAAACAGAGTTTACCTAATTTAGAATGATGAGCAAACAGCAAGTCCAAATGTACCTGTTTTAAAACGGTTTCAGTTTCCAACATTTGAGATTAGCATTTTATAATAATTTTAGCTGGAATATTCAGGACTTCCTGTCAGGCATGGCCATGGATGCTTTGTAAGTGCTACCTTTTCTAGCTACTGGTGATATTCAAACTGAAGGCTAGCTTGGATTTCTCTGTTGGTGGAAGTGCAGAGACATGCAGCGTCATTATCCATCGATGCAAGGTCTCTGACAGGAATGCAAGGACATACGGATCTTTTTAATTTTTAACAATCCGTTAAACGCAACAGAGACCGCACGTCTGTGATTGGTTGGCCGCATAACAGCTCAAGATCATTTCCGGCTTGATGCCACTTGCTTTAGTGTTTTTTTTAGCTTATTTGCCATATTCTGAAATCATTCAAGGACTGAATGGAACTTGCAACATTTTTTTACATGTGGATTTAAGCTAATATATCTGCAACTGAAGTGCATTTAACATTAAACTGGTATTTTTAGCTAGCCTAGAAATCTAGACAGACAGTAGCTGAAGCAAAATGGTGATCTCTGGGTCCTCTGAAACGTACGAGCTCGGAATTCCGAGTTTATTGCGTCATTTCAGGTTAACTTATCTCGGAAAAACGAGTTCCTAGGACAACTGGAACGCACCATTAGACCTGGGCTTTTCTTTGAGTCAAGAGCAGATAGAGGTATTTAAGTCCTTTATTTAGAAAAAAGATGTATTTGCGTCTTCTTCAACAGTGTATGGCGGACTGCCCCACTGACTGACATCCGTAGCGGTGAGTTCACGTTGTTCATTGATTCTGCCCCACGACTGATTCTATGGGTTGTGGCCAGACTATATATTCACATATATAGGATAACTTGCCAGTAGGGGTGTAACAATATCCAAATCTCACGATACAATATTGTCACGATATGAACCTCACGATACAATATTTATTGCGATATTGTGGGGAGACTAATGATAATAAGACTCACAACATAAAATACTTTGACTGGAATCCTCCGTGCTGCGTTCGCTGCTGTAGCCTCCATACTCCATGTTTGTTTATCTTTGCTGTGTGGGCTGCACGCACTCCCATTGGCGAACTGGCCGATGACGCGAAAGCAAAGGATCATGGTCTATGTAGTTTACTCTGCTATGCTTCGGTGGAGCAGACCAAAAAGTGATATTTTTACCTCAAGACGTACTGTACGATATCGTGACAAGACCACGACGATATTATGGTCATTTTACTACGACGATATCGTAATATTGCCAATATTGTTACAGCCCTACTTGCCAGGCAAATTTTTAGCAGAACACTATAAGAAACTACAGCCAAGTTAATTTTTGACGGAATAGGAACAACATACCAAAAGTACAGGAGGGAAATTAATCTAAGAGTCTTTATTGATAATTAATAGTAACAGATTTTTCTCTGAAGTGAGGCCTTTCAGGAAGCTAACGGGCAACATGGTAACTATCTGTAACTTTTACACAAAAACGCATTTCCAAAAGGGAAAAAAATCTCGTTAATTTTTGTAAAAGAAACATGCACAAGCCAAACATCTCTGCCCCTGTTTGTTATGCCAAGAGCATTAAATTCAGCTAGGTTAATATGAGTTTATTCCAGGTTTTACTGAAAATAAATCATTAGATTCAACTAGCTGCAAACATCAATAGTTTGCTCTTCAAAACATAACATGTTGGCTGTTGCATAAAAACATCCATGCCTAAAAAGGAACTATTGAGTGTTATCAGAAAATAGACAATGATTAATTTGTTGTGTTCTTAAGCAATAAAACAGAAAATGTAAGAAACAAATAACTCTTCATTGAGTTTTTCCAGCTAGTCTTTTGTGTCCATCTTTACACATTAGAACTCTTTCATCAGTGTTCCTTCATCATCATCAGCATCATGCTGGTGTAAATCTCCTCTCCGCTTTTTCACAAGTCAGTGATGCCCGTTCAAACTGATCCAGGATAGCACTATTCTCAAGAAGTCTACATGATGGAGACAGTGCAACACAATGCAGAACACACGCACACACACACACACAGACACACACACACAGACACACACACACACACACACTTTGATCAGGACGGCAAATTCATTTCACATTGAAACACAAAACGATGAGTAGCATTTGTTGTGAAGGCTCTGTTAAATGCACACATGGAGCTGCAAGTGAGACTCTTAAATAAAGTCAAATGTTTTATACTTCTACACATAATGCATTTAAGTTTTATTAATTTAGCATCTTCATGAAAGCACTCTTGAGAAGCGTTTGCACAACAAATGTCCCACACGTGCAAAAATTCTATACTTACTTTTTAGGCAAGCGTAAAATAAAATTGACACATATCATGCAAATCTACAGAAGTTTTCTGTGTAAGGGTGTGGGGAGGAAATAGAAACGGGAATATTAACTCAGTGTGCTTTGTTAAGTGAGTGCAAATAAATCTGTGCAATTTTGTTCAAATGAAATTTAAAATATTTAGAGTGTCTTTGGTAATGAAACTCAAATTACTCATCAAACATTTATAGTCCATGTAATTTTGTTCAGCTTCGAACCTTCGAATCCTACCTCTAGGTCCCGGTACATAAAACCCGGTTGACACGGGAGAATTTTTAAAATGTCTGCTGATTTTCAAAGCTTGAGACCCTGCACATGTGGTGATAAAAAAAAATCCTCAATATACTAGTTTTAGTCCTAATGAATGTTTCCCGGTCAAATGGGGAAATCTCGCGAGATAAAACATGACTTTGAAGTAAATGAACATGGCAGAGGAGGAGGAGCATGATGCCCACTTCCGTCACCTCGCTTCCTGATTGGCTGGACATCCCATTCAACAGGCAGAATGTTTGTTTGTCCTCGAAAATCAGACCAAGTCAATCCAACATGTTTGAAAGTCCGGATTTAAAATCGGAGCGGTCTTGATGTCCTTCCAAGCAGACTAGAGTGCTCGTAACACACCACACAAGGTAAGACTATCTGATAAGATTATCTTTACAGCCATTACGGTAACTGTAATTATCCAGTCTTGTGAACTGGGCTGAACATGATTGAGTTTTCTGGAACTTCAATGTCATCTGTGCATAATCAAAGGTACAATAACTTGTTATGCAGTTTAAGATCAGTTCACGGCAGGATAATCATGAGATTACAATAACGACTCTTAAGATAATCTTTTCAGATAATCTTATGTGGTGTGTTACGAGCACTCTGGTCAGCTCGAAAGGATGTTTGAACCATTCCAGTTATAAATCTGGGCTTTCAAACATGTTGGATTGTCTTGGTCTGTTTTCCAGGGACCACGAACATTCTGCCTGTTGAACGTGACGAGTAGCCAATCAGAAAATGAGGTGACGGAAGCGAGCTGCACGTCCTCTGTCATGTTTGTTTATTTCAAAAGTGACATTTTATCTCGCAAAGTTTCCCGTTGAATTAACGTTTTAACTAAATGTTAATTTATTCACGAACTACAGTGAACGAAAAGCAAAAGATTTTGTGAATCAACAAATTCTACTGTTAGAATGTATAAAATGCATCAATAGATGGTTTAGTTAATTATTTTCCTCCTTTTCGTTTACTGGAAGTTTGAGCTGACTGCGTATTAAATAAGCTGAAGTTCTACGGGGAGAAATGGGAATAGGTCCCACATGTTAACCAACAGGGATGTAAGAAAATATCGATATGGCAATATATCGTGATATTTTTTCCTGCGATATTATATCGATATTCAAAAGCAGTGTATCGAATTTTTGGAAGAATTTACAAGCAAACATTTGTGTATTTTCTTTTCTTTTCGTGCAATTCAAAGCCGACCGCTAGTAGGCAGCAGTGTGCAATGGGTTTTGTTTCCATCATTGAAGTGTAAATCCCTCTATTATGGTTCATGTTAAACATGTTACGTATCAGTTTGGACTGTTTAATGAATTTTCCTACAATAAATTTAGTCTAAAAAAAATCGCTAATATCGTCTGGCTGAATGTATCGCAATATATTGTGATGTATCGTATCGTCTCCCCTGTATCGTGATACGTATCGTATCGACAGAGTTTTACCAATACACATCCCTATTAACCAATATAAATCAATACTGAAACGATTTCAATAATCCATGATAATCTGTATCATGGTGTAAGGTGTATGCCTTCAAAAGAAGACATACAGTGAACTTGAGCATCACAAAGACTTCAAACAAACTCACTGAGAAAGAAAGATGGCTGCAAGCAAAGAGACCATCTTGGTGAAAATGAACATTGACAAAGCAAAAAAAAAAAATCCAAATAAATGAAACATAAGCCCGTGCAAAAGTCAAAGAAACTTAATTACATGAAAGCAAATACTCACGGAGCAAATGACGACTACACGACAACATTTAAAGATGTTGGATGTTAGATAAGCAGGCTTACCTTGAGATTGTCTCCTAGACCCTAGTTGTGTTGTACTCTGATTCATGTTTGCTCAAAGAGCCAATGAGGCAGAACCTGAAATGTTACGGCTCTTTCATTTAGTATCAAACTTTCCTTTGCATAGAGGTCAGATTGCATGACGTGTCACATAAAATACAAGAAACTTCATCAAATATTTGACGGCTTTTAAGAGCCTTGCATGCAGATTTGGGGTAAATCGATACATTGAAGAGCTCATACAAAATGCATGCAGAAAATTGAAAGTATGTTTCGTAAAAACTGCTCTGACACATTCATAATGTATTTTTGTAAACATGTAAAGTTGCTTTCAAGTTGTCAAGGTGCAAATCCACTATAAAATACTTGTTTTTATCATTAAAAATCTGGTTTATGCTGTAACTACCTTATGAATAATAAATATGATTAAATATATTGATTACAAATGCATATTTTATCATTTGCAATCATGCCACTAATAATCTTTTAAATCAGGCACCAATTCAAGCCCTTGTGCGAGTATTCAAAAATGGGACCATTACAGACAAAAAACAAGAGGTTTGCAACTCTAAAGATTTCTAGCAAACTCCAAATTGTAGGAGAATTTCAATAAAGTCAATATAAAAAGAAATTTTCACTTAACGAAACTTATCTGGGCTGTCTTAACAAAAATGATCATGCAAGAAGGAACTAACGGAATATATTTAGTTACTTTGGCCTAAAGGCAATGATGGAAAAAGTGGAAACAACAAAGGTTAACTCAAAAGTGAAGGTTATAATTATAATAATTAAATATATAATGAGAGGAAGAGAAAAAACATAAAAGAAGACAACAAAATAAAAAAAGAATGTTTTCACATTTAGCTACTGAACTGCTGCTGTTCCCACATCAGAAATCTATGGATACTGACCGCTGTACCGCCTTTTCGTGCCGTGACAGTCGGTGGCTGGTGGTGGGAACGTCTTCCAGGTCATCGTCTAGGTCACATCCATTGTCCGCTGCCTCTTGTGAGTAGCTGTGCTTCATGACTAAGATGCTCCTGCGGTTCCCTGCATTTGGCAGCAGGGGGCGCACGGACATGGGTGGCTGTGGGAGGTCCGCGAGCAGAGTGGCGGCCCCCGTGTCACGAGCGCTCAAGTTGCTACGGCTGCCACGTCCGCTGAGAGACAGCTGGGATATGTGTGCAGAGCCAGGGTTAGTGGTGGAGCCACAGTGGTGATCGTGGATGCAGCGGGAGGAGGCCCGGCGAAGGGCATGGTAGTTCTCAAAGTCTTCTGCCAAGTCGACTAAATCCGCCGAGGCCGCCGTGGGCGTGGCAGCACTCCGCAACGTACACAGCTCATAGTGAGGGGGCTCAAAGACCTCCTGAAACATGGTGGGGTCGAAGTCCTCACGTCGTAGGATGTACTTCTTACGCGGCTGCTTTATCTGAACAATCACTGAGACGATGAGGAGAATGAAGACGATGCAGCAAGTTACTCCAATTATAGCCCCGTTTGTAGAGTTGAGGTTGTCCAGGAATTTGGTGTTGGTTTTCTCTGTGCAGAAACAGACATGAGGCAAAAGTTCATTAATCATATTATCATATGATCCTTGCCCCGTCACCCTGTGCTGCCCACCCTCGTCCCATAGAGCCCCATGCAATTTAAATTGAGCTTTGCTCAATATTAGCCAATAACATTAGACATCTTCAAATGTACCAGTCAATCACAGTGCGTGCACTCATTTGTGGACGTACCTAGACAGTTGTAGAGTTGGCAACATTTCTTACGGACAAATAAGTCTATAAAATATATATCAATGATGTATTATGTTCTCAGCGTCCTTCGTTAATATCATTATGAGCTCTGTTGGAGAAGAAGAAGAACAATGGGGACTCCTTCTTCTGCCATCAGGATAATTATGTTTCCAGTGTTTCTATATTTAAAACATATGAATGACTCAGATAAAACTACTAGTGATGTTGTTTCCTCACTGGAACAATCACTGGCTACTAACTAGATAAAAATTAGGTAAAAAAAAATCATGTGAGAGTTGTGTTCGGTTCAGCAAATGGTCAGAGATTCCCCTCCAGTGAAGAACGAAAAGCTGTATCTTCTGAGTGAGAACAGCTCATAGCTTATCATGCATCAGATAAAAACACAGGCTTTCACTTGCACTCCAACAGTTGGACACAAAGGTCAGATCACAGCTATGGTCTTGTTATCACAAGAGGAATCAACAAAGAGAAGCTCTGACAAACCGAGTGCTCAGAATACTAATCTGTAGGCAGATCTGTGACATTTAAATGCTGGATGAACTCACAGCTCCGTGCACCGGGCTCCGGTGACAGTTAATGGTTACGTTTACATGTGTAAAGAGGAAGAGAATAAAACCTGACATTTTGCTGCTAATGAAAACAAATGTAGGCCTTCTGCATCACTAGAGCAGAAAAAAGCAGGAAGACAGAGTAACAGGCGGGGAACAGGGGCGATTTCTTATGGGGTTCAGCACAGTTCAGAGTCCAGCTGTCCTATAGAAAGGTTTATTAATAAAGGAGACAGGAGAATAAGGTTTTGGCCAGTTTTATTAATATATAATATTCATGATCAATGATTCATGACTTATGTATCACAAAGAGCATGTAGAGTCAGTCGAACAGTCCAGGTGAGCTGGTAGAACAATATAGGTGCAGCACGCATATGCAGTACTCTAAAACCAAGCAGTATTTTTTAATCTGATTTGTCTCGTAGGTTGGGAGTATACTTGCTTTTTAACTTGACGCAGGCTGCGTCTTGTTCACATACTTGCTGCTGTACTTCCCGTAGTACTGGAAGATTTCACTAGGGGGCACAGTACAGAACTCAGACTGTATTGAGTGCCAGATTTGTGGGGTACAGACAAAACAAACATGACTATAGAAATCAGCAGCTGGTTAATTTTGAGATCACGACAGAAAACGAGAGCAGCAGTATCGTAGATACTAGGATCTCTAAACCAGAGACGACTTGACAATGGCGAGTATGTCTCGCTCGGTTTGTCAACTCCCCCTACTAGATATTGCAACTTGCGAACGCATGTTAATTTCAGAAGATCTGCACAAACGTTTCAAACAAGTGCAAGTTATGCGAGGCAGCCATGATAAACATGCACATGCGTGATTACAAGCAAGTATTCTCAGCCTTAGAGGGAGTTGGCTTGTTAATTTTGTCTTCGTAGTGATCCGTTCAGGATGTACGTGTCGTTAGCCGTGAGACTGATGGGAAAGGTTCCGTCTCTTTATGACTTCAAACAGGATAAATGATTTAATCCCCAGGTGCAAGAGAAAACCTAAGACCCTTCCTAATGCAGGTGAAACTTTAAGTTTAGACCCTTATCATCGAACATGTTTCTTCTGCCGGTGGCCTGAGGACCAGGAACAAGGGAGACACTGGCAGTGAAATTAAAACTTTAGATCCAAAGTCTTTTTCCTTTGCACTTTTTTTGAATAAGAGCATGAATAAATAAAGAATGGACAGGCCAATGTATTGATTGTCCAGTATTCACCATTTTTTTATATATCAGCATCAGACATTATACCTCTTTAGTAGAGTTTATTTAAAAACAGGCACATCTGTGGGCAGCCCTGTGCTGTTGCAGAATTTTATTTAAATGTAACAATGTACTGGATAATTTTTCAGGCTCCCCCCTGGGTGTGTCAGTTGAGGGGGGCCCATCATCCATTTGGGGGAGTCGGGCTCCCCATAGCTCCCCCGTAATTCGAACCTTGACTGGTTGGGAAATTCTAAGCTCCCTGCTTTGTAAATCAGCAAAAGTGAAAACATTTCAGTATTTCAACACCACAGACACTAAATTTGAGCATCTCACCTTTACACTGGTTTTCGTCCCAGGGGTAGACACAGTTCTGCATGCCGTTACACACCAGTGTGTAGTTTATGCACATGTTACTGTGACAAAAGAAGGCATCGGCATCACATGGGGCTAAAAGGAGAGAGAGCAGAGTTACAATAGAACAGAAATATTTTCCTTAATGAAAAACTGGATTTAAAGAAAACTTCATTTTGTGACTTTACCAGATTTAATGGATTTGCTTCTGCATAAACCGGTGTTTGAGGTGCAGCTGAGGAGAGGCTACGGTGTGCCAGGATTTGAGAAAATAAATTTGGACTGGCATTACTCAGATCAGACGGGTTCTCTGCAAACCCATCTGTTCTTCATGAATTTTCATCTTCAACCACATCTTCAAACATTTGCAGAGGAAACTCGAGGATATGAAGGATTATTTGGGGGGGATTGTGTCTGGATTGTGTGTGGAAGTACAAAAATATACATTTTCTGTATACATACATGCAAAATCCACTATGTAGCATAAACCAGAAGAGTCTAAAGACACAACTTTGAGATGTTACATCGTTATGGGTGCAGCAGCATCGTCCCTGGGAAGGACAAGGCTACAAAATCAATGTGGTTCCATTGAAAGCACAAGTGGAGGTACAGAAATTAAAGCCAAGGTGCCTTTCGTCTCAACAACCAATCAGCCTAATGCATAATCCTGCAGAATGGCCAGTTTATTTCTTTTAATTGTCAATCCTAGAGAGGATCAGAGCACGAAATGTTATTTTTACATATAATGAAGCAGATCTTAATCTTTATTAATCATTTTGCCCATTAAAAAGTATTTTTTTTTCCAGATGTTGACTCCTGTTGATTCACATAATTACTACCATGTGCAAACACTAATTTTTCTAATTTTAATTGGTTCTTTGATACTTAGCAGTTACCATGATTCAAGACCCAAATCAAGCTTTGCTCCAAAAGTGCAACACTGCAGAATCTTAAAAGAAGTTTTTGATTTTACTTTGCAACAAAGAAAAAAATAGAGATGCTTGCTCCATCTTCATTTAAGTAGCAGCCACTAGGTAAAGACGGTGCTAAGAAATGTAACTAATCCCAAGATTTAAAAACACAAAACTACAAAACAAATAAAAAAACAAGGATAAAAATGTTACATAAAGATTGTAAGATCTTTTATGGACCAGTGATGGAATGCAATTAAGTACAAGTACTTCGTTACTATAGGGATGTAAGAACACGTTGAAATATTGTGATATTTCATGTTATTATACTGAATCAATATTTAAAAACAGAGTATGTCGATTTGAGAATTTACATGCAAATACATTTACTGTATTTCTTTTCTGTAGTGCAATTCAAACTCCGACTGCTAGGTGGCAGCAGTTTTTATCGCCTTCATTCTTATGGAACAACGAGATAACAATGGATGTGTCTTGGAAACACCTAGCCTGAGTTTTCCAATTGAATTGTCGCAATATACCGTACGTCCCCCACCCATCTGACGCCTCAAATAACACATATTTAAATGTTAGTTGATGACTTTTACTTTTTTACTTTTAAGTACATTTGAAAATGCATACTTTAATACTTTTACATATGTAAGAAATTTCTGGGATACTTCCACTTTTACGTAAAGATACAATATGTAGGAATTCTACAGTGAAATAATTACTAAACAGTCTATAGTTGCAGTCATGTTGGAAGGAAAGTTACATTGACACAGATTCAGCCAGCTGGGGTGGGTGTTGTAGTTTTTGTCCTTTCAAAAACAAAAATCAGCGAGTATGTGAGATGGCTGCATCTCCGGTGAGCTAACCCTGCAGTGCCGACTGTATGTTTGAAGTGAATAATGATCAATCATGGCATTTTATATTCTTTAATGACAGCTAACAGCAAGATGGCAAACAACCACACTTCCTGTAATGCCGGAGCCATATTACCATAAAACACCTAAGAGCGCTAACACCAGATATGATAATTTAGGTATCAACTTATTGTGTATGACTCGTCTTTGCTTGTGAACTAAAATCATTTGGCGCTGATCTGTAACCATCAACAGCCGTGAAACTCACAGAACGGCAGTGAGAAAGTGATTTTTTGTTTAGAAAAATGGCTGCAGTACCCACGTTTGACCACAGGATGTCATACTTACTTTATTCTTACATATTGCACCTTTAAGTCATTTTTTTTACCCTTTTATCTGTACTTTTACTCAAGTAAAAAATTAAATACTCTTTCCACCAATGAGGGAAAAACAAATTAAGACGTCAAACTAGTTGACTGATAATTTTTAAAAATACATGAAATGATCTTTACGTACAATTATTTAGATTTTAATTAGAAAAAGAAGTATTTTTGACACATTTATTGAACATCTCTAGACTGAAATCAAACAAACCAATTAATACAAAAAAAAGCAACCCATCCAATTTTATGTTAGACCACATTTGAGAGCCTCATATAATTATAGGGAAATGTGATATTTTGTTACTGTTAATAAATTAAAAACAAAATCAACACGATAAATTAGCACATAATAACCCCCCCCCCCCCTCCCATGCTGTACTATGAGAAGTATTTAGAGAGTATTTTGTCAGACGCGTCCATCCCTGTCTCTCATTGTCTCTCTTTATCTTTATTTTCTCCTCGCTTAACATTGCCGCTGATGCTGAAGGAGCTTGGCAGCGCTGGGGCCTCTCTGACAGAGTTACCACGGTGATGAATGGCTGTTTTTATTCCCGCTCTCATCCCGAGTGAATAATAACGCCCCAAATTAAAGTGACTCATCAGCTTCTCTGTGTGTAACTTATCCGAGCTGGACCGTGTGATCAATTTCTGAGTCAAACTGTCTTTATGTGTGCATTATAAAAACTCCTCCTATTTTTTCCTCCAATATGCTTCTTCTACATCTCACTTTTGCTGAGACAGAGCTGTTGTTTCAGCTACCAGCCTCTAGAGGGAGCCCACGCCTTCCTGATTTGCTCAGTCCAAAGCAGACATGTTTCTTGCGCAATCCACTCTAATCTCCAGCAAAATTAATTTCAAGACATTCTGTAATAAATGTGCCCTTTTGCCTGCAAGTTAATGCTCACAGTCGCTGGTGGAAGCATAAATTACCTCCTAAATGAGCAGCTGATGAAAACAGTCTCTGTGGAGCTTGAATCTTCATTGCATCAATTTATTTGTTTTTTTCTTTTTAATCCAAAAGTTAATCTGTGCTTTTTTTTATGATTTTCACTCAAAGAGTTCAAAAAGTCACAAAAGTAGGTACGTTTTTGTTGCTTTTAAATAAAAGCAACCTCCTTTTCTGATATTTCTATTTGAAATCTGATAGAGATAAAAACAGTGACAGAATTATTGCTTTAATCTGAGTTGATAACTATCAATTTTACCCAAATTTAATCTGACATCAACCAAAGTGCCCAACCTGGCCACAATAGGACCAAACGCGCCTGCTTCTGATTCCCGACTCGTTTGAGTTGCTGTAAACTACCACAATCTATCCCCACACTTCCTGATCTCCTTGATCGCACAGCAGCCAAGATAACAAGCGCACGCAGATGGCATAATCTGATCAGAACCAAGCAAAAATCCCCACACTAACAGACATTAGCATACTGCGTCGGTCTCCAAAGCCTCCGCGCGCGTGGCAAAAAGAAGCTTTGTGAGGAACAAGAAGTGATGTGTGTAGTGGAGCCAGAGCACATTTCCATCTGCAGCCCCAGAGACGGGCTGCAAGATGAGGCGAAACAATGCTGACAGCCGAGATGTCGCACAGCCGCGTTTAGCACCTATAATTGCTTCTTGGGTAAAAGTAGTTTTGATTTCTTAGTTGTGTTTTTTTAAAACTAGCCTACATTTAGGTTTGGGAACAATGCCCTCCACACAGGAGACCCTCAGAGCGGCTGGTTGCACTTGGATCGAACACGTAATCGGCTCCAGGTCGATGGCGGCTGAGGAGTAATTACTGTTAAAGCTGCCCTGTAGGACGCACATCCTGCTGTATGCATCATGACAAACAGCACAGAAACTTTTCCCAGTGAGAGTCAAGAGCACCCAGCTGATGCTTCACCGTTCCAGAGTCGACGGTGCTGGTTTGGAACTACTAAGCTGCGGTGGATGCTGCTCTAAAGGCTCAGGTCTGGCTGAGTGGCTTAGGCAGAAGCGTTGCCCCGGCAACAGCACATCCTGGCTCCGCTTGGTGAAAAGGTCTTACAGAAAGGGACACTGACTTCACAACATAAACAACTCTACTGCTGCTGCTGCTGCCTATACTGATTAAAGTGCTCATCCCACTGCAACAACACACAAACAAGTGGTTTAGGCGGATTCTAGGTGGTTAAATTCAATTCATTAACAATGCTTTAAACAGTAAATGTGCAGTGTGTTGTGGTTCAGTAACACATTTCTAACAAATGCATCAATTTCTCAAAAAACTCCAAAAATATAGATTTGCTTCAAATGTTTGCAGACAAAAAGGTGTCATTCACATCTAAAAAAGCACAACACAGAAAAGAGCTACACGTGTTTTTCTCTTTGCACTTCTCATCGCCTCAAAATTGTAAGACAACTCGTTTGTATTTCTTTTTGTAGCTTAACACAACATCAGTTTTATCCATCTGCAGTGATGTGATGACACCAAAGGGGACATATTAAGCAAAATCACCTTTTGCATCTTTTTGTGGGTCTCTACTTCCTCTATAAACACTCCAAACGTGAAAAAAAACCCTGCAACCGTTTTGTGTTTGGTTTTAGGAATTATGTGCCTAAAACAAGCTGTTTTAAAAAGTCCCCGTTTGTGATGTCACAACCTTCCCGGACATCAGAGCTTCTCAGCTTACAGCAGCCTGAAAGAGGGTGGGGGTTTGGGGTGGGCGTGGCCAGCTCCAGCTTGTTTTTTAAAGTGACAAAGCCCTGAAACGACTCATTCTGGAAGGTGCTGAAAAAGTCAAGAATAAAACTGCTGAAATCGCTTCGTGTGAGAGGGATTTAGTGCAAAGAACTTCATTACCATGTTTGGTATCAACCATAGAATATTATAACTTAAGAAAAAAGTCATTATATGTCCCCTTTAATACTTTTTTTGCAACACAAAGGGGTTTTGCAGAGGACGTTTCTAAGTGTGCAATCAAAATGCAATAAAGTGCATAACATAAAATGTAATTATTTGTAATTATTATGCACTTAGACAACGACCATTGGACCGTTACTTGTAATTCTCATCAAAATTGAAAAAACTACTTCTCATAAACTGATGAAAAGCAGATTTTCTGATTTATTCTTTGAGGCGACTAAAAACACAAACTAAACTTTTTAGTAGTTTTTAAAAAGTGTCACATCTCTGGATGTAAACAGTGAATAGTCTAGTAGACACCACTTAACTTTTGATGAATTTAACAAAAGGAGACATTTTTGGCCAAAGTTGCTAACTACAATATACGAAACATCCTGGAACAAGGCAGAAAAGGCCTTGAGAGAGTCTTCAACCATAGAAACCTAAAAAAATGTTCAATCAGAAAACAACAAAGTTGAGTAAACGAGGTCATAAACACAACAAGCCTTGGCTGTGAGGTATCAAGAGAGAAATGATTACATATAGAAGAGAAAGCTAGCAAACCTTTTATCATTTAATGCTTTTGTTGCTTATAAAAAGTTGTCCAACTACGATAACGCTGATGAAAGCTATAATGCCGCAACAATCTAAGGGCTTTCATACATTCGATTGTTGGTTTGAAATGAACTGCGTGCTGTATTCTCTACAGTTCTCTTTTCTCTGCTTGGAAATCATTTGAAATTGTTCTTTTTTGGATGTTCCAGGAAAAAAGTTGTAGAGTTCATGGTGAGAAAAATACATTTTGTAACCAGCTCTTTGTTGTGATATTTCTAATTTATGCGTCCAGCTATGTTTTATAGACATTGTCCACAAAACAACAGTCAACTTCTAGCTGTGGATTGTGTCAAAGTGGCTTAAAGAAAGGAGAATAACTCATCTAGACAGACCGTAGCAGAAGCAAAATCTAATATTTAGGATGGCCATGAACGTCCAACGTCTGGGGGGTGGGCTTTTCTTTGAGTAGGATGTCTTGCCAGGCTAGGAATAACTGTAAATATAAACACTTTGCTGACTCATTACACTTTCAAAGCAGCCTACTTTCTGTTTGACTTCGTCACCAACAACAGTACGGGACAGTTGAAGGGACGTTGTCCTGAAATTCGTGTTTCTCATCTTACGTTCTTGGTAGGTCGTGAAGAGGATTCGGAAGCGGCTTTTGCGGCTGAGCTCGTCCGCCCACATACGGACGACTCCCAGAGTGGAGACCAGCATGATGTCGTTGGCCACCGTGGAGCAGAACTTACTCTTCAGGTCTTCCACCGAACTAAAACAAGACAGTGAGATCACATTAGTGATGTGAACTCTTTTTTATTGAAGAGAATTGGTTTATTCATAATATTTTAACCCTAGAAATGCCATATCTGACATATTAAGTTTCCAAGATGTCTACCTCTCTAACAGGATTAGTACTTTCCAAAAACCTGCTGTAGCTACTTCAATACTTGCCCTCTAGTGGCGAATCAAAGAACTGCATGTAGGGAGTGTAAATTGTATTAATATTTTTATTGTTGCATAATCAGATTATTTTATAAACTAATCCATTTTATAAAGGATTAAGACATGTTTGCAAAAATGTCAGTAAAGGAAGTGAACACATTACATGTTTAGACTTAGAAGACTTAAAAATAATAACTATAATTAGTTCCAAAGCTTATAAGTGAATTTCAAATTAAAATGTAGCGTTTTTGTGACGGTTTGCAGGATTCCAGAATCTTTATTTTTAATACTTTGCAAATCTTTGACCATCTTTGCATATTTTTGCATAAATACAACGCCAAGCATCATCCTAAAGCTACAGTTTATTGAAATTAGCCAATTTAACAACCACATCTAAAACAATATGCTTGTTTTTAATTTATTTTTTAAAATCAAGGTCATCTCGCCAACCTTGCATATCTGTAAGATCTTTTGATCAGTCCTGGACAACATTTAGGAGGAATATCAGCCCATTCCGCTGTAGCAATTAGCTCCAGCTCTGGGATGTTTTCTCACATCGTTTCAAGTTCTGACAAAAGATTTATCTTAAATTAAGGTCACGACTTTCACCTAGAAAGGATACTGGATGCAGATTTTATTCGTGTTGCACCACAAAAACCACAAAGTTTAACCCTAAAATAGCTAAAACTATATTTTTGGGCTTTCTTGGGCTGAAATAATCAAATGAAAAGTCCCACCTGCCACCGTCATACACTGCCACAAAATTGCGTTTGCATTCGTTGGAATTTGCCATCTCGTAGTCCAGAAACCGTAGGTAGATCTGTCCAATGCAAAGAGAAAAAAAGGACAAAAACAAAAAATTTAGCTGTGATGCAGAAAAAAACTTACAAATTACAGCTTGTGTTTTTATTGTAAATTGACATAATAAAGGGGTGTGCTAGCATCGCGAGCGCTGGATTCCTGCCGGTTTAGATGTTTTCCAGAACCCGATGAAGGCTGAGAAGATAATTCAGCAGTTACAATCAGTGTATGTATTGTATGTCTGAGCAGGAACATATCAAAAACATTTTTTGTCCATTAGCGCGTGCACGGTATGAGGCGTGGCTTTCAGCTCCTTCCAGAAGGGGAGGGAGAGCTGTAGCTGCTCCAATTTCAAAATCTCCTCCTCCTCTACTTAATAACCTCACGCTCCGGACCCAACAATCACAAAAACACATGAAGATCAAATAAATCTGATGGACTTCCGACAGAAATCAGATCCAAAGATCTCATAAATAAACTTTCCAATACAAATGAGAAAAGGTGAGTTTAGGGAAAAAAGGGTGTGGAGTTTTATATAAGAAATAAAAATAAAAACCTCTACTGGGCTAGGGGGTGGATCAATAATGCTGCAGGCAGTGGTACAGAGAGCATTTTACTGGTTGAAAAATACAGCAAATCCTGGAAGCTAACCTCCAACCGTCTGTAAGAAAATCTGAAGAGTGAAAAAGGTGTTTCTGCAGCAACTCAAAATCCTCCATCCTCTGCACACGCTGAAGGCTTCGCCATAGTTCCTACAATCGCCTGACTTAAACATCAAAGGAAATGAATCTTAAAAGAACGGCGAACACAAAATCACCAAAGAATCTTGAAAAATGATCCTGACCTAACCACAAAATTTTTTTTTTTAGAAAAAAGCGTTTTTGTTATAAATGACAATTTATTCCTTTTTTCCTCATCTTTGACATTTGTCATACATCTGATTAAAATATAAGATCATTTTTTTCCACTTTGGGCTGATTTTTAAAAATATTTTATTTATTTTTTGTCCATCTGCGAGCCTCCAGCTCAGATTAGGGATGAAAAATTCTCCTTTTTAACAACTTGATCATCTGCTGTGTCGTTAAAATCATTGCCTGCTGTATGCTGCTGTTGTTTACACAGACTGGAGGCTGAACAGAAGGACCTAATTATGTGACAAATACAAACCAGAAACTACATCAAAATAGGAGCTTCTGATGCACTGAGCGCCACCAGCAGAGAACAATCAGAGTGGCACAAAAAAAGAGAGGAGAAGATAATTTGTAAGGTGAGATATTAGCTCCGACGGTGCTCAATAATGAAGAGGAATCCATCACTGACTGGATAAGAGAGTTCCCTCTGTGGCTGAAAGGGTTTGCTGCAAAGCTGCTCATTACTGTCCCTATTTTGACCGTTACGTCACAAAAATGCACCGCAAGTGTCAAGAAGTGCAAACAGTCAAAAGCTGTCAGGTATGTGGACCAGCGTCTGATCATAAAAATAGCCGAAAGGCACAGATGTATTTGAAATGTCACATTTAGTTTCACTGCCTCGCTGCTGATTAAATGTTCTTTAATGTCACATTAGAAACCAATAAAACCTCGTTTATTTTGCTGATTTTATCCCCCCGGAGTGTTCGCCACAAATTCTTCCTTACAGGAGAAGCTGACGGTAAAAATGACACATGCTGGTGTAAAGTTATAGCGCCGTCATTAAAAGTGCTGCATTGCTGCCACTTCTGGCAACAACACATGGTCATTACTGCTTTCCTCTGGGTACATCTCACCACCTCTCTATCCGTGCCATCTGCAGTCTCACCCTTAATCGCAATCCCTTATATGTTCAGACCCGGGATAAAATGCATTATTGAGCATCTTTTGCCCCTTTTCCTCCTCCTCCAAACCTTGTGTTTTTCCTTTTTTCCCCTGACTTTTCTCTGGAGTCCTCCGGTGCAGTCTAATTAGAGCCTCCGGTGTAGGATGTCATTATCTCTCTCCTTTTTTCTGGCACACAGGGTACAGTGCAGCACTTTGTCTGCATGGAGGAGTAAACGCCACGTCCAGTATACAACAATGCATCCATAGCTGGAGGAGGGGGTGGACTGGTGGTCCTGGTGATGCTCGCTGCATCTCTTTGCTGCATTAAGGTGTTTTGTGTGCTTGACAGAGAGATAAGAGATCCATGACTACGTTTATCTGAAGACTGAATAAAAAGTTTCATTTGCTTTCTTGCCCATCAGTGCCAGTAAATGTCAGCTTTTGGTCCCTAATTTGCCCTGCAAGGCACTTCCACAGGGGGGCAAGTTGAAACTCATTCAGATTTTACCAGATTGTTATGCACAAAGCCCTCCTCAAGTGACTCATGCAGAAATTGGTACTCCAATTTTGCCTCCAATGTGCTGAGAAAGATTTGCACTTCACTAGAGTAACAGAGGAATCAATGCTGCTTCTTCAGAGGGGGGCCAGCGTCTCTTCTGATCCCCGTTCCGTCGTAGCACTTATCGTATGGCTCAGCGTGCTGATGACTCAGAAAAAAGTAGTTCCTGTGGCCTTGACTTTTAAAGCAGCTGAATCAGAAGGACATTTGCGAAGGAAACAAAGGCATTAGCTGCAAATATGCAACCCGAAGAGTACGCCAGATAAGAACAGCTGCTGTGGCCATGAATCATGGAACCATTGTTATCAGCCAGCCGTGTCATAGGCCAGTGGGTGTGTGTGCTCCACAGGACGCTGGTTTATATAAAAAAAGCAGGAAGTGCGTTTGTTTTTTTAAATGTGCTTGTGAGAAATAAAAAATACACCATTATGTATGAATACATATTTTTTTCCACTGATATACATGAATTGATGCTAATTTATATCAGATTTGTTTCGACCAATGCAATACTTAGCTTCCTTTAGCAGTAGAAGTTATCAACAAATGTCATCTTAAAGCTACACTAAAGAGTTTTAACACTTTAAGCTATTGCTTTCAAACTGGTTTCAGTGATTCTTGAGGCAGAAACTTGAGCAACTTCACATTGGACAGTACTCTGCTGCCCTATGCTGGCCAGAAACTGCACTTAACAGTTTTGTGGTTCAGGTAGGAGCACTAGTGGGAGGTACAAAATCACGGACTGATGGTGACCTGGCTTTGTTGCTACTGGACTTGGTTTTTTTGTCCAACAATATGGATTTTTTTTCTACTTTTGTGACTTGTTTAATTGTTAGAGCTACAGCAGGCTGCAGCAGGGTTGTTTGTGACTGTTGTAATTCTGCGTTCAACCAGTAGGAGGCAGAAGTGGGACAATTATGTAGTGTTGCAATAAAATAAAACAAAATTTTTTTAGGGATGTTCTATATCGGCTTTTTTTTAAACCGATATCAAATATACTGATATGGCCTAACTTTTATTTTCCGATACCGATATAAACTGATACCAGTATATACGGGGTCCCCCTCATGAAAAAAGGAAAACAAATTAATTTTAAGTAACTAACATCACATATCTTCTATTATGCACACTTACATTTAAACAGTATCTGTGCAAAATATGACTAAACTAAACTAAAACTCAAATCTGTCATATTTTGACATGAGTGAAAGGAGAAGTAGCTGAAGAGTTTGATGAATACTATGTGCATGGTATGTAAAAGTTATGTCATTAAAAGAGTACAAACCAATACTGATAATTTCCAATGTTATATTTTAAAAATCAGTATTTATTCATATTAGGCTCCGCCCTCAGCAAGGGTCAGGGTGTAGTCAGGGTGGCACTGGCCCACCTTGGACTCCCCCTAGAACCGCCCCTAGTTAGCACTCAAAGTACATGTTGTGTATGACTTCTAGCTTCTCCAATACCAGATTTGAGCTCAGTAACGTACATTTTCACCCACCTATTGTCTTTTGTCAGTGGGAAACAGATTTAGTACAGGCCATGACTACAAATGATTACATAATAAAAAATGATGAAACTAAGAAAGACTTAAATTTTCCCCTGAGGAGAGATAAACAGTCAAATTGTATAAAATAAGTAAAACCCTGGGTTACTCCACCTCACTCCCCTGCAGCCCACAAATCAGCAGAACAGCAGTGACTGAGTCTGAAAAGTTTCATCAGCCTCCAAAACTCTCCAGGTACAAAACAAAGGGGACCTGAGGGCCTATGTGACACACAAACATGACCTCACACCCATCCTAAAAGTCATTTGGTCTTATTGCCATGGTTGATCAGTTTAGCGCTTGCAGCATTTGTAGAACGTGCGCTTCCTGCTTCAGGCTCATGAGACTTTTAATCCGTTAGCATTAATGCAGCACAGGTACCTCTCACAGATAAGGACGCATGCAGAGAGTGTATTAGCGGTTGGAGTAAAGTTGTGCGTGTGCATATCTGTATTTGTGTATGCATGCAGGGCTGCATACTAACAGAGAAAACAAATGCACGCTGTTTGAAGCTTTGAGGTCAAACTGCATGAAAACAGTTTAGTCTCCTGCTTTCTCTATCACCTTTCCTTCTTGGAGACACGGTGATTAAAAAAATGAGCCGTACTCCCCTCACATCCACCAAAAACCCTTCCGGCTGTCTGTCTGACCAAAGAAGAACATGCAGCAGCTCCCAGCAGCTACAAAAACTCACAGCGGGATACTGGTGACAAAATTTCACGCTGTTCCAAAACTATCTGAAGCAACACAAGTCACTGCTGCAGGATTGGAGGAACGCTGCAAGGAAAAAGCTAATTATAAGAAATTTAACATTGCGTGATGTCACTAACCTTGGATCTTGGCGGAGCTCGGATGTACCATTTACAGTCAACGGCTTCAGCGGCGCCAGCCTTCCCGTCTCTGGTGATCTGATGAGACTCAACGATCCCTTCAGGGCCCACCATGTCGTACTGACAGGCTGAAACACACACACACACAAGTAAATATTTATACATCTGCACACGTGCAAACCACACCAACAAGCGTGACATGCAAACATTGGAAAAGCAGTGTACACAGAGACGTTGCATGCTTTAGCGAGGGAAAATAGGAGCGCTGGAAGAACGAAATGAGTGATGTGAAACACGAGTGAGATAAAAGGAGAAAAACAGGAGCAACAACAGAGATTGAGGGAGTATACCTACAGGGCAGAGGTGGGGGTACTCCCAAGTCTGCAAAGTCTGGATCTGAGGAGAGAACAGAAGAAGGGCAGGTGGGAGAGCGAGGGCATTCATTTTTAATGTCAGACTTAAAAAAACAATCCTAAACTTCACAGAACAAAAGGTGTAATAACGCACTAAAGACGTTTCTCTAAAGACTGCACATGCTACCCTAAGTCCTAAATCGCTTTGGGCATCCATAACTGTCTGCTAAAATGTGTTTGTTGAAATATTGTGCAAAAACTACGGTTATATTTGCATCAAAGGCTTGTTTTTATTTGAGAACAGGATTCCTAGTTTTCATGTTGGGTCTTACTGCCCTCCCTGTGTGGCTTCTTTGGTGCAGATATGCTTTGTTTCCCTTCAAAACTGAGTTCTTGCAGTCAGATTTATCCCTACTCACCCTGCTCTTAAGTTTGAGCTGGTGTATTTGTTCTTGAGTTCCTGGGGTGCATTCAGGAAAACATCTACTGGTTAACAGGCAACAGGTTGTCACTTAGCACAATGGGAAACCCAGACCAGTAATGTATATATGCTGCAGTTAGGGCTTTAAAAAATGGCTACCCTCGACGGTTTTATTTTCTTTGAAGACCAAAGTCACTTTTCTTTTTCAACACATTTGCAGTGGTCTCTGGTATAAATTAATGCCTTGTGAGTCGATCTCTGCAGGAAAAAAGCTCTGGCGCTCCTGTTTCAGGAAGTAGAGGTTAGCCGGCGCAGAAGATGGCAGGATTTGGAGTCTGATTTCCTGATATTTGGACATCTCGCCTTTGGTTGGCTTAAAGATGTGGTTCACTGAAAAATATATTTTTTAAATTATTATTTCCGATTATAATCAGTCACTCTTCAGGCTGAACATGAAAATAGTCTCCTACACCTAGCTCCTGCATTAGCTTCTGATAGAAAATAGACGGTGAAACTAGAATTTGAAAATCCTGACAGATCTACGTCACACTGTCACTGAACATTCATGGACTCACCCATCTTGACTCACGACGGGGAAGGCTGTTGTTGGTTTAGCGTCCAGGAAACAGCAGAGAACGTCTCGGCTAGTAGAAGCTAACCGTTAGCATTAGCAACTCCACCACACGGCAGAACTCCTCCAGGCTTGTAAAACATCAACGTTGCAGAGCAAACGGAGTCAGTGGTAGGGTCGTGTTGCTGTTAGCCAATCAGAAACGAGATATCCAAATATCAGGAAATAAGTCTCCAAATCCTGCCGTCTGAAGCTCATCTCTGATGTGACTCAATTCTACTTCCTGAAAATGGTGCACCAGAGCTTTGTTTCCCCAGAGAACAGCTTACAAGGCATTCATTCCTACTAGAGACCACTGCAAATGTAGTGATTAAATGAGTGAACCACGCCTTTAAAAGGAATCAAATGTATTTCTGTATAAAAAATGACCCGCCAGGTGAGTGCAATATTTTTCACTGCTGCACTCAGAGATGAAAGCGTAATATGAACACAATTTAGCAGCTGTGAAATCTCACATCTAAACTTTTAGTATTGCTGCTCTATCAAAGGCAATCAGTGCTCAGAAATAGTGGGTGACTACAGGCTGTGGGATTTCTAGTGACTTCAATTTAGGCTGAAGCTTTCAGGGCTTGAGAGCACTGAAGATGCTAGTTCTGTTAGTGGGAAAGAAATCCACAGTAGCAGGCTTGTTTATCTTTTGGAAAGTTTATGTATATACTGATGGTGGTGGTCATTGCCCCCCCTTAGCCACCCCTTGGTGATGCCACTGGCCGTTAGGCCTGCTTTGGTTGAAATATGGGTCTAACAAAAACTTTACCAGCCAGTTTACAAAATAAAAGTAAATATGGGATTTTTTATCAATCAAAACCATGTTTTACATGATTTTGTGTCATTGATACATATTAAAAACTTCAAAAAGACTTTATCTTGACTTTAAAGTAGCTGTAAATAGCTCGGGGATAGCTGAGTGGTATCAGTGGTACGCTAAGCCTCCAAGTCTTCCTGGGAGGCGTAGAAGACAGTAAATATTCTGAAAGCGTTACAGGGTCATTGCCAGGTCAGTGTTTACTCTCAGTTCTGTTTAAACACAAAACAGGAATAACAATTAGTGGGCTGGCCTGTTAGAAGAAGGTAAAAGCTCATCTGAGCTCAACACATTGCACGTCTCGTCAAAGCAAACTATGACTTTGTAATTGATGCAGAATGTGATGCTGGAGTGTCTAATTAAAATGCACAAATGTCCCTGAGAAGATGTCTTTCCTAATGCAGAATAAACTCTAAAATCTCTTCTTGGGAGCAGCTTTTACTCTTTAATGCTGCTATCATACAAGTGCAAATGACCTTTTCCAAGGGCACTGATTCAGCTCCATTTCACCACATTTTCTTCTGACAGCCTGGATGTTTTTATTTTTTGTCCACAACACTGACAACATTGTGCAACGATCCAAATGGCTCTGATGGTGCCTTTAAAGCATTTTGGATGAGAGGTGATAAATAAGTAAAATGTTCAAGGACCAAGAAACAAAGTCCAGTTGTCGTCTATAGAAGAACTTCACGACCTAGGTCAAAGAGAATCTGTTATTTTTAAGGTGTCAAGACTTCTTTTTTGTTCAGATATAGTCAAACATTCAGCCACTGACTAAAGACTTTCTTATGTATTTACTTGAACTAGGGCTGGGCAATAAATCGAAAATTTATTGTTATCAAAATTTCTGACTTTTATCGATATCGTAATTCCCATCTCAATAAATTTGGTAACAAAAAAAATGAAAAGATGTGTGTAGGTTGGCGACGTTCCTCACCTCACCTCGAGTCACATGACAGCGTGACTCAACGTAATACACGTGGCAGCACCACCTAGTGGACAACTTTTGTTTTTGCGCATACATGTAGTTATCGTCCATTTATCATTATCGAGGTGAACTCCTCAATATACCGTGATATTGATTGTAGGCCATATCACCCTAACTTGAACCTTACCTTAAGGACCTTTTCTTTCTAGGCCACAATTTTTTTTTAATCTACTGCAAATGTCAGAAGTGAGAAAAGTGAAGTTATTTTTGTACAAATAATAAAAAATATATATTAAAAAATTGTTCCATAAATTATTTATTTGCTCTTTTATGGCCTAAAACAAAATTCTAACACAATAAAGCCTCTTTTATAAAACAATGCCGCATGATGTGTCTTATAGAAAGGCCTTAAGAGACCTCTACAAGCTCCTCGACTTTGGTTTCAACCCAAGAGTAGTTAGATTAGTTTACTGTTGGATTATTTTCCACCCACTCTTTCCTTTATCTGCTTCCATAGGTTTGGGTCACAATAATTTAGAATTTCCATGCCTCTGGTCCTGCAAAATCACACAATCATGGGAGAATTGCAACACTACGCATGATTTCAGAAGTCCACACAATAATGAAATGTATCCAAAATTGGCTACACGGATTTCACAGGAAATGACATATCTGCATGTGACTTTTATTTTGAAAGTTTCCCAGCAGTTTTACACTGCTTTCGTGTTTGACTTGTCTGGCCCAATCTAAACTGCGGAGGTTGACGTGGTTTGGAAGCATAGCACGTAAAAATAGACTCAAAACGTAACGATAGCGTCCCTTCGCTTCTGGGAAAAACACTAGAGGTGCACATTCACGAGCGAGATGTGTTGCTTCCAGCTGTAATAACGAAAGTTGCGAAAGGGGATTATGGTGCAGTACATTTTTTCCGCCTCTAGAGCCTCTAAAGAGCTCCACACAATTAAATACATTCCCACTGAACCTGTGTAATTTTAGCTTTGAGACAGAGTAGTTATGTGTTCAGAGATCTCCTGTTAGCTGTGATCTAGCTGCCTTCATTTGAGGACAGAGGCAACACAAAAAACACTCGGTAATAAATCCATCCCCGGCCAAACGGTGACACGGCTGTCTCTGACTGAGCTCAGTGTGGAAAATGAGGTCTGATTGCACAGCGTGAACACCTCTCCTACATGTCAATCTCTCTCTCTTTTTTTTTTCGGAACATATGCCCTAATTTTTCTGTCTAGACATGAGTCAAAGATGCATTGTGTGTGTGCACCAGATGTGATAAACAAGTGGCTGGCAGTGGTGCACACCTGCTCTCCCTCTCTCAACATAAACTAATGAGAGAATATGACTACTCAGTGCGTCAGATGATAACTCTCAAGATAAATAAGAAAAAAAGGAAAGAGTGGTAGCCCAATTACAGATGTGCTGAAAGACAATCTGATCAAATCTGAGAAGCCTGCAAAAAAGCTTCTCCCATTGGTGCATTTAACACCATCAGAGAGCAGAAAAACATTTTTCACACACAGGAAAAAAGCCCAGAGTGCTTTTACTACACCTCCCTCCTGAATACTTGTTGCTTTTTGACCAAGGCTCAAATGATTCAGCCTGTGAAAAGTTGAGTGGGGAATACTGCACAAGAGGAGCGCTTAGCTGACAGTAGATAGCTCAGTGGTAAAAAAGAAAGAAAAGAAATATATACATTAATTTATCTGTTTTTATCTTTCAAGCAAAGCCATAATTGGATCAAAGATTATTTGGTTTCTTTTTTGTTTTGACTGGCATTTTGACACGCTCCATTGTAGCCTTAACAGATCTACCATTGGCTCAGCTAAGTTTAGGCTGGGCCAATCACAGAGCTCTAGATTTGTGGAGAGATATTGGGCGGGCTTACCGCTACTTCACACCGGAGGCATGAGCGGAGTGGAATGACAGTGGAACGGTTTACTTGCGAGCTTTTCTGCGTGCAAATCCACACCAGGAGGATCTCGGCCGCAGAGCGGCTTCTCCGCTGTCCTCCTCGCGGGACTTGCGAGATCACAAAATCCTTTGAGACTTCAAAGGTCATGGATTGTTTATGCCATCCACCATTAAACCAGAAAGAAGAAGGAAATCATGTTTGCTATCGCTGTTTGATGCCATATATAACTCGCACTTCTCGAATGATGCTGGGAGTAAATAAGCCGTGAGGTCACATGTACTAACGTAATCTACATAGTCTTTTATTTTGAAAATTACCGTGCGTTTTACACTGAAACCGTGTGTGATTCCCTGTCTAGCCCTATGTTAACTGCGGAAATTGACGCGTCCAAGAAGATGCCCGCGGCAAAAATAGAACCCGATCCTATCTTTAGTGGCACGGCAAGCTGCTTCTGGGATGCCCCTGAAAATGTCCACGTCGATTTGGATCAACCCCACAGACTATAATGGATTCTATTTGAAGCAGCAACGTTCCTCTGCTGTTCCGCGCCGCTGATGCCTCCAGTGTGAAGTAGGCTTTAGTGCCAGCAAAACTGCAACAGAGCAAAACTACAAAGATGGCGTGGGCTCTGGAACAGTCCTTGTTTGAAATGTCTTTGGCATCAACTTTCAATATGGTATATGGTGAACTGCCCCGTTGACTGAAATTGTGAATACATCACATTGATCGTTGCTCTGATTGGTCCTAGCACTGTCCGATTGTGTGTAGAGACAGTTTGAAAATTCCATCCCTACAAATGAGCTCTGTCTATGGGTCGTGGACAGACTATATATTTACATATATTATTATTAAATTCCTGTCATAGTGCTGAGTAACATCATTTGGCATTCCCACACAGAAAGTATCCCAAATAAAAAGAAATTTAGACTTTAACTATGTAATTCTTGTTTTTCTTTAATTTGTTTAGTCTTAGTGTGATTCTCCCCCACTGTCACTAGCTCTTAAATCAACAATCACAATTTTATCTCCATGTTTCCCAACTGAGGTCCTTCTATGAGGTCTGTACAACAACTCCGATATTATTAATTCACATCCTTTCAACAGAACCCCACTTCAAAAGATGTAAATTATCCTTTTAAAGGTCCAAATTTATTTTTAACGGTTAAAAAGAGTAGAACCAACCTTCTCTTCTGAATCTCATCAAACAGTCTAATCAGCAGAATTCCTCAAATTTCAGGCAATTTCTAAAACGACTTTTTTTCCTCGCGAAAGCCTCCAACCTCTTTATCTTTGTCTATGAAGCCATTCTCATCCCTCATGTCTGTGAGAGATGAGAAAATCAAAGAGGACAACAGTTAATGAAATGGTGACCTTGAGGTCACCTGTGGTGTTATTTTTCTAAAGATTTATCAGAGAGCTGTGGCACCTGAACCCCCACCACAACCACAGCAACAGGAGTGTGTGTCAGCATCCAGGTATCTACCTTTAATAAAAGCTTTTCTTAACGTAGCATCAAAAGGTCCCACTACAAGGCTGCTCAGCTCATAAATGTCTCATGGCTGACCCTTGACCTTTTAAGACTCCAGCTGCTGAATTTAAATCGGTCAAGCTCCGTTTCCTCAGCCATCCATCACTCCCTCTCCTCCCCTACCTCCTTTGATTAATAGGTTCAATCAATTACATGGATTTATGAAATGAATGATGAACTACATAAAGTGTGTGTACTCTCTCTGCAGCTGATGATTTCACCCTCTTATTTATAATCTCAGCAAGATCCCTCAGCTCAGCCGCACCAGTAATACCAGATTACAGAATGTGAACAAGACATTTCCAAAGCATCGCTGCATTTCGTCACAGCACGCTGACATGTGGAATTAGTTTGTTTTCTGCCGCCATTGTACTAAATTCCCTTTTATAAGGTTCTGGGTTTCTAATTTGTGTAAACATCTTTGCATGAGTACGCTAAATTTAGAGCACATCCACACATGGGCACGCATTCTCTTCTCCTAAAGCATTAATGCTTCTTGCATTAAGGCTTTGCAGAAGGAAGGAACAAAAATCCTCACGTCAAAGCTCAAGACTTTAAGGAGTCTAATGCGAGCTGTCCATGCGTGCCTTGTGCTATGTGAAGAACAAAAAGATTGTAATATAATCAACTTGTCAAAATCTAAATGAGAAGCATGGAAACAATCGTATAAATAGGTGCAACTTGAACTTAGAGGGGCAATATGTAAGTAAGTGTGACATCTTGTGGTCAAATTTGGGTACTGCAGGCCATTTTTCTAAACAAAAAGTTACTTTCTCACTGGCGTTTCGTGAGTTTCATGGCTGTTGCCAGTTACAGATCAGCACCAGAAGATTCTAGATGACAAACAAAGACAAGTCATACACAGTAAGCTGATAAGTAGATAAATACATTGTCATATCTGGTGTTAGTTCATTAAAGGCTGACTCATTAGAGGAGCTTAAACTCTACGATTGACTCATTATTCACCTCACACATACATTTCACTGTAATATCGAGTTGTTGCTGTTTGAAAAAGTAGCTTGAGATATTTTTAGAGTCAACTATTTGCTTCTAAATCACTGTTAGCATTGTTAGCTCAACGTTAGCCTCTAGCCTGCTTCACTTAATATTACAGTAAAACAGAAGGATGCCGTGGCTTCTTAGGAGTACAAGAAATAACTTCTGGGTCGCTCCTGTTTACTGGCTTTGGTTCTTTAAACAACTCTGGAGCTTTTTGCCTGCTGGTGTCCAAATACAAATGCCGGCGCTGCAGTGTTAGCTCGACGTAGACTCGGCAACGTCACAGGCTCACAGATTGTAAACAACAACTACGTCCCTCTTTAGTTTTTTTTTTAAAGGAGAAAGACTGACAACCCTCCAGCCGGCTGACAAAGAAATCTGTTTCAATGTAACCTTTCTTCCAACATGATTGAGACATTAGACTGTGATTATTTGACAGTAGAATTCTTACATATTGCTCCTTTAAAGTGCAAATGTGCCAATAAAACAAACAACTGAGAAGTTGTTAGCTAACGTTTTTGTTCGTTGGATCCTTTTTGGAAAGATTTCCTCACATTCTGTAGAATGTAAATACATATTTGTACCACAAAACCACTCACTAGGGGTTTTGCAGCAGCAAACATCTCAAAAACAATTGATGAACTCATGCTGATTAGTGCCACTCAACTGTGTTTCCCGTATATCGTACAAAGGAACCAGAGTGGTGCAGAGCTGTTGGGAGATACTAATCTCTAATACCGTCCCACAAGTTTGGCGATGCTATTTAAATAATGAGACAAAGTAAGTCTAATATAAATATCAAAAGGATGCTTCATTGCAACATATCCCTTTTCTATTAGCTACTACTCTGAATGTAAATAAAACTAATGAATAAGCTCATGATTACCAGCGTGTCAGAGTATATTCCAGGAAGTAAACACACTGAAGCAGGGACACAAGCAGCCACCACACACAGAAACACAACTTCCCAGTGGCCTCATTTTCTCTCAGCTGCTCGCTGATGACATTTAAATACCCACCTGATTAATAATCTCTGTTTAAGTGGTTGATCGAGTAAATGAAGGGCTACCATTAATCACAGCAGCCTCTGCTGTAGATAAGGGACACTTCCACTGAAAGATGGAGGAAGTTCTTTAGAGAGACAGGGACAAATTAAGATGTAAAGAACTTTCTAGACGTATCACTCACCACTGTTCATGCCAGGGTTTGTCTACGCTGAGATGTGAGTTTAAGCAATTTTTGTGTTTTCTGTGATTAGCTGTGATGGTCATTTTGAACTGGATTGATTTAATAAGTTGTAGAAAAATTTCCAATGACGACTTTTTGGTCATTAAATGCATCCAGAGATTTACGAGCTAGTTAAAGAGACGGTGTGTATTTTTCCTGGCTATAGGGGCAGAACATACCTAAACCATTGCAAGTAAGCTGTATTTTTATGTTCGAGTGTGCTACTATTAGTTCACCTATTGAATTAATTATAGATTCACTCAGATAAAGACAATAAAGTTTCTCTTACTCTTACTAAATAGAACTTCTACTAAGAAATCACAGTGTAGCCATAGAAACGCTACTTGATATATGTGGTGTGTGTGTGTGTGTGTGTGTGTGTGTGTGTGGGTGGGTGTGGGTGTGGGTGTGGGGTGTGCCTGTGCCTGCTCTGTCTTCTCAATCCCCAGTGAGCCGTAGCGGATGGCTGCTCATACTGAGCCAGGATCCTCTGGAGGTTTCTTCCTGTTAAAAGGGAGTTTTCCTTCCCACTGTCGCTAAATGCTTGCTTAGTATGAGGATTGTACCAACACAATGACACTAGTCAGTGTCTTGATGCAATCTGCTGGGTCCCTTATATAGGAAACTTTTTTACTGATTGGCTTATGAACTGAACTGTATTGAAATGTTTACTTTGTGAAGTGCCTTGAGACGACTCTTGTCGTGATTTGGCGCTATATAAATAAACTGAATTGAATTGAATTGAGTAAGACCTTACCAACGGATGGCCATTAGGGTCAAAATGCCTGGGAATTTAACAATTTTCAAATGAATACTTCATCAGATCATTCAACATCCAGCAAAATAACAAGCACATCATACTCCCATTCAACACTGGCAATGAGAGAAGAGGGCTGGTGGAGGGCTGGTGGATGGTGAACGTTTTGTAACCGCTTGTTATAAATTTGTAAATGCGTTTTGTCCTCATGGGCTCCTGTAGAAAGAAACATTGTGTCTAATATGGCGTCGCCCAGAGACTTAGGCCCAATCCCAATACTAGCACTGCGCCCTACGCCCTTCTGTGCAGTGCACTTAGAGGAGGTGTGCAGTAAGGCTTCGAGTGCGTAGAACACAAGTGTGCTGAATTGGGATAGGGATCGACCGTGATGCATGCTGGGATGCCGGTCGCTGTTTGTGCTTCTTTTTTTAAAACCTTTATTAACCACTTTAAAACACACAAAAGTTACATTCATTGCTGTCCACATTAAATCTTAGTCTAAAACATTCAGAGCATGAATAAATATCATTAATCGTCTTAAAATGAACTTCTTTCATTTGAAAATACATGTTTTCAGAAAAGGTATTTGAGCCATTGCTCCGCCTTCTTCTCAAACTTCCCAGGCAGCAATGGATTGTGAGTAACACCTTTGCCCGAAGTCCGGATTGATGCGGACTTGGGCGAAGTGCGGATTAAGGGTGCAAAAGGGGCATGGTCACCTTCCGCACTTGAGAATCGAGACACCCTATGCACTCACACCCCTGGCCGGGAACGCACAATTGAAGGGTGCAAGTGCGAGTACTGGGATTGGGCCATAGACCCTTCACGGATGTATTTTAGACCCGATTTTTATGGTTATATGTTACGAAGTCGCCAATATTTTTCAACAACTGGGCATCATTTAATTCATTTTCAACAACTTTTCAATGGATATTTCCAGAGATTAATGGTAAAAACTACACATTGTCACGTTAAAGGTGCAATATGTAAGAATGAGGTAAGAATGACATCCTGTGGTCAAATGTGGGTACTGCAGGCCATTTTTCTAATCAAAAAGTTACTTTCTCACTGCCGTTCCGTGAGTTTCATTGCTGTTGTTACGGATCAGCGGCAGAAGATTCTAGATGACAAGTGAAGATGAGTCATACACAGTAAGTTGATCAGTTGATAAATACATTGTCATATAGTGGGGAGCTCTTACACATTGTCACTTCTAAAACAGGTAATGACAAGTAAAATTTTTCCCCCCAAGAAGTTTAACTCTCGTTGTTTTACATTCCTACAGACAGCTCGCCCTTGACCCCCTAATATATGGTCTGTAACCTGGCAGGATGAGCTTGTCACTGGGAAAATTCTCCTGAGTAATCTCCAATTCTACAGCGACCATCTATGGTTCGGGCGCCCTTGATTAAAAGCACTTAACCCCAGGATGTTCTGTGGAGAAGTTCAATATCCAGAAATATCTGCTGAAAGAAAAAAGATCTCCTGTCAGCGCTTGGAGGACGGACTGTTACAACATTTTCAGAGGCGTATAGATTACAGAAACAGAGTGATCTCTGTCCTTGTGTGTGAACTAAAGATTCACATGATACATTATTGATTTCCATAAGAGAAGCAGCAATGGAGTGACTTTCTCAAGGACAACTCTACAGGAAAAAATACACCGGCGCCTATGCTTTGACTTTTTTTTAATTCACATATCTATGATAATACATAGTCTACCTCTTTGCTCGGGCTTAAAATCACATAAATATCAATTTTTCATGACAGCATGCAAACACAACACTGAATCTCATCTCTTACACTCCGACTAAGCCAAAGAATATGTTTCAGCACTTGCTGATCGCTGCATGACTCGAGTCACATGGGTGAGAGCAGTAAATAGGAGGGAAAAGACCTTGATTCGTAAAAACACATGCTTTGTGTCTACATTTCTCGTTTATTAGCCACTCTGACAGAGCAACAGACAACAAAGTGGATTTCAGTTCCACATCCTGAAGAATCTGGCTTCAAAATACAATATGGCCACCCCTGGAAACAAGATGTTGAGACTTCACTTTCATAAAAAGAAAATCCCAGTGTTTGATAGCTATAGATCCAGATGGAGACAGTGTTAAATGTGGGGGAGTGTGGACAGAGTGAAGGAGCGAGGGACAACGTGACAAGGACCACAAGCTATAGATCTATCTGGGATTCATTCAGTCTTAGTATTCCCAGTTCATCCAGGAACATGAGTGGTGCTCCAACATTCTTCTTTGTTTTCCTCTCATCCGAGATGTTAACACTAGCTCAGGCTAGCGTTAGCAGTAGCTTAGGCTAATGTTAGCTCAACCTAACGTTTGATTGATGCTTTTAATTGCCATGTGCCTTCAGGCAGGGGGACTACCAATGGAAATTCACCTTTTGGCTATAATTGGGTACATATACATTGTAAAATGTTTATTAATGCACACTTTCCCTCTAAAACAAATAAAAGTTATTAATTTGTTCAACAGTAGCAGTAGCTCAGACTAGCATTGTTCTGCAGTTAGCATTAAAGGTTTGAATATGAGACAATTTAATAGAAAGCTATATTTTAAAGAAATAAAACCTCCATGGGGCGTTTAGAGGTGTGCAGAATGAAGGTACAGTATTTCCTTTAAAAGCTATATTTTAATTAAAAAATAATGAAATATTTATTTTTACGGGTACGACGCTGGGTTTATGTTTACATCTACCAGCCAATAGAGGGCGCCATTACGGGTTGCCAAATACGGTAAACAGGCTGGCACTGTGGAAAATGGCGGACTCGGCAAGTCAAACAGCTGCTTCTGAGCCCAGAAGATGTCGTTATCCTTCTCAGAAGAGGAGCAACCATAAAAGATCTAAAACCAGAGTGAGTTTAGGTCGTCACTGGACATGGTGCCGGCTGGTCACTTCACATATCGGCAGCAAACCTGGCATCCCGATGGCTGGAAACCGTGTTCTATTGTTGCAACTACAACCTCCACACACTAGATGGCGCTTTGGTGTTCGTGTTCCATATTCAACCTTTAACACAACCAACTTTTATATATTGCTGACGTTGAAATGAGTTGGGACATGCAGATCTATGGGTTTGTTACATGTTTAACCAGCTTTTCTCAGAATGAACCATTTTTCTGTGATTATTACAACATTTACTAATTCACATTTTGCTAACACAGGGTCATTTCACTTCAGTTGAGACCATCTGATGTTTCAGGAGAATTGTTGGATGGTTCAGTGGTTCTATTCTAAATAAAAACGAGTGAATATGTTGATCAACCTTGGTGCATGTAATGCATTTCTGTTCTGAACAGTTCCTGCTTCCTCCACCTTTTCCACATAAGTCTCTGCCTCTGTATAAGTGCTTCACACAAACAGACATCAAACATACCATAATCAGTCTGAGTGCTTACCAATTAATGGATATCTTGCACCCTTCTGTATTTGTCTCCTGTGACACATCTGCTATTTAAAGTTTGGCACACATTGCAGGTTGCCTCCAGTCTCACGGCACATAATGCATCCAAGACTGAATAAATGCGTCCATCAAGACGTTCACGTTGAAGAGACAGCAGGGAATTTGATCATTAGGGTGGATTTTCACTTCATTTTTCAAACGTATTCGGGAACGGGAATGCTCTCCTTCGTTTCTCCTTCCAGTGCTCATGGGAAAAAAGACAAGGGCATAACCCTGATTCTAAAACACTACAACACCACCTTGAGAACTACACTTTTCTCCTTTATTTGAGGAAAAAAAACAAAACGGAAAAAAATTACTGGTACAAAATTCAGCCAAATTCGTACAATAGCCAAAAGGGATTCCTTTGAAGCTGCTGACTATGTTGACAACTTGCTGATAAAAAGTATTCAAATTATTGTTAGCGTGTAGCACATCTGTCTGGTCAGAAATAATCCCACATACACAAACCACCTGGGCCTGTTTGATCATCTCCACCTGCGCTTCCCATGATACAAGCTCCCTGCAGCTACAGCTCCAGATCCAGATCATCATGTAGAACAGACACAGCCTGTTCAAGTAAAAACCATGCTAGTCAAGTCAAAGTCATGTCTAGTCAAGTCAAGCTGAGTCAAATCTAATATTTAATTACCATTTGTACACCAGGCTGGGAAGCAACTTGGTTCAGTAGCTTGCCCAAGGACACTTCGACACATGACCTTCAGGGCCAGGAACTGCACACCTTTGATCAGTGTTCAACCGCTTTCCCATTGAGACAAGTCAAGCTGAAGCCAAATCAAGCCACGCTAACCCTTTTAAAGGAACACTTGGCAGTTTTGGCTTGCTTTTAGCACCCCCTAGTGTTCGTTAGCGAAAGCAAAAGTGAAACTTATGTCCTCCCTGTGCGTTCGTCTTTTTAACACCTTAATCTCTGTATGTCCCCACTCGCACCCTTCGTTCAGCAGATCATCTGCTGCTGGTTGTTCCAAAGGTCTGTTATAAATCACGGGGGGAGCGTGCTTTCTCCCATGCAGCCCCCAGACTCTGGAACACTCTGCCCCTCCATCTGCGTTTGGCTGCCCCGGTCAGCAGGTTCAAGTCGGCACTTAAAACTCACTTTTTCAGCCTTGCCTTCCCTCCGTGACAATCTCCATGAAAGTCCAGCACTAGTTTTACTTTTCTTAATTTAGTTTTTATGATTCAGTAGCTCACTTTTTAACACCTTGCACTATCTTGTAGCCTTTTTTGATTTTATATATGACATTTTAATTTGTTTTTATCACTTACTGCATTATTTTTTACTCTCGATAGTGCTGTTACTTTTTACTTGTTCTCTTAGTCTGTTAGTTTTTAGTAGGAATTTTTATCCGTGATTTTGTGCTGTTTTTGTGTTTTACCTGATTTCCATGCTTTCATTGTGTTTTGTTGATATGTAGTTGAGCATTTGGCTCTTTTATGTACAGCACTTTGGTTAGCTGCCATGCTATTTATAAATGATGCTTTATAAATAAATTGGTATGGTATTTTATGGTAATCTAACTGCTGGAATGTCTCCTCAGCCTTCATTAGTGTCTACAGGAGCGGTTCATCACTAAATCAAACAAATCAGCTGTGTTCATGATCTAAAACATGCAGGAAACATGCTGGAAGCAGACTGCGGCACCAGGCATGTCAGCTCCAGTCCAACAGGTGGCGGTATTCTGTTCTGTGTGTTATCACTGAATCCTTGGGTTATATTCACCTGAACGTGACAGTAAGTATATGCATTTTGTCCAATATGATTTACTTAGACTAATGTTGTGTGTCCTGTCCTCCCATTATTGTTCGTATTTGCCTCTCATCTCTATGATCTAATTCAATAAAAAAAGAAAAAGAAAGAATCTGTTTTCTCAAACTGAGATTGTACAGAAAGCTGCATCAGGTGAGATATTATCAGTTCATCATTTTGCCACAGAAACTCACTTCTACAGATCTGATCAATCCCTTCATTATCATAAGGACACGGACTGAGCTTTTTGAAGAAGACTCATATTGACAGATTCAATGATTAAACGAGTCCCTATGGCAGCACAAACAGCTGAGTTAATTTCAGCTAAATCAAAAATCAGCAACCCACACTGCCGATGTTTAACATTTCTGTCACCTTTAAGCATCAGCATGGTTAAAGCTTGCAACCCACACTAACGTGGAAAGCTAGTCCTGCTGAGGATTGTTACAACTTGCAGGGGAGAGAAAGAAAGTCAATCCTCTGGTTATAAGATGTTGCAGCAGTTTATTCATTCTGCTGAACATTTGCAGAACCACTGGGTCAAGAAAGAGGTGGGTGTCGGCATTGATCGTAAACTTTCTGTCACTGTAGATATGAATAAAATCAATACAATGAGCATCCACACACCACTAATACTGCTTGTGAGGTTAGAGTTGTTTAGGATGGCAAAATTCCACTTTGTCACTGACTTGTATTAAAGCCCAACGGGAAGGGTCAGCTTTACTTTGCTACTACTGTGTCACACTCCTGAAATACCGCAATTCCCCTGAAGATCCCTAGCAAAAACCCTTTTTCATTTCACTTGAGTTGCATATGGTTACAGTTTATTTTGGCATTGTTCATCCATGGACACTTATCCAAGATCTTGTTGCAGAGGTAACAGATTCAGAATGAAAATCAGACATTAGAGAGAGACTCACTCCCAATGTGGATGGAGCATATGATACCAAATTCCCACAACATTTTCAGCAACCCTGCTAGGGTGAAGATCTGGTCAACTGTTCCAGTAGACAAAAGCCACACTGCTACTCCTGAATTTGAGCTTTAATCAGTCAGATCTTCCTTCTAACACCCTGGAGTGAACTCCCCCTTGGAGGCTAAGAATCTGGATCCCCTGATTTCCGGAACACTCTCCCTTCTTAAAATTTGGGACCTCCAAATTTCAAACCAATGCTCAGGCATCTGATTAGAAGGCCTTCTAGTCGCCTCCCTCTGGAGTTTTCCAGGCACATCCCACTGGAAGGATAACTCAAAACTTGCTGGAGAGATTATTTATCCTCTTTGGCCTGGGGGATGCCTTGGGATACCCCTTAGAGAGAGCTGGGGAGTGTCACTGGAGAGAGGGTTGTTTGGGCTTCCTTCCTTGACCTGTTTCCCCTGTGACCCAACCTTGAATTAGCAGAATAGAATACGATAAATGACCTACATGTGTATAGTGCCTTTCTGAGTCAGAGGACTCTAAAGCGCTTTATACTACAGTCATTCATCCATTCGCCACATCTGCCCTGGGACACACTGAAGGAAGTGAGGGTGCCATACGCAGGCTTCACCGGTCCCTCTGACCACCACCAGCAGGCAAGGAGGATGAAGTGTTTTGCCCAAGGACACAACAACTGACACAGCTGGAACCTGGGTTCAAACCAGCAACTCACCAGTTACAAGGCGAGCTCCTAACCCCTGAGCCACCGTCACCCAAAAATGAATGGATGGATGCAACATTAATGAGACTTGCCATCCAACCCCATAAGACCCAGAGCCTCCAGCATCTAGAGTCACCTGTTAGCGCTTTCCTACTTTTTCTTTTGGTCATGTGACTCAGAGGAAAGATGACAAAGATGAAAGCTTGCATCATTAAGGTAAACTTGAGAAATTAGAAACCCGACTGCAACGCGGACACAACAATCGGGTGATTTGTTCCTTTTTCTTTTATAAACTACAGAAGCTCTGTAGAGGTGGGCTTATTTTGTTTTCATTGTTGGTACGTTTCTGTGTACACTGTGATTGTGTGTGTGTGTGTGTGTGTGTGTGTGTGTGTGTGTGTGTAGGTGTGTGTGCAGGACGTGCTGTTAGCTCAGGTGGGGACCCATTACTGATAGAACAGTTAGTTGTCCCAGGGCATCACAGGTGTTTCTATCTAAGGGACACCACAATGACAGACACTTTCCATCTAAGTTCCATTTGGCCAACCATGCAATAAATCAACACAGCATCACCACTCTGCCACTCATTACTGCACAAACAGACTGCAAAGACAGAGCAAAGACAGATCTGCTGATCTGCAAACAATGCTCCAATAAGAAAAGTAATTGGAGATTCTGATTGCTTCTTTTCCTCTGGAACAGGGTTTCATTTCCCTGCCATGGAATTATGAGAGACGACAGATCTCTGTTTCAATTTTCACTGCTGCTCTGCAGTTGTTTTAGCAGGCCCAGGGGGGAATCAATGACTCAGACATTTTTGTGCCAACAACAGGATACAATTTGACCCAGTGGGGTAATGAACTGCGGGCAAACACACTTATACTAGTAGCCAACACAAACACAGGTGGCTTACAGGGACAGTTAAGCCACAATGTGTTAGGATTAGAAATCATGTGATAGTTTTTATTTTAGATATAAGTGATCATTTAAAATGTCAGAAAAACAAATAAATGTCAAATAAATTAATATTGCAAAGAAAGATTACGAGAGATTTAGATATTGCTGTAGTGCTTTCTACACTTTATCTTTAATAAAGTGATTGACAAATCTGTTGGAACTGACTATAACAATGTTTACTGCTGCAGTGCAGACTTGATATTGGATCAAACCAACGTTAGAAAGTCTACAACGCAGCGGCAAGTATTGACCATGCTGGATGTGTGTTCAACATTTATGTTCCTTTTGGGATTAAAATCATAACATTTTGATCAAACTCTAAGTATGCACATCTTTCACATTAAATCCAAACTAAACTTTGGGAATTTCTGTCTTACGTGTGTAACATAGTGATGTTGTGCTAGATGGACTTTGGTTCATATTCTGCAACATAAGGTAAGATGTTTCTTTGCTAATGGATAGATGTTCCATTCCCATTCCCACTCCTGGGGAAAAAATAAAACAACCCAAAACAAATAAACAAGCAAAATGGTGCACACTGCTGCTCACTTTTTATGGATGAGAAGAACTCCTGCAAGAATCCCCATAGAAAGTAAAATATGAGATGATCACAGATGTGTTTATGGGCTCCAATCCAGTTTTTATTAAGAATTGAAAATTAAAAGTAATGATCTGGCTCTGATAAAGCCTAGCACCCAAGTAGTTTATGCAAATAAATGTTTTAACTAGCAGTAAATCCTGTTATTATAAAGGGAAACGTTTCCAAAGCAGTGAACACAATATTATACAATCATAGATGACTTTTAAACAGAGTTGTTAATGGTGACTTAAAGGTACAATATGTGAGAATTCTACAGTGAAATAATTACAAAACAGTCTAATGTCTCAATCATGTAGGAAGGAAGGTTACACCAAAACAGATTTCATTCTAAGCCAGCTGGGGGCAAAAGAGGGACATAACTACTGTTTAAACTCTGTGAGCCCATGAGATTGCAGCGTCTGAGTCAAGCTAATGCTGCAGGCAAAAAGCTCCAGAGTTGTTTGAAGAACTGAAACCAGTAAACAGGAGCGACCCAGAAGTTATTTCTTGTACTCTTAAGAAGCTATGGTATCGTTTTGTTTTACTCTAATATCGGGTGAAGAAAGCTAGAGGCTAACGTTGAGCTAACAATGCTAACGGTGAATTAGAAGCAAATAGTCGTTAAGCTACTTTTTCAATCACCAACAACTCGATATTACAGTTAAACGTGTGTTTGAAGTGAATAATGAGTCAATTGTGGCGTTTTCCTCCCTTTAATGAGTCTTTCAGAACTATAACAGCAATGTCTGAGGGATATTACCGTAATAAGTGTAGTAAGTGCTCACTACCGTGAAACACCCAAGAGTGCTAAAACCAGATATAACATTTATTTACTTATTGTGCATGACTCGTCTTTGATTGTCATCTAGAATCTTCTGGCACTGAACTGTCAACAGCCATGAAACCCACGGAACAGCAGTGAGAAAGTAACTTTTTGCTTAGAAAAATGGGCTGCAGTACCCAAATTTGACCACAGGATGTCATTCTTACATATGGCACCTTTAACTTATCGGTGATCCATCTGCCATCATTTATCAGTGTTTTAACTCAAGTTTCATAAAAGAACTTTATGTAATAGAGTTTGTAACGTCATCTTATTCCATTTGATCGTGTTTACGTTTGTGTTATTGATTAAAGAGTTCAGTTTACAGCATCATATGGAAAGATAATCTAGATTTTTAAGGTATTTTCTATGGAAAATGAAGTCATTTAAAAAAAAGCATATGGATTTTCAGTTTGATTTTCAGTGACGTCTTTTGACACCAAAGACAGCGACTGACCTAACAAGCTAATAAACCTCAGCCTCTTGTTCGTATTGCTTTGAACTAGAACTAGCTTTGTTTTGTGTCACTTGCATAATTTGTAGCTGACAGGATGCAGCTGCCTCAGACTCACATAAGGGATTCTTTCTTATCCAGAAACAACTAATAATAATGAGGTCCTTTCTTACAACAAGCTGCTACCGCCGTCTGTTCTCAGCAGGGACAGGCTGGCCCCGATTACGACCTAATGGCCTTCTCTGACAACGAAAACAGTGTAGGTAGTCGGGACGAGTTAGCATCATAAGCAACGACAAGAAAAGGCTGCTGGAACATGACAAGTACAAGCTCACGGTTTGGGTTTGTGTTATATTCTCTCAGGTCTTCTGGGATACCCCCCCCCCCCCCCCCCCCCCCCCCCCCCCCCCCACACACACACACACGCAGCGTAAAACAAGCTGAATGCTAATACACAGAACTGTACTGAGAGCTGTGGGGTGCCTGCACCAGCCTCCCCCTCAGAGGGGATTCATTCAGAGCTCGTGTCTTCAGTTGAAACTGAAAACAGCAGAATAACTGGGACATGTGCCCATTCTGACCCCTTTCTTAATTCCTTTTGTCGTTTCACCAAACTAAAGTGGATTACCTTTCCTTTCCTTTGCATATTTCATCTTACCGTTATTTCCCATGTATTAAAGGTAGCAGTGATCTATTTGAATTGGATTCAGTTGGATTTATTTCTTCTCTACAAAGTCCTAAGCTCATGAGGAAAATAATAATCCATACCCTTTGTTCCAGGACTGAACCATGTGACGCTGTCAGTCTACATTCATTCTTGTCCTCGCCATCCCCAACCCTCTATGAGGTCCGTTTAAAAAAAAAAACTCGATTGTGAACGCATTTATACCAGTTAGCAAGTTATAATTCAAGAGGTTTCTCAACAGAAAGGCAGCAAACAAATCCAGTTCCACTTCCACGAAAATCTAATTTCACTGAATATTATTCAGGTTGTGTCACTATCCCCAAAATTCTCACATTAAGCATGAAATTACATGAAACTGTCTGTAAAGTAATCACTAAGACGTGATAAAACATAATCAGTGCAAACATCCAGGCTGAGTGCTTTCTCACTGTGTCAAGTGCCATGGCCACCACGTTTAGGTAAGTACAATTAATGTGGAGGGGGATATGGGGGATGGGTGTATGTGTGTGTGTGTGCACACTAAAACCGCAGGTTTTACTGCTTCAGCTGTTTCAAACATCTCCAAGTGGAGCAGGCAACAAGGTAATGGAGGGTGACCGCTGAGTTGGACTTCGTTTTGTTGGTAATTCACAAACAATGAAAGAGCTGAAGGGCCTGAAATAAGAACTAATTTGAGTCTTACTGTAAGAAAATCATTAGGTTCCTTCAATCTACCCAATACTTGCATTTTAACCACTATAAAGTAACAATAGGTAGTTTTTTTAAAAACTTTAAGTTAGAGCTTTAACATTGATCTCAGTGATTGTTGAGTTAGAAACTTGACCAGTTTCATATTTGACACCACTCTGCTGTCCTCTGCTGGCCAGATACTGTGCTTAACAGTTTGGTGGAGCAGGTAGGTGCCCTATAGGGGGCGCTCTTATTCCTGCTTTACGGCTGTTAGCTTTACGGCTGTTAGCTGTAATGCTAGCGGTTGGCATTTTCAGTTCGCCAATCGTCAATAAAAAGCACAAGAAGAAAAAGAAGTTTTGCTTTTTCTGTTGGCATCATGGCGGCGCCTGGAAGTAAAAGTACGAGAGTAATGTCTTTGGAGGTGAAACCAGAGTGAACATCGGCGTGGCCTACGCTAGCTTGAGGGAGCTAAAGGAGGCTACAAAATCACGGACTGATGGTGACCTGGCTTTGTTGCTACTGGACTTTGTCCAACAGTGTGGATCTTTTTACTTTGTGGTTTATTTTATTATTAGTTGGCTCATGTTAGCATTAGCTCGTTGTTAGCGCTAGCTACAGCAGGGTTGTTTACAACAGCTGTAATTCCACTTCCAACCAGTAGGGTGAAGTAGGAAAATGTCTAGTGCTACTTTAATGTCATATATTTGTGCAACATACAGGTTGAAAAATGAAACCTCTATCTCATATTTCATGTCTTCTTTGTATTTATTTAGCCGTCCCATATAATTGTCTTCTTTGTTATTGATCATTTAGTTGGGTTTTAAGTTAATTTTGCTGTGTTCTTTAGCCCACAGATCTCGTCAGTAGTTTTTACACCCATCATCACTCATCATTATGTTTGTTATCTATGATTAGCTCACCTGTCATTTACCCAGTAACCACCTCCCCAGTATTTATACTCCTAGATTACCTTAGTTGTCAGATCCTTGTGGTGTTCTGTGCACTATGCTATGGGTCAAGAACTACTTAGTATTGGATTATGTTGTAATTAAAGTTCCTGATTTCCATCCAGATCCTGCCTTTTGCATGGCCGCAGCTGGGTCCTCTCAACAACTGAGTGTTTATGAAGCCCATTTTCACAAAAAGTCTCCTTTTGTATAATTTACATATACTTTTCTCTGATTTGGCTTGCGTTTAGTTTTGACTACAATTTCTGGTTCACCAACATGCTTCTTCTGCTTAACCTATAAGAGTCGGCTCCTTTGGCACTCAGCTTACTCTTGATTTATTCCTGATTTTAGTTTCATTCCCCAACAATCCGGCTCTGTCTCGTGAGCCAACACCAATCTGAGAGCTGGTTTTATTTTTTCTTGCAGCATTATGACGTCTCAACAGATTGGGACACTGCAGACTTTTATAGTCATATAATTCTTGTGTTTTACTGCAGCTGATTGATTGCATGAAAAGCAAAGAAAGGGAAACAACAAAAATCTACAGCTTTTAGATGAGAGCTGAATTTCATAATTTTTTTCACTGTGTCAGAACAGCGAGCTATGTTTGTTTTTGTCTCCATGTTAATCTCACTAGCCATGAGTTTCATTAAACTCCTAATTGTTTATTTTATTTTTATCTATTTTTGCATCTTTGTTAAAGACAGATTTCCTATTCGTTTGGAAGAAATTTGCAAAGAGCAATTCTTTCCGAAAGGTTTAGCTAAACACACTCCAGTTCCACCTGACGTTACCTATAATCCACCCTTGTAAAATACACCTGTCTCTTATTTGCAATTACAGTCTAATTTCAAAGAATTGCCCACCTTTGTTTTCTGTGAACATGCTTTGCTAATTTGCTAATTGCTGTTATAACTGTAAAGTGTTATAACTCAGAACAATTAGTCTAGATGTCACATGAAGTCCTTAAACATCACACACTGTTAGATTAGCATAGTACAAAGATGGCAACATCATCCATCGAGGCATGTATACAGAGTTTGAATTATGGGGGAGCTAGGGGGAGCTCGGCTCCCCCAAAAGGGTGAGGGGCTCCCCTCAAAGCCCTCAACTGATCCAGTTCACAATTATAACAGCAAGATGACAAACACGCTTCCTCTAATGTCGAGGGCATACTACCGCAATAAGTGTAGTAAGAGCTCCCCACCGTAAGACACCTAAGATACTAAATATGACAATGTATTTATCAAATTATCAACTTACTGTGTATGACTCATCTTCACTTGTCATCTAGAATCTTTTGGCACTGATCCGCAACATCAGCAATGAAACTCATGGAACGGCAGTGAGAAAGTAACTTATTGATTAGAAAAATGGCCTGCAGTACCCACATTTGACCACAGGATGTCATTCTTACTTCATTCTTACATACTGCACCTTTAAAGTGACAATGTGTAGTTTTTACAATTACTCTCTGGAAATATCCATCGAAATGTTGTTGAAAATGAATTCAATGATGCCCAGTTGTTGAAAAATATTGGCGGCTTCGTAACATATAACCATAAAAATCGGGACTAAAATACATTGGCGTGGGTCTAAGTCTTTGGGCGATGCCATATTAGATGCGATATTTCCGTCTACGTGAGCCCGTGAGGACAAAACACATTTACAGATTTGTAAAAAGCAGTTACAAACCTTTAGCCATTCATAAATGTTGTTTTAAACATTTATCTCTTCACTTGTTGCCAGTGATGAAAGGGAGTCTTGTCATTTTGCTGGAGGTTGAACGATCTGACGAAGTAATCATTCGAACATTGCGCTCCCAGGGATTTTTGACCCTAATGGCCATCCGTTGGTGAGGTCTTACTCAAACACAAAAATACTGCTTGCTTGCAATGATTTAGGTATGTACTGCCCCCTATTGCCAGGAAAAATACACACAGTCACTTCAACCATCAGCTAGCATCCACCCATACACTAACATGACCATCTTTTCTCCTGTCATCCCCACTCTTACCATGAGCATGCAATGGGGGAAAATATAGCTTGAGCGTCACACACCACACTTTATTACACCCTCATCCCAGCACACCACTGATCACCGTCAGCAGTGATGGATTTCACTCAGAGGAGGTTACGATGTGAGGTTGTCATGGAGTATTCAAAGACATCCTGCAGGACCTGGTGTCATACATAAATGTGATTCATAGGTTAACATGGCTGCAAGTGTGTAGTGAGGCTTTGTCCAAATGTTTTTTTTTTGTACCATGATTGCTCTAGCATCATGTGAGTTCACGAAAGCTGCTGAAAGGAGCTCAAATACATGGAGAGATGTTAGAGTTTGCACCATGAATGTACAATTACACCCATCGCCGTTCAGTGTTGACATCTTAAATTACTGAAACAGTTTCCCTGCTTTACACAGACAGTTAGCAAGCTCTGAGTGTTATGCAGGATGTTCATACATATGTATGAGCTACAGCTTAGTTGGGCAAGACTGCAGGTAGAGGTTTAATGCTCATAAGGAGGTTTGTTCCATTTCTGGTTCTAGAATTTGACGTTCTATTTGGTCCTCAGTGCAATATCTCAAAAAACGTAAGCATGGCATCAGTGGTGCTCAAGTATTAATGTTAGCAACCTCCTGAAAAATCCCCCACAGTTAACTATTACAGCTCATAGCTAGCCAAGAAATGTTACTATAGAGGGTCTGAAGAGCAAAAAACCCTTACATATTCAACTATGGCTGCTTGATCTGGAACACATTATGACAACTTGTGAATTCTGGTTTTTATGCTGGGAATCCGCTCGCTCAAGCCCATGCACCCATTAGTTTTGCCTCAAGTGGAAGAGTTCAGCAGTCTTGGAGTTAAAAATGCAATGAGAGATGATTGATGAATCTTAGTTTTGTCAGCAGTGATGAGGGGTTTGCTTCAGTCGGAAAACTGTTCCTGTTACAGGCTAGTGTTAGCAGTAGCTCGACCTAGCATTAGCAGTAGCTTGAGCTAGCATTAGCATAAGCGCAGGCTAGCATTATCAGATGCTTGGGCTAGCATTAGTAGTAGCTTGAACTAGGATTATCAGAAGCTTGCGCTAGCATTAGCAGTAGCACAGGCTAGCATTAGCAGTAGCTTGGGCTAGCATTAGCATTACCTCAGGCTAGCGTTGTTAGAAACTTGGCCTTGCGTAATTCTGCGGTTTGTATTACCATTAATAAAGTTTATATATTGCCGACGTTAAAGTGGGTTGGGACAGAGCTACCTTCTCAGTGGCCTAGCTAGTTGTATGAGTGTTCACCCTGAGACTGGGAGGTCGTGGGTTCAAATCCACGGTCTGGTCATACCAATGACTTTAAAAATGGGACCCAATGCCTCCCCGCTTGACACTTAGCATTAAGGGGTTGGATTGGGGGGCTAAACCACCAAATAGTTCCTGAGCGCAGCCACTGCTGAAGCTCACCGCTCCCCACGGGGATGGGTCAAATGCTGAGGTGTAATTATACCAGTGTGTGATGATGACTAATGGGACTTTAACTTGGGACTTTACAGGCAGATTTATGGATGTGTGTCTAAGCTTATGACGTGTCAAACCAGCTTTTCTCAGAACAAACCATTCTCTGTGGCCATTACAACGTTACTAATTTACATAGAAAAACAGGTCGGAGACTTTTTGGTATAGTACATATGTACAACAACAACAAGGTAAATGTGGTTTTGCATTCTAGAACCGCTTTAATGCTTCTGAGCAGAGCTGCACAATAAAACATCCAACTGTGATATTATTATCAAACGTCATTGCTCTTTCTGTGCATTTTATCATCTCACTTACTGGGCATTGAGGGTAGCAAGGATCCATTTTATCAGCCAAATTCATTACTGGGGTGCAGAGAAAGAATGTTTGACACTACAACAACTTATGATTTATTACAGTCCAAGTTGTGTTTTGCAAAATTGATATATTTTGTTGTGTTGATACATTTGCTATATATTGCACAGCCCTGCTTTTGCAAAACACAGGGGTTTTGAATCTTTCCAGTAGCATCAGTCAATACCACCAAGCAAGAGTGGAACAACTTTGTGTATGTGCTCCTAGTACTAAGGATGTCCATGACATGTGGCGACAGCAAGCCTGGGTAGACTCTTATTTATAACTTGTTTCATTTTTTTCGATGTATCCTCTCTTCAGTATCTGACTTCAATCTCCGTTGTCAACCACAGCTCCGAGCCCCAAGGCACCTCGGTGAAATATCTAAGAGACAAGCAGTTTCACCGGACACAGCGATCTCTCTCCTCAGATTTACTAAGATTGCAGTTTTTGTTTTTAACTACGGCCTTTTCAATGGAAGCAGTTCATGACAGGACAATAGTGTTACGGTTCTTTGGCTGTACTTTGCTATACAAGCACTTTTTTAGATTCCTTTACGACCTCTATCAGCCTCAAAACACAGTGGCAGTTCCTCTTGTTCTGTGCATTGCAGTAAAGGTTCCGCTCCCACAATACAGCCATGCTGAAATATTCAATCCATTACTCTTTGGGGAGAATCTTTGCATCTTAAAACCTAGTTTATTAGGATGAACTGATTATTAGATGAACCTTGAAGCAGGACTTTGATAGATGGTGCATAAGCTTGTTCTGTGTGTGTATACCTATGGATACTGTGTGTTTGTGATGCTGTCAGCATGCCAACCTTTATCTCTCTCTGTTTGTGCTCGCTATCCCATGGTGCACAACAGAGAGGGGTGAGGAACATCCCTCCTCCCCTCCTCTCCTTCATCTTCCTGCCTTTGCTCTTCACATTTTGAGCTGAAACCAGCGCACATCATTTGCACCACTCTATGATGCACCATCAGCCTATTCGCCCGTTAAATTGGCCACCGTGCACCCGTGCTGCTTTGATCACCGTTTAACATCTGTGACTCTGTCCAGGAGTTAAAGCTTTACGCATAAGCAGATAAATATCGGCTGTGTTGTGCTTTCTGCTGTCACTGTAAAAGTCGAAGTTCAGCAGACTCGTGAGAATAATGGCAGCCCAGAACAAAAAATGGAGACACTAGACTTAGACCCAGAGGTTTGCATCATTTCAACATGTCACGCATGCCTCACAACACTTTACATTAGGGATGCTGATTGTTGCTTTGTTACCCGCCTGACATTTCTGTCAAAATACTAAACATAAAGCTCGCATTCATTCATTAGTTTGATGGATTTGCTGTGGTCTCTGGTATAAATGAATGCCTTGTGGGAAAAAAAAGCTCTGGCGCTTCTGTTTCAGGAAGTAGAAGTTAGCAGGAGGAGTGGGGGGCAGAAAACGACATGGGACAAATGACAAAATATGACTAAATTGCAAACTTTAACAGTCATGCAATCTGTTGAAAATGAATGGCAAGGTGTCCTAATTATGTCTCTTTGTTCTTAATTTACCCTCATCCTATTTCATTTTTGTGGTTCTTCATTAAACACAGAGCAAATAGAGCTTGTTTTTACCTTTGCTGACGTTTCGGCATCTACTGCCGCCTTCATCAGAACAACCGCTGGATGTGGGTAGCATCACTTCCGTTTATCTGCGGGCAGCAGAGGACGATATCGCCCGTGAGTGGTCCAGTGTGTACACTCCATCGTCCTTGTTCATGGTCCTGGGTCCACGTCTCCATATCTCAGTTGCTTCTTTGATCCATCTTTTGAATCATAAGATGGATCAAAGAAGTCCTCTGCTGCCCGCAGATAAACGGAAGTGGCGGCACCCACATCCGGCGGTTGCTCTGATGTAGGCAGCATTGGATGCCGAAACATGTCAGCAAAGGTAAAAACAAGCTCTATTTGCTCTGTGTATAACGAAGAACGACAAAAAATGAAATAGGGTAGAAAACACAGAACGAACGTTTTAAAGATGTTATCCTCATCCTATTTGCCAGATCGCTCTGAAGCACTCCCATAATAGGACCACATCGCCTACACTTTCAGACTGAAGCCTTCTTGCCACCAGACGTGAAAGTGTCTCAAAACGGCCGCGATACCTACTTCGCGGCAAAACGTACTTTGCGGAAATAAGCCGTCCATATAGTGGACGGGTTGATTTCCACCAGCAGCAGAGTGTAACATTTTGGACGCGTCCCAAAAGCAAAGGGAAGCTATCATTACGTTTTGAGTCTATTTTTTACGCGCCACGCTTCCAAAACACGTCAAACTCCCTAGTTTAGATTGGGCCAGACAGGAAATCAAACATGAACATCTGGAAACTTTCAAAATAAAAGTCACATGCAGATAAACGTACAATATTTCCCGTGAAACCCCCGTAGCTGAGGTAAACAGAACAGAAAATAAACCACAGAACCTTTTGGATACATGCAGCTGTCTTTATCCTTGCTTGTTATTGTGTGGACTTCTGAAATCACGCGTGATGTTGCAATTCTCCCGTGGTTTTGTGACTTTGCACGACCAGCAGCATGGACCGCTTTTGCTCCCGTTTTGTGTCTGAAACGCTCCTGGTTGGATGGGAGCTCACGAGTAAAACGCTGCTATTACGTTACACGCCGCTTCACGTCTGGTGGAAAGGAGGCTTCACAGGAGCTAAACTGAGAGGGGTTCTAGAAGGGTTCAATATCCTTTGTGTCCTTCTCTGCTTACCCTACTTATTTGATGTTTTTCTTCATGAAAACAAAGCATGCATGCCAAAACAAATTCAAATCAATGGAATAATTAACCAAAACTGGAAAATAGGACGTTAAATTCAATTTGTTCGTGTGGTTTGTAGCATCTTGTTGTGTCGACTCTCCTTACATTGTTATTCCTGTGAGCGTTTTGTGCATTTAAGTGAATAACCTGCATCTGAACTCTTTTATCCACTATCAGCCAACAACTACAGCTTTATTTGCAGCCGAGTCTGGATTCTCGTACCAAATGCTACCTGATATATGAGCAAGACGATGACCAGTAAAGCTGAATCAAAGCTGCGGAGCAGTTTAAGTCCTAAGTGACCGCTAAACCACCTCGAGCTTTCGACACTATTTTCAACTCACAAACAAATGTGACTCCAGACGGCATATTTTATACATGAAACATTAAAGCCCAATAGGAAACAGACTTTTCACTTTATACAGTTTAATTGCAAGATGGCACATTGTTTATTTAAGTTATGTTAGTCTTTGTTTATGAGTTAGCATTATGAGCTTATGAGGGGACATTTGAAAGCAGCGGTGCATTAAATTAGCTGGTTTGACTTGTGTGTGTGTGTGTGTGTGTGTGTGTGTGTGTGTGTGTGTGTGTGTGTGTGTGTGTAGTATAATCGTGCATCTGGTAGGAACACAGATGAGTGAACAATGAAAACATGCAGATAAAAATAGGTGTCCATTTACAGCCAGACAGGTTTAAATATAGTTGCAAACACCACCAAGGCTCCATCCAACTGGAAACTCTTAAAACACCAGTGTGCCAATGAAGTGAGCTTTGCATCACTGTGGATGAAGAGGACCAAGAAAGAAGCTCCTGCTCTAAAGGAGACTGAAATGTGCAGCAAAGACAAGAGAAAGATTGAGTTTTTTGGCCACTATGACAAAATGTGTGTTTTTGAGGAGTCAAGGTGAGGCTTTTACCCGTTAACACGGTGGTGGTAGCACCATGCTGTGATACTAGTGTACTGCACATAAGCCTAGAATAACAAAGAAGTAGGGCTACTTCAAAATTCTTCAAATTCATCTGAGATCATCAGCTAGATGGTTGAATTGGGTGTTCAACTGGGACAATGACCCCAAACATACATCAGAATTGAATAAAGATTTGGACTGGACTGTGTCTAAAAGATGAGTCTATGACAGGAAAAACACCAATTTATAAGTAATCTATCAATATCAATCAATTCTGTCAAGAAGACTGCTCAAATATTGACCCAGAAACATCACAACAGCTTCTTGAGGGATGCAAAAATGACTAAAGGACATTTAACCAAATTTAAGTGAGAGCGTACATATGTATTTGAGGTTGTATCAATAGTTTTGAACCCTTCAGGGATTGAAAAATACTTTCTTAAAGATGCAATACGTAAGAATGAAGTAAGAATGACATCCTGTGGTCAAATTTGGGTACTGCAGCCCATTTTTCTAAGCAAAAGTTACTTTTTCACTGCTGTTTCGTGAGTTCCATAACTGTCGCCAATTATGGATCAGCACCAGAAGATTCTAGATGACAAGCAAAGACGAGTCATACACATTAAGTTCATAGGTAGATAATTACATGGTCATATCTGGTGTTAGCACTCGTGGGTGTTTTACGATGGGGAGCACTTACTTCGCTTATTATGGTAATATTTCTTCGGCTTTAGAGTCTTGCTGTTAGCTTACTGTTTTAGTTCTGAATGACTCATTAAAGGAAGTAAAACACCACGATTGACTCATTATTCACTTGACACACACATTTCACTGTAAAACCGTGTTGTTGGTAATTTAAAAAGTAGCTTGAGATATTTTTAGAGCCGACTATTTGCTTCTAAATAACCGTTAGCATTGGTAGCTCAACGTTAGCCTCTAGCCTGCTTCACCTGATATTAGAGTAAAACAAAAAGATGACGTGGCTTCTTTGGGGTACAGGAAATAACTTCTGGGTCGCTCCTGTTTACTGGTTTCAGTTCTTTAAACAACTCTGGAGCTTTTTGCCTGCCAGTGTCGAAATACGGCGCTGCAGCGTTAGCTTGGTAACTCTGTAACTTTTTGGGCTCATTGACTGTACAGTACGTCTCTCTTTTGTTTTTTTAAAAGAAGAAAAACTGACAACCCCCCAGCTGGCTGAGAATAAAAGCTGTTTTAATGTAATTTTCCTTCCAACACGATTGAGACTGTTTTGGGATTATTTTACTGTAGAATTCTCACATATTACTTCTTTAATTTTAACTTGAAGGGAAGATTTGTCGTATTGGATGAAAAACAAATCCAATCAAGCTAACTTTTGTTTTAAAGATTGTTTCTGCCATATTTACTGGCAGATCTGAAAGGTTCTTTTCACCCACATTTACCAAGAGTAGTGGTAATTGACTCATAGAAAAACATAAAGCTCTGAGGGAAGTTAAGGCCTATTTGGCCGTGATGCTCTCTTTCCTGCCACCAGCACAATAAGAAGGCAGCAGGAAGTTAGCCAAGCACTAGCTCTCAGCACAAGCTGCAAGGGCCCATAAGCACAGAGTGCTTTTGCTACATGTCAGCCAGATTTGAGCATGAATAAATAAACGCAGTGAGATCTGTCCAATTTTCCCTCTCAGGCCCGAGGCTGTGAACCAGAATACTTTTTTTTGACACCTGCTATGATCATTCATTATCCTTCTCTCACATGCATTATTTCACATGTTAAAAATAGTTGAAATTGTGACAAATCCCGAGAAGGAAGAGGAACGAAGCCGGCTTGCGATTGATGCAGCAAATAGTGCCAGATGAGGAGATTATTGCTGGTTAAGCTGTTCCAACTGAAGTCCGTGCAACTAAATTACTCAACAGGTCACAGTTCACATGTGAGGAAACAAGTCTTCTGAGGGCAAGAAGGATGGTGAGAAAAAAGAAAATCATTTACTGCTCGATTAGGTTGAACAAATCATTCATGTGAGGGATTTTGATGGTTGAAAAGCTCTAAAATTATCAGTTTATTAATTCTAATTCAAACTCACAGAACAGCTGCACTGGAGACACTACTTACAATTGAAATGACTGTATGTCGGTGAGTGATCCTGACTGTATTTCAAATCTCTTGAATCATAGGTCTGAATTTAAGAAAGAATCTGAAAGGAACAGCAGTGAACTTGCTGTACGCACCTGTCAAAAACACACCAGTAACCACCAGTTCACATAAGACGTTTTTCAAAGGAACTACTGAGACAAATACAGAACGTGTAGATCTACCGAGCATCACAATCCAACAGGAAAGCACATGTAGAGAGCTTGTATGACAGAAATAAAGTGACAGTAGGATATAAAGAACATGAGAGGCTGATGTTCACATTTGAGTGAAAATATATTCAGAAATGTGATTTTCTGCTTGTTCGTCACTTAAATCTGTCAGGTTTAATCCTAAAAAGGCGGGATGAGGAGCTGACTCATCCATTATTTTAACCTTTTATTTTTATTTCTGGAATATCAGTTTGTCTCAATGGCATAAATTATACGTATGAATAGACTCTGGAATGGAACAGGAAGTGAAAACAGTCCATGTGCCACCTTGTAGCTGGTTCCAGTAGAAATCCAAAGTTCTATCATTCCCAGTCCTTAACTGGGGCTTTCCACTGGACGCGTAAGTGTCGCGTAACGTCAGCGAAATGGACTACGAAGCAATTAGCCGTCATTATAGTGGATGGGTGGGTTCCACCGGCCATTTTAGAAGCATCACAGAAGCATAGGGACGCATTGCTTACGCTTAGAGTCTATGTTTTACGCTTCCAGAACACGTCAAGCTACGCAGTTCAGATCAGACCAGACAGAAAGTCAAATACCAAAGCAATGTAAAACTTCCAAAAAATTTTCAAAATAAAAGTCACATGCAGATTTCCAGTTGCTTAAATGGTAAAAAAACAACAACCATGTCCTTTCTGTGTAACGTCCGTAGCTGAGGTAAACAGAACAGAAAATAAACCACAGACCGTTTTGGTTACATGCTGCCATCCTTTCTTGTTATCACGTGAACTCCTGAAATCACGCGTGGTCCTGCAATTCTCCTGTGATTTTGTGACCTCATGGGACCTGCTGCTTCGTTTTGCGTCTGAAACATTCCAGGTTGGAAGGAAGCTCACGGGTAAAATGCATCTATTACGTTAAACGCCGTTTATGCATCCAGTGGAAAGGCTGGATAAGTCTGATTCTGCCTTTCCACTGTACATATAAATGGCACATGATGCAAAAGACGAATTTTCCCTGCAAGCTCAGCCGCACATCCCTTCTCACCAGGAGCATTTCAGACGCGAATCTGTAGCAAAAGTGTTCCGAGCATCCGGTCCTGCAAAATAAAAAAATAGGTGAATTGCAAGATCACACGTGATTTTACGTTTCACGCGAGAACAAGCGATGAGAATTTATCCAAAAGGTCTGGTTTGTTTTCTGTTCTGTTTACCTCGGCTACGGAGGTTTCACAGGTAATGACTTTTTTTTTTACTAGTTAAGCAACTGAAAATCTACACGTGTCTTTTATTGTGAAAGTTACCGGATCTTTTACACTGCTCCAGTTTTTGACTTCCTGTCTGGCCCGATCTGAACTGATGAGCTTGACACGTTCTAGAAGCGTTGAAAAAAAATCGACTGGAAGCGTAAATTTAGCAGAGCGACGTTACACTATACTATACCATCGACTATAATGGCGGCTATTAGCTGTGCTGTTCCACATAATGGGAGCAAAGAACACTTCAAGTGTTTGTTTATGTTTTTAAACGGTGCTGCTGCAGTTCTCCAGCACCAACAAACAGCAGGACCGGCACCAGATGTGCATTTAAGTAAATCATCACAAATCAGTTCGTTTTAAATCCCTAAAGGACTTTTATGTTGTTTCTATTAAAAAAAGTTAATAATGAGACACTTTAACAAGCAGTAGGAAAGAAATCTACAAGCTCTATGTGTGACTAAAGGTCATCTTAATGACTCACAGCCTGTTAGTGAATGGTCTGCTTTATAAAGTCAACCAGCTGCTCAGCGTGTTCTCTAATATAAACCAGCTGAAGCCTGTCCAATACAAATTAATACAAATAACCAGCTGACACACATATAAAGAGCCTGACATGACCTGCCTGTTGAGAAACTTAAAGAGACACAAGCATTTTGAATACGAAAGAAGCAGGATGAGAAGGAAATGCCAAGAACTAGAGTTAGGAGAACGGAAATGAAAGAATACAGATTCTTGAGGGATTGGAAAAGCAAGTGAGGATTAGCTTCAGCAGCACCTGATAGAGGCAGAGACAGAGAAAAGACAGCAGGTGATTAGTAGAGATGTGATGACTCAAGGTAAAGGTGTGTGTGTGTGTGTGTGTGTGTGCATGAGGCTGTAGATGAAGGATAGATTTCCAGCAGGAAACCAACCAACAGCCAAGTGGTCCAGCACCATCTTGGGAGAAACAGCATCCGTCTCAGCAGAACAGAGAGGAGCAATCAATAACTGTACAGTTAGGGTGCGAGTGCACACGTGTGCAAGTTTTTTTGAGCGATACTCCTCCACGAGCCTCAGCAGATGTGCTTACAGTGCATCTTCAGCACACTGCTGCATTTTGATGGAAATACTCAACATTTGAGTTTGATGCATGTTTAGTTCAAGTGGTTACAATGTTGGTGGGTCAGGATGCTTGACATGGCAGATTAGTGATAAATAACCATTCTAATAATGTTGTGATTTTTAAATATTAAACCAGCTCAATCTGTTGAAAGTTAATCAACAAACATCTGTTTGAAGCCATTTTACTGCTGTAATATAATTTCACATTCATTTTAATCCCTTCCAGGTTATTTGATTAAACCACGTTCACATTGTATTAAAGTAAGAATGGCAGTTACGGATCAGCGCCAGAAAATACATACAGAGTAAGTTAATAAGTAAATAAATACCTTTCACTATGATATCAAGTTGTTAGTAATTGAAAAAAGTAGCTTTGAGATATTTTTGAGCCAACAGTTTTTTCTAAGTCAGTTAGCTTTGTTACCTTACTTTAACCGATATTAGATAGCAGACTGCGTGTTTTTCGGTTGTCCCTAAGAACTGCTTCATGTCACACTGTGTGGACGTTTCATTTTAGCAAGATTCACTAATCCCGAGCGTACTACGAAAAGCATATGTCACTAAAAGCTGACAGAAAACCAAGATAAGAATGATGAAAGAGAAAAAAGTGCTAGCATTAACACTTATTCTGTTAGGCTCCGAACCGGACTCCAAAAAGGAGTGGTCCACATGTTCTTGTGTGTAGCCTCCATCGTTGCTAATGTTGCTAATGCTATTCTTGCATTGCACATTTGTTTTTTGAGCCAGTGCCTGGGTGTATTTTCATTGGTCGATTGCTGACTGGAGTCGTAAGTTTTCGGACACTGCTTGAAAACTGCAGGAGGCTGGATTTGGTCATGAGATTGCTCTATAAGCTGTCGCTAGGCCGGTCACACCGGACGGCCACAGGCCTGCAAATCACCGTCACATTCACCAATTTGTCTAGTGTGGCCCAGGCTTAACACAACATTGTTTTACCTTCTTTTGCTTCTTTCTTTAGCTTCTGGGCCACTCCTTTTACTGGCTTCCACAACGCTGCCACCCTTTGCTGGCCAGTGTACAGATGCCGGTGCAGTGTTTGCTGGCACAGACTTGGCAACTTTGCGGGGTTACATATTATTGGCTCTGAGACCAGGAAGTATAAAGGCGGGATATCTGTAAACAATGTGTTTACATGTACATCTAAGTCGATCTAGGTCTAGGAACCTTTATCCTAGTTTACACGTACGCTCAAAAACCAAACTCTCAAATGAAGTTAGTTCCACTCCGGTACAGTAGGTGGCGACATTCGTCCTTTCGTGTCGGCATTCTTCTGGTTAGCTTATAGCAACATAAATAGTAAAACGTTAGCGGGAGTGAAGCAGACAAAGTGCAAACAGGATATGCACAATGGCCGAAGGAATGGACAACAACAAAAGGAGAAAAACTGGCCTTTACATAAATCCACAATCGCACCATAGCTGGGTCTCATCCTATCACGACTCCCTCAGACCAGTTTTTGGTATCTCGTGTCAATCGTCATCAAGTTCAGTGTTACACACTGACTCGGCCTCTTTTCCAATGCTCCCTCCCAACATTAAACCCTTGTTAATAGATCCTAAAAGAGAGGTTTTTATCTCAGTAAGCAGCAGAACAAAAGTAAAACCCATTACGTTTTACTGCCCAATCCTTAGCAAGTGAAATCCATTAAAAAAATGCAAAATATGTGTTACTATGCAGGAGAAGCATGATCAGCTTTATGCAAATATCAGTTTCTGTGGTGTGACCCGTGCTTAACTCAAAGTGCAAATCACATAATGGATTTCCAGGACTTGCATGGGTCTCCTGTGCAGAGAGTTGGTGCTTTTATGCAGTAAAAATCAAGCTTCATTCATTAGTCTTGAGGACGAATGCAAACGTTACTCTGCAGAACTTCCCAAACACACAAATTCATGATGGATTAAAGTGTGGCCACAGCTATCAGAAGAATGAATTAAACATACTGTATATGCACTGAATTGATCCCTGCATGTAACCTTTGAAGTCTAATAAAAATGGGAAGAAACGCTCTGATCTCCCAGAGAGAATAACCCTGTTGGTCAGATTCTCTGCAATAAAAGGACCGTCAGTTTCTCAATGCGTGTCAAGGGGAATTAACACAGCTGAATGAGAAATCAAATCACACAGCATTTCCTTTCATCTCCTCTTGAATCGATAGCATGTCATAAAGTATGTTGGAGGAGACCTTGGAGCATTCTGGCTTTTTCTACAAATTAGGATGGCTTCTTTTTGATTCCTTCCCCGTGGTTCAGCCTGAATTAAACCACTCAAAACCTGAAAGGTTGTGATAACTCAGTGTCACCGAGACAGGCTGGAATTAGGAGTTCATCAGAGCAATTGTCTTTACAATACACACACTTCCCTCATCTAATCCAGTCAATTTAGGCTTTTTCCTGCCTGGGTGTGTGATGGATGCCTAGAATAGTTGGCGGTGGAGTGAATAATAGGCCCTGGCATTTAGGCCCAGACTGTTATGGTATGAGGTTGATTTTGATAAAAATTCATTAAAGCTAAACTATGTAACTTTTTCATATTTTTAAATCATCTTCTTGAGCCAGTATGTGCTAAAATGACCTTTACAGGGTTAATGAAATGTCACTCAGACCACCGCCTTCTGTGGCCAGAATACCACACTTGCAACTTCAGAGTGGCGGTCCGGTCTCTGTTGGACTTAGAAAAAAGGAGTTGACATGCCAGTGCTGCAGTCTGCTTCAAGCATGTTTCAGATCATGAACACGGCTGATTTGTTTGATTTAGTGATGAACCGCTCCTGTAGACACTAATGAAGGCTGAGGAGACATTTCAGCTGTTAGATTAAGGTGTTAAAAAGATGAACGCACAGCGAGGAGACAAGTTTCTTTTGCTTTCACTTTAACAGACACTAGGGGGTGCTAAAAGCAAGCCAAAACTGAATAGTATACCTTTAAAGTGCCACCACAGCCACCTTTTCTCCACTTCCTTTATTTCTAGCAAACACATTAATGCTACAAAACCAAGAGGAATGAAGTTTTATTAAGACAGTATGCCACTGGGTTATGACTTTTGGTGAAAACCTTGCAAGAAAGTGCTGAAATGATCAATTTCAAACACACAAAATTGATATGAACCACATTTTTGTAGTATGTTTTATATGTGTTGAGTTACATTTCTATTGCAAATACATCACAAAGTCAATCTGTTTGTAATTTTGCCTTATTTTATTCACAATTTGGTCATCAGCTCCTCCCAAATGTTCACATTTATTGTATTTTTAGATTCAGGAAACTAAATTGAGGAGAGTATGCCTAAGAATATCAGTAGTACAGATCGGACCAGACGGGAAGTTAAACAAAAGCAGTGTAAAAGATTTGGAACTTTCAAAATAAAAGTCACGTGCAGATTGCTTAACTAGTAAAAAAAAGTTGTCATTTCCTGTGAAACCTTTGAAGCGAAGGTAAACAGAACAGAAAATAAACCACAGACGTTTTTAGATAAATGCTGCCGTGTCTCTCCTTGCTAGTTCCCAGCCAGCACACATAGTGGGCCCCATATGGGATCTATATGGGCAAGCCATATGGGTCCCAACAGGGTTTGTCCGTGGTTTCCATGGAGGCCCCATGGGGGGTTGCCCAGAAAGATTTTTGCCCACACAGATTTTAACGGGCCCTACATGGGTTTTCAGAGGGTTTGACTCAAACACCGGCAAACCCCCGTGGGGCCACCTTGGAAATTGCGGACAAACCCTGTTGGGACCCATACGGCTTGCCCATATAGATCCCATATGGGGCCCATCTATGTGTGCTGGCTGGGTTGTCGTGTGAACTGCCAAAATTTTGCGTGGTATTGAAATTCTCCAGTCATTTCATCACCTCGCAAGACCAGCTACGCTGAACGCTTTCAATGCCGTTTTGCATCTGAAAGGCTCCCAGTGGGGAGGGAGCTCACGGGTAAAACGCATCTATTTTGTTACGCGTTGCTTTAGAATCCAGTGGAAAACTGGGTCACATAAAAATGTCTGCTGCAAATGGACTCTAACAATAACACATTAGGCGTTTTGTGTCTAGATGTGTGTCCGGATGTGAATGAAGGTTATGGGCTGAAAACAGCTAGATTTTCAATCAGAAGAGTTTTAAACACAGAAATGTGCAAAAGAAGTGTGATCAAATAAAGACCTCACTCCAGTGTGCTGAAATGCTGCTCTGCTCAGCTCGGCTTGGAGTGCTGCCTAATTATCGAGGCAAATGTTACGGCACAGACAGAAAAAAAGGACAGTGATAATAAACTTACTGCCCCTGTTCTTAAAAGGACCCTTTGGCAAACAAGAAGAGCTTGTTATTTTACATGTTCTGCCCTCATCTGAACCTTTTTTAGGTAACTCGCTGTATCTAATGCCTCTCTGATAATCACACCTGTTAGGTTAAGGGAAAAAAGCCCTATAATTTCACTTCTAAACCCTATCGTGTTTAATAAAACCAAAAGCTCGTCCCTACAAGGGCTGTCCTGAGCACGTCCAAATGAGATTTTCTAAAAACTGACGAGATGCAAGCTGTGCCAAAAAAAAGGAAAAACCCAAACACTCTAAAAGATGCTGTCACTTCACCATCGTTTGTAAATGTGACAAAACTTTTGTTGCTGACTTCTGCAAAGTTGTTTAATCAATGTTGCTCCAGTGAAATGTATAAGGAGCATAAAATGCCAGAAGGACCAACTCGCTACAGCAGGAAATCAATATACAACTACTAAATCTGTACAGAACATAAATTTTGTTTCCTCTTATTTACTAAAGCATGATCAGAATGGATCTTTTGGCCATCTTAACAAGTTTTATCACTGTGTACACACTGGTAGAGTAGAGGTGGACTAAAATGAAGCCCATCAGGAAGCAGGAACAAAAGTAAATGTTTTACTTTAATAAAACCTCCAAGCAAATAAGTGACAAACCAGGTCCAGGTATGGCTTGTGACGACTCCTGCCTAATGGCTTCCCTCTGTTCTCAGGTGGAGTGAGTAAGCGGCTGATTGGGAGAACCTATAGGCCACATGGTCCCCTGTCTTTTTACACCTGTCTGCTCCTCACCCCTCATTTAAACAGAGTGTGTAATGGATGCAGTCCGGAATCTGTAAAAGTAATGTAAGTAATAAAAGCCATTAAGGAAAACTGGACAGCGCTAGGACAAATCAGAGCAAAAATGTGATGGAAATCAGTCAACGGGGCAATCTGCCATACATCGTCGTAGAGCAAATATTAAGTACCTCTATCTGATCATGCCTCAAAGAAAAGCCCATGTCTAAATCATCCTAAATTGATGTCAAAGCTGTTTTAAACGAGCACTGTTTCTGAGCTGACGCCATCTTTGTAGTTTATCTTTGTTGCAGCTCTAGTGAAAAGTCCGTCCAAGCAAAAGTATGCCACTTCCACATCTGGGTCAGTACGGTCTGGGCTGGGTGGCTTCCGTTCGAGCTCGTACGTGCGGTTATTGTTCACACGGACTTCTTAGGAATGCAGAAATCCCCGAGTAAGTGGGCGACGCAAAAAATGCGCGGAAAGGTCCGTGGTGTCCTCCTTAATAAGATAAACAAAGGCGGGTGTGAGCTGTGTTGCTTTTGGAGACTCTGAACCACATTATTTTATTAATTTGCTCCCTGTTCTCTCACTGATGCTGCTGTGTGTCCTCCTAACACTCTGTCCACCACTGCTGTGGCTGTGGTGTTCACAGCCACCTTTGTTCCTCCCTGTTCTCTCTTCTCTCTTCCCACAGAGCAGCAGTCTGCCGCCTCACTGGAGCTCCATGCTGCAGACAGAGATGTTGGCTCCACAGCATCCAGAATGATAATGAATCACGCATGCGGGAAGCTCCCGCTGGCTGATTCTACCCGCCAATCAGAGGCGGTAGGCATGAATTTCAGCCAGCCAATCAGTCTGTAGTGTCACTTTGGTCCCAGTCTGACCACCGAGGAAGAGGTCTGAAAAAAAGAGCCACCTCAGAACAGAAAACGCACATATTACCCAGATGTAAAACCAAATAAGCTACCCAGCCCAGCCCATACCATACAGACCAAGATGTAGAGCGCTGTGATTTCCAAGACACAAAACTGATCAGGCCAATGGTGGACCCGCTGAGGCTACAATGGCTAGATCCAGGTGATGGAGAAGTCCTAAGGGAAAATGGCTCCGTCAATGCGTGTGTGCTACTCTACAACTGAGCTGATGAAGAAGTATAAATTAGGCTTTACCCTGTACTGTGATATAATGTAGGCAATACGTTCCCTGTCCCCTAGAGCCCTATGCAATTTGAATGACCAATCTGCTTTACTCGATAGCGTTCAACATCCGGCTACGTACGTCAACCACAGAGGGGGTGCGCCATTGATGACGTACCTGGATTGATGCAGAGTTGGCGAAATTCTTGTAAACAAGTAAGTCTTTCAAATTTTCAGTAGATATGTTGCAGCTGCGAGGAAAATAGCAGACATAAATTCTGTTTTCATCTGAGAAAACTTCTCCAAAAATTTGTGAAACCACCACAAAGCAAACACATCAATAAACCGTTGGAATTTGTCAAGAACAACGACAGCTGAAAACTGGCTCTACTTTTGTAAAAACTCTCCTAATTCTTGGTTTTAAAGCTACGTGTTTTGTGAATAACCATTTGCTGTGGGTGTTGCTCATCTTAAACTGGACAAAAGACAGATGTTTGACAAGTAATGTGTCAAAAGCTGTAGAGTAAGGAGCTAAAACCAAACCCCACAGCCGCTGACACCTGCAAATGAATACTTAAGCCACACCAAAGCCCTCCTTTTCCAACTCACAGTTGAAGCATTTTCACTGAGCTCTCTCTAAGTTTCCTAAAATCTCACTCTTCAGAGGCAGACTACAACAACGTCAGTGATTCAGAACATCCTCCTGATCAGTGGAAACGCACCATTCTTAGGAGAGTTTAAATCTAATCTCTTCTTTTGTCTTCCAGCTTCTTTTTATTCCTCTGATTTGAGATGATGTTTCAGGCTGTTGTCTCAGTGACTCATTCACAAAGTGGGTTTTGATGTAAGTGAACTCAACAAGCAGATTTTGTGCGAATATTGCAAAAAAAAAACAAAAACAACTATTTCTCAGCTAATTAGAACATTGTGAATTAGTTAAATATTGAAAACTAATATCAAGAAAGTATTTTGATTTGCACAATGTAAGAAAACAAAAAAGTGACGAAGGAAACACAAATCTAAAAATACTGTCTGCATCCACTCGGTATGTGACGGCTAATTCAACGTTGGTTAGCTTGATAGCCGACTGTGGTCCTTGTAGGTGTTTTCCATTTGTTGTCCCTACTGGAGGTCATGAGTACACAAAGATATGAGGAAATTGTTAAAGTATGAAGCTTTATGTGGAACAAGATGGCGGTGAAGCAGTAAGATGCATCTGGTTACCAAGCTTGTTTGCAGATTCGCCATAACAGCTTTAAGTAAGTATGCTGGTGAAGGTTCTCAGTCATCCAGGTCATGGTAATCCAAGGGGTTCAAATGAAGGCAACTGGACTTCTTTGGTTTCTTGAAGACGTTTCGCTTCTCATCCGAGGAGCTTTGTCAATTCTGACTGGAATATGGGAGGGTCAGAATTGACAAAGCTCCTCGGATGAGAAGCGAAACGTCTTCAAGAAACCAAAGAAGTCCAGTTGCCTTCATTTGAACCCCTTGGATTAGCTTTAAGTAAGGTAGTAAAGTATTTGTACTTTATTACTTGACACTATTGTTCATAATAGCTTTTATAAAAAACAACTCAAAAGACCAAAATTAATTGAAAAATCTATTATCACATGAGTTAACCCAGGAGAGCTTGTGTTATCTTAACTATGCTGGTATAGTTCTCTGATCCGTCAAATAAAGCCGTGAATTTCCTCTAAAACTGTAAAACACACACATTGTTTAACAAATTCAGAAGTTAGCTAACTTTAGGCACGGAAGTAAAACTGTCCCCCAGACGCCGACACAATTTTAAACCAACTATTTTTGATTCATCCCCGTCTTTTCTAATTTAAGTGAAAGAAAATGATCTTTGTGGTACAAAGTTCTCTGGGGAGAGAAAAGTGATTTCAATCTCACTTGAATTGTACATCTTACCAGAATAGCCCCAGAAGGATTATGTCTGCACATTTTTAAGTATCCTTAGAGATTTTTGACAAAGTCATGTTACTATTCTATTCCCAAGAAGATAAAGCTCTGCTACTAAGTAAGTTCATTACATTTATGATTTTTCTTTGGGCCTTTTTAACCGACCAACATAACCCCACCAAACAAACTGTGGGGAATAAAGAGATCTGGATCTGAGGGTTGACGTGTAGCGGCTATGTAGAGGTCAATGTGTGTGTGTGAGGGGATTAGGAGCAGCGTACAGATTTAAGTAGTCCACGCCAGCTGAAATCCAGCAAGACTCCACTCTAGGATAAGAAACCTCCTCTCTGTGCACAGAGGATACAAACACACAAGGTTAGCAGACGTCTATCAAAAGAGCAATTTAATACTTTCATTGATGCGACCAAAAAAAGCCTCCAGGCTGATCATGGGAGGGTGCTGATTCTGCAGATTTCACACAGGATCATGTTTATGTTTTACTGTAAACCTGACAACCCGAGATGGCGTCACAAAAATGTGCCTAATGGATAAACAATCTAGTTTTTGTCTAAAAGATTAAATATTTCTTTATTCGGACTGAATAAGAAGGAAAAGTGCATGCATGGAAGGAGATAGTCAAATATCAAGCCAAGAAACAGAATAAATGAGTGAAATTGAAAAGCTTTCATCGTGAAAAGCCTTAAAAAACACTTTTCTTGGCGTTTTAATTTGTTTTAAAGCTGCTCTTAAGCGTGCGTTGTGTTGACGAATCATTTGTATGCATGCTAGACACGGGGTTTATTAGAAGCCAGTAGGTAAAAGCCAGTTGGCGTTCTTTAATAGATGGTGGGGAGAAAAGCCGGTGTCAGCTGAATGAATATGCAGATAGAAGCAGAGCCTTGAGGGGACGTGGAGCAGACCCAGTCGTTTTATCAGTTTTCCTCACAGCATGACCACATTCTGTGCAACCCAAATCTTTTCTGGGTGTCACTAAATCCCTCTTTTTGTTTCCTTCTTAGCCTCCTGTTCATCTTTTCTGCATGTTACTTTTATCTTTCTTTTTTTTTTGGTTGTTGCAAAAGCAGAGTGTTCTTTTTTCTCTGCCTCGGTTGTCCCCTAGCTGTGCATTTTCCTGCATGGGGGAATAATGAGAGCCAGCAGCGGTGGGTGGCCATGTGCGTCGCATTACATAGGAGTGCTGTGATTAATCGAGCTTGCCAAATGGAAAATGAAATGCCAGCAAGGCCACGCTGTTCAGGAGGATATTGGTATTTTTTTTGAAAAAGGCAGAAAAAAACATGATCGACTTCCTGACTTTTCTGGGTCCTTGCTCTCAGCACTCTTCCGAAAAATACTTCTGTCTGTATTTGGAACATGATGGTTTTAATTGACTTACTACACTCAACTGGGGTACTATAAAATGTTATAATTAAAATCCTTTTGGAACCCACCTGTCAAAGCAATGACCACAGATGGATGGGCAATTACGCTTTAAAATGTGAGAAAAACTGATGTAAAACAAACACTGATGGTTTGTTTAAGTTAGAATCTCGCTGGGATGCGATTGCTGGTGACAAATTGCCAACAGCGTTTGCAAGGGTTCTCAAATCTGTGCACAAACTGTTGTTGCTTGAGTTTTTAGCAATAAATGTCCTCTTAAAAAAGTCAGAAATGCTATAAGCATCTAGCCTGGAAAGCCTATATATGTCGACCCATAGATGGAGCTCAGTTGAAGGGGCGGAGTCTACGATTGTATTTCAGACTGTTTCTGCACGCAAATGGACAGTGCTAGGACCAATCAGAGCAACGAACAATGTGACGTATTCATACCAACAGAAATCAGTCAAAGGGGCAGTCTACCATACACCATTGAAGAAGAAGAAGAAGAAGAAGTACCTCTATCTGATCACCTTATGTTCTTTCTGTGTTTCTTTTCTAGTTCCATTGGTTTTTGTTCTTATCTAACACAGAGTAGCTAAGTTTTTACCTTATTTTGCTGACAGTTTCGGCTACTTCTGGTAGCCTTTGTCAGAGCTTTGGTGATGTCACTTCCGTTGCCGTTTGTCTGTAGAGGACAATGTCGCCCTCTACTGCCTGCACAATTCTTCTTGGTCACCGCGTCCCATGAATAATCCAGTGTGTAAACTCCTTCATCCTTATTCATGGTCCAGGGTCCTCGTATCCTTATCTCAATCTGCTTCTGTTATAGGCGATTTCTTTATGGTGTTATCTGCTTCTAGTTTGACTGCTCTTGTGTGTCTTCGGCTTGTTTCTTTTTCACATTCCTTTCTGTGTTCCATTTTCCGTGTGTTGAGCTGGCGTCCTGTTTCTCCTATATATGTTTTCCTGGACTACGACTAGAGATGAAGGAGTTTATACACTGAATCACTCATGGGACAATGCGATCGACAAGGAAGGAGCGGGGAACAGAAGTGACACCACCGAAGCTCTGACAAAGGCGACCAGAAGTAGCCAAAACTGTCATCAATATAAGGTCAAAACTTTGCTACTCTGTGTGATAGATAAGAACAAAAAAAACAATGGCTGTATCTGATCATGTCTCAAAGAAAAGCCCAAGACTAAATCGTTCAAAGTGGAAATCAAAACCATTTCAAACGAGCGCTGTTCCTGAGCCACCACCATCTTTTCTGTATTGCGCCATTGCAGCTCTGCCATAATGGCGCTAAGCCCACCCAACGCCCCTCCACAAATATAAAGCGCTGTGATTGGCCTGGCCCAAACTCAGCCGAGAATAGTAGACCAATGGAGTGTGGCTAGACCAACCTGCAGAGCAAAATGTTGTGCTACTCCTACGATTGGTCTAGGTTTCTAGGCTAGCATGCATCTGGAGCATGTCTTAAAACATTCCTAAAACTGGAAAGCGGAGTTGGCATATTGCATGTTCCCAATGCAATGCAACCAATCCCTTGGTTTTCTCCAAGTACTCCGGTTTCCCCACAAAGACCAAAAACATGCATATTTTGCTAACTGGGGACTAAATCATCCCTAGGAGTGAGTGTGTGAATCGTTGTTTGTCTCTGTCTTTGTCCAGGTTGTCCCCAGGCTGCCCGCCCATTTACTGCTGGACTTTGGCACCAGCTCACCGTGACCTTATACCGAGGAGAAATCCTTTCTTTTAATAATAATCCTGACTTGGGAACTTCACCACTATGAATTCCATCAATATTAATGACTGCATTAAGGGTTTTACATGAACACCCATTAGTGATTTTACTTATAAACATGAGTTTGTTGGCTGAAGAAGAGAAACACCAATATATAAAGCAAGCGGAACTCGGGGAAGACGCGTATTTACAACCAGCTCTGCTCCATAAACGACTTGTCGTGGCTCATTGAAATGATAATACTATTCATGAAACATCCAACACAGTTCCAAGAATGGAGAACTTGATAGCTGCTACATTATTCAAACTTCACTCATATGTTTTAAAACTGTGCCAAAAACTCATTGAACTGCCATTTCCTTCAAGGTGGTATCAGAGACTGCTTTATCTGTCTGTCTGTCTGTCTGTCTGCAGAACTCCACAGCTGTTCTATCATTCTGAAGTACCGTGAGGATTACTGACATTCCATATTTCGTAATCCCATCATGGTCTTGCCCTCCTTCACTTGTGAATGATGACATCGTTCTCCTGGCAGCAGAACAAAAATGCTCCATTACCTATTAGATTACGACGATGCCAAATGTAATTTAGGTTCCTTTGGGAATCAGACGATTGCTTTTGGATAAGCTGGGAATGCCAGAGAGCAAAATAAGGGAGCAAACATAAACTGATAGATTTATAATATATCCTGTTTTTGAAATGGCCATTAGACTTCCTCATCTCTTTATATTTTTAGATTAATTATTACATTAAAGGAAATTCTGTCAATGTTAAGCGATCTGCTTTGCAGCAAGAGTCGGACAAAAAACTCCTTCAATTTCCCAAAAACAAAAGATCTTTTTTTTTACTTTTTTTTTTTAAAGAATAGCACTCTAATATGATTTTAATGTGTTAATCCTGTAATGTGAGCAAAGATAAATCACACATCTCCATCTCATTGCTAGCTAATACATCCTAATGGTTAAAGTCAGGGAATGACAGCCAAGGATCCATCACAGTGATAGGGTAATGAAAAGCACCGCCTTTGGCAAACTCTTATGCATATCAAGGAGAAGAGAATACAACTGAGTAAATTTTCAATTCAGCGCAGACACCAAAGACCGTATGCATCATGTATATAAGCAAACACTCTGAATTATCCTTGCATGACTATCACTCAGGGAGAGGTTTGAGCTGCGGTGTGTTCAACCATGCTTCACACACACCAGACCTCCAGCTAGCAGAGTGCCGTTGTGACCCCGCAGCTTCTGTAGCTCAACAGCAGGTCTGGCTAACAAACGGCCACAGAGGACCAAAGCAGGAGTCACCGACTGATCTATAGAGTAATTGGCGAGGAGCAGCTGAAACAGCAAGAGGACACAAATATCAGCAATCCTGCTGGATGGTGAGCTAAGTTCCACCAGAGCAATAAACTCTGGTTGTCCCAGGAGTGAAGATGCTCCAGCCAATCAGATGCTCATGTGTTAGGACTTCAGAGAGAAGCACTTTTGGTATCGGAGCAAATGATGTAAAAAGTGTAGAACAGAGCAGAAAAGCATCCAAAACAGAGTCCACGACTGCTGTGTTTGTACTTATTTTAAAAAAGTTGTAAGTGAACAGATTTAAAAAATGAGTAATCTCTCATAGTTACATCTTAACAGGCATAAAATTTAATATTTGCCTATTTTTGTGCAGTGTTAAATTTACCAAATTAGGATCACATTGGAGCAGAAATTTGCTGTGCAGATGCACACATACAAACTAAAAACCTTGGACATGTAGGCCCAACTACATAACCAAAAGTATAAATAAGATCCCCAAAAGACACTTTTTTGGTATGCTTCAACGTGCCATGGAGAAGTTGAGCCACTCCTGGTGCTTAGAGAAGAAAAGACGTAGTGTTTGCTGTGGAAAAAAACTGCAGATGGATGAGTGAGGAGAGTGTGGGTTCAGCTGACCTCTTCCACAGCTGCAAGAGGTGTGACTGCAATGTTAACTCGCTGTATCCATCTCCCTTTGCTGCAACAGTGAGGGGAGACAGTGGAGTTCAAATGTTACACCTGTTATTCTTTCTTACTACATAAGAGCTCAGGAGATTTGTCTTGAAATGAAATCGGTGCTAGTGGACTGAAAACAGAAGCACTGGAAGGAGAAATCTGCACAAAACATCTGAAAGAAAATCTTCCTTTTTTCTTTTCTGTTTTGGGATTTTATCAAGAGGGACTAAAAGCAAACCGCTCATTCAGAAAACTCTAGAAAAGCCACTGAGGAAGATTCTCTCCTGGGTTTTCCTGATGGATTCAGTGATTTCTACCTCTGTGTGAAACTGAAACACCACCAGTGCTCCCACTGCACCTTACGCCACTCTGAGGTAACAATTTCACTACACTTTTATTGAATTTATCTTGAGAGATTTAAAAATAGGAGATCTGGACCACATTTGAAACAAGAAAAATCAATTTTCAATTAAATAGGTTTGATCTGTTGCTATCATTCAGCATCTTGGTGGCTAGAAAATGATTTTTTCTTTTAAAATTAACTCACAAGTAGCTTTTGAAGGAACAAAATAACTAAGAATTTTAAGATAAACTGTCCTATTGCTGCAAAAAATGTATCTTCTTGTAAATTTATATTTTTATCATAAAATGCTGTAAATTACTCCCATAATATGTCTTTATTTGCTGAGTTACTAACCGGTCTTATTATGATCAGTTTTGTTTAAAGAAAATGAAAGAAAAAAATCAAAATGCCGGACACTGTCACCAGTAAATGGAGGGAGATGTAAAAATGGAACGCTGCCCAACATTCTGTCCAGCCACAGAGATGCTGCAGAAGTCAAGTCTATCCAAAAGTGATGAGTCAATCTTAATGGTTCAATTTCGCGTCCGCGTTATAGTGTCTGAAATTCATAAACACAATATAAACACAGTAGAGACGTGACTGCAATGATGGCAGGATGCACCAGAAAAGCGCTACGCCCTCTGCTGTCCTGGCGGAGAATTGCTTCACAACACTGACACGCCAACGGAGAAAAGGAAAACGTCTCCATCAATGCTTGTGCGCAAATTTGCTGACGAAGACGTACAAATCAGGCTTTACTTGTCATAGACAACCAGTTTTACTTTCATTGACGAAATATTTTTGTGACGAATACGTTTTGCGGACTAAAACAACTTAAAACTAAAAAATACACGCCAATAAAAACTAAATTATGATGAATATTGATATATATTGACTCGGGATGTGTATTGGTAAAATTCTGGCGATACGATACGTATCACGATACAGGGGAGACGATACGATATATCACGATATATTGCGATACATTCAGCCAGACGATATTATCGATTTTTTTAGACTGAATTTATTGTAGGAAAATTCAATAAACAGCCCAAACTGATACGTAACATGTTTAACGTGAGGTATCTGAACCAAAACAGAGGGATTTACATTTCAATGGTGGAAACAAAACCCATTGCACACTGCTGCCAACTGGTGGTCGGCGTTTGAATTGCACCAAAAGAAAAGAAAATGCACAAATGTTTGCATGTGAATTCTTCCAAAAAATCGATACACAGCTTTTGAATATCAATATAATATCGATGGGAAAAATATCACGATATATTGCCATATCGATATTTTCTTACATCCCTAATATTGACATTTTTGTTGACGAATAAGAGACGACAACGAAAACCGACAGAAACGAAAATCCAATCAAGGAATAGAAAAGACGGGACAATGAACAAAAGAACCAATCAGCAAATGGAACAGGCGGGACTAGACGAGAAAAGAACCAATCAGAATCCGGACCTGGCTGTTGTTTTCAAACAGCAACTTTTGGTTTTTTGGTCTTGGTTCGTCTGTGACTAGCTGTTTGCTTATCAATCCAGTCGGAATTTATCTGCTTTTCCCTAAAATGAAGTTGTTGAGAGAGCTATCTACACCAGCTAACGCATTAATTATTCATGATATTTCCACAAAATCCTACATCTACAACCGAAGATAACACACTCTCTATATGATCAGGGCTCTTCTCAACACAACCCCTTTCTTAGCCTTCTCAAGTCTGAACTCTGCAAACATGGCTTAAGGTACCGAAACACACCACTTAATCTACCAGTCCACACGGGTCTCGGGTCAACGTGCCGGAGGACAGCCTGAATAGCAGTGTGCTGCTCAAATCCCCCGGCAGCCTTGAACCCACACACACACACACACACTCCACGGTTCCTATACTCAGTAATTTTCCCTGCTGCACGCACCGCTTTCAACTCCTCCACTCACAGCGTTAAATTATGTGACATTAATACAAAGCTGCCTGTCGCTATGTAGCATTTTCTGTGTCGCAGACCTCCACAGATGATTTGAATCTCGAGACGTTCCTTTATGTGAATAATGAAAAGCTGATTGTTATACTGAAAGCTTTTATGGCAGAAAACTGGATTTGACTCATTTATTCTGTACATCGGCAGACTGGAGGAATTAGCACACGGACAGAACTCAGCATTACACTTCCTGTTGATTATTTCACATCTCAAATATTGTTTCACCCAAAGAACGCTGCAATAATGAAACAGTCTGCTGATATCGAGTCTCTGACTTGTGCGTTCTACGTTTTTTTTGCTAAACTAATTTTGTGAGGGTGGTTTGCTCTTTTCATAGCCTCACCAGTTTTTTCTCTCTATTGACCGAACAGCCTTTTCTTTTTTTAATTGACTCGATTGCTGCACAACAAGAATGTGATGACTTTGGGAATTCATTAACAGCTGCGCATTTTGGCATTTTTGAGAGACTCTGCAAACACTTAAAGGAACAGTCTGACATTTAGATGAATATTCTCTCTCTCTCTCTCTCTCTCTCTCTCTCTCTCTCTCTCTCTCTCTCTCTCTCGCCAGAAGTTGGTTAGATTACAGCCCCTCTTTGAAGATGAAGCCACCGTTGCCACCCTCCAAATCCTGTTAGCCGAGTGCCAAATCTGGAGAATGTTGACTTCTTACAGTCAGGTTGGGAAATTCGCACTTTGAACAAGAAAATAATATTAAGAATAAAATGTTTTCACGTTTACTTCAACAGGATCTGGTAGCTGATTTCAAATGGGAATGCTTTTCTGTGAATGGGTAATTCTTGTTTATTTTTTAAATTCCCTTATGCATTTCTCCACATAAATCCGTCACAATAAATTTTTTAGGCTGCTGAGTTATGAAAAAAAAATTAAAATGATATCTGACAATTATGAAATCACAATTATTTAACATGATTACTCATTGGTTGAGGAAACAAATTGCATTTATTTCTCCTCCTCAGTCAAAAACAAACCCAAGAAGTACCAGAATATAATCTGGCAATCTGAGTTCACTTTATTAACGGTTTCCATCCATTTTCCAGCTATAGTATAATCTGAGTGATTCATTAGACAAAGATGTACTTTGCACAAAGTTTTTGGAGTATCCTGATAATGCAAAACCTAAAATATTCAGAGTTCATATTTTCTCATTCACTTGATACATTTTCTGTGGTGTTTAATATAAATAAATGCTTTATGAATCATTCTCTGTGGAACTCTGGAGCTCCTGTTTTAGGATATAGAAATTAGCCACAGAGCGGGGCAGAAAACAGTACGATTTGGAGTCTTACTCATTGTTATTCATGATATTTGGACATCTCGCCTCTGATTGGCTAACAGCAACGCGACTCTTCCACTGCCTCCGTTCGCTGTGCAACGTTGATGTTTTATCTCCACAAATAACACAAGCCTGAAGGAGTTCTGCCGTGTGGTGGAGTTGCTAATGCTAACAGTTAGCTTCTACTAGCCAAAATGCGCTCTGCTCTCTCCCTTCCATGGTTGCGATCAAAGATGGGTGAGTCCATGGCTGCTAATTTACAGTCTGACGTAGATCTGTTTGGCTTTTTCTGACCTGAGCGCTTCCCCGACTATTTTCTATCGGGGGCTAATGCAGGAAATAGGGGTAGAAGACTATTTTCACGTTCAGGATGCAGGTGAAACTAAGCATGACCTATCGTATTTTTAATTAAAAAAAGTTTAAAAAAAAAAGGTTTCTCAGTGAACCTGCTCCTTGAGAAGATTGCATCAGCTGGTGGTAGAGATGTTGTAGCTGATGATCACCAGACAGACCTGCTATAAAAGCAGAGAAGAGCTGCTACGGAAGCCTGGATGTTCAAGAAGGGAGTGGGTGCAAAAAGTGTTTTGTTTTTTTCCAGGAACGTTCATGCTTGAATTTACACAATATGGGAAATATTATTGAATACCATGCTAGAAGGTGTGTTGGTGCCATAATTAACAACACTGGTGTATTTTTTTTACCCTTCTATTAATATCACAAACTTTCTAGATGTTTTGTTTTTTTCTCCCAGAGCCAAATGCTTTCAAAACATTATTTGATGTTTTTGAACTGTTTAATTAATTATTGGTTTGAATCATATTAAAAGAAAATGTTCTTTGCGTTGACATTAAAGGGTTAATATTGTTTGATTCTTCCAAAAATCCCCTCCAGCACTAACTAAAGAGATAAGTGTAACTGCCTGCCCCTATCACCCATCACGCTGAAACGCTGAACTATTAATTGAACAAAACGCAGCAAATGAACCACTTTATGTGCCGTGGTAAAAGTTCTGTGATGCAAAGAAAGAGCTTTAGCCATCTGAGTGTAATTTCTCTGACAGATAAATTGTGCATCACATCACTGGGGCAGCCAAGTTCATTTGGAGTCTTTTATATCAGCATTTCCTGCTTCCTCTGATGCCAAATATGATTGAATACATTCCATCTGAGGGCTTTAAATGCTTAAATTAGGCCCTTCAACATATGCAGTATATCAGTAGCTCTATGAGCTGGAAGGTGCCAGAGTTATCGGGGAGTGTGCAAGGCTTCCAGAGGCTGAGGAAATGAAATTTGCACAATCTGAAGATACACTGATGGGATTATCCAAAGTACGAGAGAGGATGAATAACATCAAATGCTGCTGTTACAAACAAAGGTGCAAACAGAACTGCAAAAATGTGCAAACACTTCATTTATTGTGACTATTGTGCAAACTGGGAGGAAGGAATTAGAAAAAATGGTGCACAAGCCTAATCAAATCATGTTTTCTGGTTCTCTTCAAAGAGAACTAATAAAATAATATGAATTACTCTTTAAGTAGTAAAGTAAGTGGGGTCCGCTTTAAAGTTTTACAAAGTCAATGAGCTTTAAAAGCATCGGCACAAATATCATTAGTCATAAAAAGCATGAAGCTTTGAAGAGGAGCAGCTGAAGGAGAAAGGAAAGACGGCGTTTTATCTCCCTGCTCCTAAAATGTCTGAGGTAAGAGGAACTGATTCATGTCACCTCTGTTGCCACTTCGTTCCCATTCATCAGACGAGCGCTTGAATAAGCACGGCTGCAGGAGAGCTGCGGACGTGAAACGCCATTCACGAAGCCACATTTCTGAGTACCAAGCGGAGTGATTTGAGATTTTTATCTCCTTTAATTACGCAAATCACACGCCACAGATATCGCCTATCAGGTCGAGAGGCAACTCTTTTTCTTTTCTCCTGGCAAAATTTCAATGAGACTCCCGGGAGACGCAAGAGGAAGAAACCATCCTTGAAATGCACATTAAAGGGAGAGATGTCTGGGTTATTTATTATTGAGCATCACTTTGTAACCCAGTAATAAACCTTAGAAACTTTGTATTGTAGATAAATGTATTTATCCCAATTATAATAAAAAATAAATATTTATCATGTTAAATTTTATTTGACCTTTCAAGAGAGGAAGAAAAAGTCCCTGTTTGTTGTAAATGTGAGATTTTACCACTGGCTAAGAAGCCAGTACGAAATATGCAAAGAGAACTTTATGGTATTTAGCTTAAACGAGTAAACTCTATGGTGTTGTGAAGGGGGAGATACATACGCATTAAAGGTGCAATATGTAAGAATTAAGTAAGAATGACATCCTGTGGTCAAATTTGGTTATTGCAAAACTTTTCTCACTGCCTTTCACTCAGTGCGTTTACATGTGCGCCAGAAAACCGAACTATTGCCCTAAATAGACTGACGTTTTTTAAATGCATGTAAACGTGTTAGTCTTGCTGAGGACGAACTGGTTTGAATGCTGCTGAAGCACCCAGATAATGCGGTAGGACAACGACTGCATCTGCATGTTAACAATTCAGTCGAGTTGATACCATCAATGATAATATCATTGCCACAGAGTAACATGCGTAACACCATCAAAACACCATCAACCAGTACAATACGTACCAAATAAGCTGTGCTGCATCGTTGTTGTTGTCCATTCCTTCTGTCATTGTGCATACCGTAAATCCTAATACAAGCTTTAAATGACCGTTGTCTTGTTTATGCTTGTGCTAGTTTAGTTACATAATTAACTCGTAACGATAGCTAATGCTAACGGTGAGTACGTGCTAGGATCTACTTATAACTAACGTTTTAAGCCTTTTTAAATCCAAATTTCTGGTACATTTGTTTGGTTTTATTAAGGTATTAATGCCACGTTACAACACTGAGCTAACTGCTAAAAACATTAGCACTCTAAAAGCTATTTGCGGTGAGGACACGTGAAAACAGTATCAAACTGTTTACCTGCTGTTGTTGAAGCTGCGTTTCTAAATAACTGTTCAATAAAACGTCATAAAAAACCTTTAGTAAACCCTTACCTGTGATGAAGTGATCACTGCAAACTGTAGCATTTTCTGTTCTGTTTCTGCTCATCGTGCAGCCGGAGATTATGATCCACTAGTCCGCTGTTACCATAAAACTCTGTATGCGTGCGCCATGAAAAGTCAAGTGAGGGCTCACTTTACCGTCGATCTCAGAAAACAAAAAAAAAAAACACACACACACACATTTTTTCTAATAGTAGGCCACTATTAGAGACCGGCCTTTATTTACCCCCGCTGACAGCGAGACCGGCTAATATAGGAGACACGGACGGTAATGGAATACAGGTCAATATTAGAGGATTCCTGTTTTAACTCCATCTGCTTCACTCCCGCCAGCGTTTGTTTACTATTTATGTTGCTATAAGCTAACCAGAAGAATGCTGAGATGAAAGGGTGCATGTCGCCACCTACCGTACCGGAGTGGACCTAACTTCATTTGAGAGTTTGATTTTCTAACGTACACGTAAACTAGGATGAAGGCTCTCGGTTTATTACTTTAGATTGCCCTAGATGTGCATGTAAACACACTGAGTGAGTTTCATGGCTGTTCATGGATCAGCACCAGAAGATTCTAGATGACAACCAGAGATGAGTCATACACAGTAAGTAGATAAATACATTGTTATATCTGGAGTTAGCACTCTTGAGTGTTACACTTACAACACTTATTATGGTAGTAAGCCTCCAGCATTAGAGGAAGTGTGGTTGTTTGCTGTACTGCTGTTATAGCTCTGAACGACTCATTAAAGTAAAACACCACGATTTGACTCATTATTCACTTCAAACACACATTTCACTGTAATATCGAGTTGTTGGTAATTGATAAAGTAGCTTGAGATATTTTTAGAGCTGACTATTTGTTTCTAAATCACTGTTAGCATTGTTAGCTCAACGTTAGCCTCTAGCCTGCTTCACTCAATATTAGAGCAAAACAAAAAGACGCCGTGGCTTCTTAGGAGTAAAAGAAATAACTTCTGGGTCTCTCCTGTTTACTGGGTTTGGTTCTTTAAACAACTCTGGAGTGTTTTGCAGGCCGATGTCGTAATACAAATACTGGCTCAGCAGCGTTAGCTCGGCGCAGACTCAGCAACCCCTCAAACTCACAAAAGAGTACGTCCCTCTTTTATTTCTTTCTTTTTTTAAGGAGAAAAACTGACAACCCCCAGCCAGCTGAAAAAGAAATCTGTTTCAAGACATTAGGCTGTTATGTAATTATTTCACTGTAGAATTCTTACATATTGCTCCTTTTCACGACTACTTCACCGGAGAAAAGAAGAAACCGGAGAGAAAGTCGAAATCCGCAAATACAAGCTAACATCCACATCCACACTATCTTCTATTGAAAATAATCAATAATTTTCATTTTAAACACAGACAAAAGTTCACAGAACAAAACATTCTGAAGATTCTTTGTTATTTTTTTCTATATTACTCTCAAGCTGACCTCTGGTTGTCCCAACTGTTGTGTAAATGTACAGCTCTATCATTCTTTTATATTTCCCTCTCAAGCAGTCTGACTTTCTTGGAATCCTTTATAAATGGTCTTGATCAATGGTTCTGCACATTTTCTAAAAGAAGTTTCAAGCGTGTTTCTCTGAACTTTGGCTTTTTCTTTCATCTAACCATTTCTTAAAGCCTGTTTTTATTCATTTTGTTTTTATGAAAAGGCTCCTAAAGCCAATGGATGAACCATTCTTGTAGATAACAGACAACTTAGGAAAGAACTCATTTTAAAATTTATTTAAAAAACACTTTGCCACCAGCAGCAAGCCACAAATTCACATTATGTTTCCATTTCCAAAGGAACCTTAAAAAACAACAAAGTTTCACACGTTAAATAATGTTTCAGAATGAAAGCGTTGTACACCGGATGATAGACTTAGGGATTACGCATCTCTCTCGCTCTGTTTCAGGTTTTTGATTTATTCTTTTATCTTTTTCTTAAAGAATTTCAGAGACCTTTGTGTCCCCTTTCCTCATTGTTGAGCTGCACCAAATAGTTCCATGGTAATGTACAAGAACTGGAAAGCAAATGAGAGAAAGTACCCCCAAAATATCATAAGAAAACCCTCAAAAAGACTGGACAACCACAGACCAAGACTCCTTTAAAAGTCTGGCAAGTATCCTATGTATGTAAATAAATAGTCCGGCCATGGCCCATAGACAGAGATCAGCTGTGAGGGTGGAATCTATAGTTGTCTTTCAAACTGTCTCTGCCTGAAACTGGACAGCGCTAGGACCAATCAGAGCAACAAACAACGCGACGTATTCATAGCAACGGGGGTTGTCCACCATACACCACTGAAGAAGTACCTCTATCTGCTCATGTCTCAAAGAAAAGCCCAAGTATAAATCGTCCAAAGTTGATGCGAAAGCCGTTTCAAACAAGTGCCATTCCTGAGCTGCTGCCATCTTTGTAGTTTTGCTCCGTCGCATCTCTGTCGTAATGGTGCTAAGCTCGCCCAACGTCTCGCTATAAACATGGAGCGCCTAAACTTGTGCCTAAGCCAATAGTAGACCTGCTGAGTGACTAGGCTAGACCGACCTGCAGAGCAAAATTTTTTGCTATGTTTTGTCTAGAATTTTAGGCTAATAAATTTTTGCTCTTTTGTAAGACAAATAGATTAAATAAAGGAACATTTTCTAAGCAATCATACCTCTGCATATGTCAACTTTATTCACCCCTAATCTAGCGTTTAAAGACGACTTTTGATGACATGAAATAACTTTAAAGGTGTGGTTCACTGAAAAACCATATTTAATGATTATTTCTGATTATAATGGGTCACTCTGAGTTTTTCCTGCAGGCTGAACGTAAAAATAGTCTCCTACACCTATCTCTGGCATTAGCTTCTGATAGAAAATAGACGGTGAAACGCTAGGATTAGAAAAGCCTGACAGATCTATGTCACAGTGTCACTTAACATTCATGGACTCACCCATCTTGACTCATGACGGGGAAGGCTGTTGTTGGTTTAGCGTCCAGGAAACAGCAGAGAACATCTCGGCTAGTAGAAGCTAACCGTTAGCATTAGCAACTCCACCACATCAATGTTGCAGAGCAAACAGAGTCATGTTGCTGTTAGCCAATCAGAGACGAGATGTCCAAAAATCAGGAAATAAGACTCCAGATCCTGCCGTCTGGAGCTCAGCTCTGATGTAGCTCACTTCTACTTCCTGAAACAAGTGCACCAGAGCTTTTTTCCCCCAGAGTACAACTTACAAGGCATTCATTCCTACTAGAGACTACTGCAAACGTACTGATTAAACGAGTGAACCACACCTTTAAGAAGCCAAATTGCCTAAAATGTCCTTGTACAGATGCACTGTTAAATCCACTGAACAACTGTGCAAGATGCAGATTATTTCTGAGCAATGTCAAGCAGAGGTATTCACTTTAAGTTAAGAAAATATATATTAAAAAAACAAAACAAAACAAAAAAACAGTACCTGATAGCACAGATCTCCAATTTATTTCTCCAAGGCAAAGCTTGTGGTATGAGAAATAAATGTTAAAATATCTTTGAAACATAACAATTGTTTTTACTGCAGTTAAGCAGACAGATTGAGCTGGCTCTAGCTCTGAGAGCCATATTTCATGGCTCCCAGCTATACTTCGTCACAGTAACGTGCCACAAGGAGCTCAGCCATTCTGATTTCTCCATAACAACACCATCATTACAGACACTTCTACTGCTCCGGTTCACCTCAGCAGCTTTCTTCTCAACGGCCTGCAGCTGGTAGCATGCTTATTGGATGAAAGGTCCCTGCACCCCACGTGTGTTTGTCACATAAACGACGACACACTCAAATACCCAGTGGCAAAGTGCCCCTGCAGGTGCGGCGGATGTGGAAACAAACTGGCAAAGACTTCATGTTTCCTGGCATCCTGCCTTCTGAGACTCAAGCACATCCAAAACATCGGTAGTGCCTTAAACCCCGGTTGTGTGTCGCTAAAGGTGCATGAAGTAGTGGTTTCCTGTTTATTTTAGCCAAAATGAAGAATCTCCTGAACACAATTTCCTTTGCCAGAGAGATTTTTCAATGACGGATGATGTTTCGGTCAGACTTGCTTCTTCTGCTGAATCATGATTGAATAATTGTCATCAATGCTCAGTTTGTGTCAGTAAAACAGGAAAATCAAAAGGTGCCAATTAGTTTATACCTCCCTAAAAACTCAGAAATGCTCAAAGTGCTCAACATCTTTCCAGAGAAGTCAATCAGCCAAATGGTGCTATTGGCAATGTGTTGGCAGATGATCAATACAACTGCAATAGGTCCCCAAAAGGTCAAGGCCCAAGGGAAATGACTGATGCACCTACCTGCCGTGAAGTTGTAACTTGCTGAAAATCCCACCCCTTCCAGTTCTCCGTCGGTTACAAATTTTATCCACAGATATCGGCCGCTGCTCCTGATGTCCGGCGGGCTGTGCTGACCGCAGTACCGGCCGAGCATCGGGGAGAAGCCGAACGGTCCATCGCGAACTTCGATGTTGTCAAATTTACATTCCCAAGAGGACTCGATGGAGTAATTCTCCTCGAAATGTAGATCGATACACTGCCGTGGGGGAGCTGGGGACGAGGGAGAGACAGGGAAATCAATTAACTCAGAGAGTTGAGCTTCTTTTTTCTTTATTAACAAATCTTTCACATCTTCAACAAAGATCAGCTCCGCAATCAATGTAATCAGTAATTAGTTACAATGCTCTTTAATCAGCTAAAGGTTTAATCACTCATCAGAGAAAACAGGGCTGCGTATAATGTGATATAAATGAGCAATGCTGTGTTTTCATTGTTTTCTGCAACAGTAAACACCAGATCCCATTCACCTTCCAGGATGTAAACACACTCCGTGTTCGGGGGGTATTTGTTCGGGTAATTGGGAGACGTAAAGAGCCCTCCTTCTGATTCCTTCACCCACGCTCCACACTGACCTGCAGGCTTCACTCCAGAATTGTTTTTCACTTAACGCAAAGACAGAAAATGAAAAGTCGATGAATAAAGTTTTATTAAAACATAAAAAAAGACCATAGAGGTGGTTTTACCTGTAGTTGAGTCTTTTTTTGTTGCCCCAGACAACCCAAGTAGGAGTAGACTTGCAACAACTAAAAGATCAGAGAAAAATTCTTATTTTATTGCTTTTATCTGATTTTTTTAAAGGTTTGAGTCAACACAGCTCATTAACTACCAACATTATATAATTAATACACTTGTTCTGATTGCAATTAACAAATAAACCAGAGAAAAATGAAATAATTATGGTTTAAATGTGGCAAAAACAAAACAAATTTAACATTTATGAAGAAATAAATGAAGACTTAAAACTTAAAGTGACCTTCACATGTGAACTTCACAATTTCTACTTGTGTTTATATCTAAAGCCATTCAATAAACAATATGGACTTTATTTATTAGACTATTTTGACAGAAATAAGGATTTCTTACCGTGATGGAAGCTGTGTCCATGTACCATGTCTGTTTCTTTCACAAATGGCTTCAGACTCAACTAATTCCATTTAGATTTATGAGAAAAGGGACAAAGATGATAGTTTTGTTTTCAGATTTCACTCCTCCATGACAAAAACCTTCAGAGGAGGAACATTCTAATAAAACTAAAACTCTTTTTTTTAATATTTAAGAAGTGGGGGGAAAAATCCTTCCTGTAGTCTCAGATCCACTAATCACCAGTTTCATATAAAACCAAAAACAGTTCCAAACATGCGCCTGATTTCCATCCGAACGGTTCCAAACCCCTCTGGTGCTTCTGGTGCACTGAAAGGATTAATGGTCCCTTCATCAGCCCTTCTCTGATCGCTCCACCTTTGCGACTTTCTTCTGGAAAAATGATCAAAACAATAAAAAAGATAGATGAATAAACCGTGGACAGTCTTTTTATGTCCCTTTTTGGTCCCTTTATCAGGACTGGGGATCCTTCTGGAGCACGCAAGCCCGCGCAACACTCATCTCTGCGGCGTTTTCTCTAGTCTTCAGCGGTGCGTAAAGATCTCCCAGGTAGAGACGCGTTTCTGGAGGAAGAAGCGTGAATGTCAGGCGGAGTGCGGTGTCGGTTTCATCTGTCCGCTCCGGCGCGTCTCGGAAGGCTGTCTGCTCCTCTCTTCCGCTCTGGCTTCTGCCAGATGATGGAGGAGTTCGTGTGTGATCGCCCTCTCCCCCTCTCTCTCTCTTCCTCTTTTCTTTGGGTTCATTCAGCACCGATCGGAGCTGTCCAATGCGCCACGAGCCTCTCGCGCTCGTACGCGCGCGCGTTGTAAACTTCTCCAGTGCGCGGAAGCGCCTCCAAAGTGAAGGAAGGACGCACGGCACGAGCAGCGGGAAGTGATCCAGTCCACGTGCGCGTTCAGTCAATGAAGATGAACAAGAAAGCGAAAAAAGACAATTAAAGTAAAAACAGAAGCGTGTTTAACCCTTTAAAGGTTGATTCTTTTTGTTTTTGCCACTCTTGAATGTTTCAGATCTTCTCCATAAACGATAATCAGAGAAAAAGAAATGCAGTTCATGGATGATGATTTAATTTATTAAGGTGAAAAACAAATGAATTGACTGTATTTTGGAAAGCTGAGTTAAATCACTGCAATAGAGCCTGTGATAAAAACACGAACTAAGCTAAAAGATCTCAAAAAGCAACACATTGTTCCATGTCATGAAGAGATTTAAAGGTGTGGTTCACTCTTAAATCAATACATCTGCATTGGTCTCTAGAAGGAATGAATGCCTTGTAAGTCGTACTCTGGGGAAACAAAGCTCTGGTGCACCGGTTTTCAGGAACTAGAACTGAGTCACATCAGAGCTGAGCTTCAGACGACAGGATTTGGAGTCTTAAGGTTGATTTATTCTTGACGCATGTACATTCCGCGCGGAAATGAGATGAGCGGATGGAACGTGCGTCGGAACTTGCAGCGTTTATGGTTCCTTCCTACCTTCTGTGGCTTGTCTCTGCTGTGAGCCAATATTCTCCCAGACTGTAGGGGGCAGCATGGGGCTCTATGGCATGCATCCAAGACTACACCCTAGTAGAAGTAGAAATTTTACTGCTTCCTCGTCTTTTCCAAGTGTGCCAGCAATTTCTCTCTACAAATTAACAATATTTTTATCATGGTGATCTTTATGTGCCGAATTATAGAGAGAGAGTGTTTGTATTTACGAACCTCCGCCACTATACGAGCTCTTGCCAGTCTGCCATGTTTTCCCGCGTGGTTAGAAAATTTCCTAGGTGCGCGGTGCAGAAACTGTGGGCCGCGTGGAGGGGCGTGGTTGCTAAAATGACGTAATTTGACTGTGAGGAGCCACGCAGACCTCGCAGACACGTCAAGCATCAGATGGCAGCAGAACGTCGCTGCTTCAAATAGAATCCATTACAGTCTGTGGGGGGTGATTCAAACCAGCCATGTCGCAGCAATTTTCAGATGCGTCCCAGACGAAGCATGCTGCGCCACTAAAGAGAGGATTGAGTTCTATTATTGCCGCGAGCCGTTTAACATAGATCACACTCGGTTTCAGTGTAAAATGTCCAGTAATTTTCAAAATAAAAGTCTATTCCAGCGATGCGATTTCATGTCTATGTAGATTATGTCTATACCTGTTTACACCCTGTATCTTTCAAAAAATGCAGCGGTGTGTTTTTCATGGGTGTAATACTGGCAGTAGAGAGGAACAACATTATATATGGCATCAAACAGAGATATCAAACGTGATTTCCTTCTTTTTGGTTTAATGGCGGATGCATAAACAAACCACGATCTTTGAAGTCTCGAGGGATCTTGTGATCTCGCGAGTCCAGCGAGAAGCACGGGGGGAAAGCCGCTTCGCGGCTGAGATTCTACTGGTGTGCACTGGCAAGCAGGGAAAATCATGAGTAAACCATTCTGCTGCCATTCCACGACGCTGATGCTTCCAGTGTGCAGCAGGCTTTACTTCCTGATATGTGGACATCTCTCCTCTGATTGGATAACAGCAACGCGACTCTACCACTGACTTTGTTTGCTCTGCAACGTTGAAGTTTTATTGCCACAAATAACACAAGCCTAGAGGAGTCTGCTGTGTGGTGGAGTTGCTAATGCTAACGGTTAGCTTCTACTAGCCAAGATGTTCTCTGCTGTTTTCTGGATGCTAAACCAACAACAGCCTTCCGTATCACAAGTCACGATGGGTGAGTCCATGAATGTTAAAGGTACTGCGGACGTTCTTTACTTCCGGGTGGATCATCAAAACCATTGGTCCGCATAACTGTCAATCATTCTGGTGACGCCAATCCTGGGTTAGTTTTCACTTCCTGTGCATGTGCACTCTGTGCAGAGCGCCTTCATCCTTTCATTCTACCTCTTGCTGTAGTTTGACGTCATCAGCAGGCTCAGGACCCGAAGCAGATCCAGAACCTACACCGCCAGAAAAACTAGCATCAGCATTGCATTCTCTCGATGGAATTAACTGAAGGACTATCAAAGTCTGAGGAGTCACGCCGAGGTTGCATGCTTTCTGCTCAACAGGTAACAACATTTACCGTAATTTTTTTACTAGCGACAGTAACGGCGATATGGTGTAAAATTACCCTGAAATGTACGTACTGCCCCCCTATCGCCAGAAAACTACGCACTGTCACTTTAATATAGAAAATTGTTTGCTGATCTGAAATATTTAGGTGTGACTAAAGAAAGGAAATCTTTTCAGGGGGGTACCTTTTCTTAATTATATTGAATCATAATTAAATCTGTATTTGTTTAATTACTACACTGAAACACAAGGCATGTATAGATGTACAGCTTTCCTAACTGAGAAGCCCAGTTTCGGCTTTTCAGGAAGTCTAGATTTTCCAATCTCCTCCCTTTAATAAAAAGACAAATGAAGTAGGTAGAGAAACTGTACTTCTCTTCCCTTCTCCCCTGAAATACCAGAGATTACTTTCCTGATGTGTGCGTGCCAGGATGTACCCACACTTCTACTGAAAGCCTTGTCGCTCTCACACCTGATGACAAAGCTGATCACAGGCTGCTCAGGGACAACTCAGAGGCTCCCAAAATAGTCTTGGCACCCAAGAGACAATATCCATCTTCTGATCCTCAGGCTGCAGAGGCAGTCCTTTTGAGCTGGAGGTTAAGATCACTGGTTTGAATCATCTTTGCAGTAATGATGATGAAAGTCAAAGTTTGTGGAAAATTCTCTTGCAGAAGTACAAAAGCTTTATCTGAACTTGTCTCTTCCTTTCTGCTTGTCCCAGAGATTGGCATTTTACTCAGTAATTTAAAAACTGAAGTTTTAGCTGCAATTTTTTGTTTTGCATGTGATCAAGCGGCTATTAAAATACACACGGTATCATGCTGTTGTTCTTTTATCAGTATAGAATGACCAATTACTCTTGGGGAACGTTCTCAAAACACCAAAAAGACAAAGTTAAGACATAAACACATTGAAAACTGTTTGTTTGGATGAAAAGACTCCATTTGCAATCACATTTCTACAGAAATTCAACTGAACATTCTGGACTGTGCTCACAGAGGATTGCTGTGCCTGACTTCACTTTCTCAGCTATGTACTATAAGGGGGAGGAGCCTAAGTCCGTCTAGGCCTTCAACCAGCTGATGCAAGAATTATCAACAAGTGTTTTCTTCTTGGGCAAGGTGAGTTTACTTTAACTTTAAAGCAAAAATCGGGAGTTTTTTTTTAGAGGGCACCATCTAGAGGCAGAAAAAGTATTGCACCTTAACCCGCTCAACCGTCTTCAGTGATTATGGCTGGAAGCGACGCCTCTCGTTCGTGAACGTGTACCTCTAGCTGGCCAACAGAGCTATAATCCTCGTTTTTACATTTATTATTTTCACGCTATGCTGTTTATTCATGTATATATAAATCTTTTAAAGACTTACTTGTCCAAGACTCTGCATCAGTCTAGGTACTTCCACAAATGCCCACGCTTGCTCTGTGATTGACATATGTATGTAACGCTATTGGCTAATGCTGAGTGGACTCTACGGGACGGGTGGCGGGATTAGCAAAAAATATGACGTTTTACATAGATTATATAACAGTGCAGGGTAACACTATTACTTTTTACGGATTTTGAAAAAAATCATACATAATTCCTGAAAGCCCTGGCGGTTGGAGGTCAGCACCGTGGCTAGCTCCAGTTTCTGCGTCACCCCTTTCAGCACAGACAGCTCCCACTCCTGCTCCCTACTGATTCAGCACCTTGGACAGTAGAATGCCAACACAGTGGATCTTCTCCTCCTCCCTCCTGGATTCGGCCGGCGCAGCTGAACTTAATTCCCCTGATGGCAGCTAGAGAGTGGCACTCTTTAAAAGCCAAGACTGCCAATTCACCAGGGAGGCGCAGATCTGTGCTGGTGTCACCTGATCACAGCAAACTGGTACGGTAAATGGTAAATGGCCTGTATTTGTATAGCGTCTTCTTAGGGTTCTACAACCCCCCAAGGCGCTTCACAACACAATCAGTCATCCACCCATTCACACACACATTCACACACTGGTGGGGATGAACTACAATGTGGCTACAGCTGCCCTGGGGCGCACTGACAGAGGCGAGGCTGCTGTACACTGGCGCCACCGGTCCCTCCGACCACCACCAGCAGGCAAGGCGGGTTAAGTGTCTTGCCCAAGGACACAACAGCAGCATTCTAGGGGGGGGGGGAAGGGGGGCAGGATCGAACCAGCAAACTTTCCGATTACTGGACAACCTGCTCTACCTCCTGAGCTACTGCTGCCCCAGGATGTTCTTAGGCACTCGTTAGTTACGGACAAGCTTATGCTTTTGATAGTTGCTTTGCTTTGGTTTGTTGAGTGGAAATAGCCTAGAGCTTCGTTTAGTTTAATAGTGTGGAGTTTAGTTTGTTGACGCACCTTGAGCTTAGATTTAGTTTAGTTAGATAAAATGGCTTAGTGCAGCCTGAAAGCTTAGACGTTTACCAGCCAGGGTTGTAACACCATTCCTGTCCATTAGTACCTACTCATCTCTACTTGTTTCGGTGTGGATTCAAGCCATTTCCATCAGTAATATATCCATGGTTTCCTCCCCCTTTTTCAGTACTGGCTTCAATGTGGTACCAAACTTATCGAGCCAGGCCAATAGGGGCCAGAAGAAGAAGGGATCATATCACTCCCATACTGGCATCCTTGCATTGGCTCCCTATTCGTTTAAGAATTTATTTTAAGATTCTTGTTTTTGTTTTGAAATCACTGCAGGGAACTGCACCACCCGATGAAACGTGTAGCCAAATAAGCTGTGTAGAGTTTACTTCTCTTTGTTTAAAAAGTACAATTTTACCAAATTAGTCACATCTAAACAAAGAAAAGGCGAGCTAGCATTAGCATTCCCACTTCAGCAAACTCTTCAAAATGAAAACAAATAAACAAGATGTGAAGTTTTTCTTGAGAACAACTCTCTAGATAAAGTAATCGATCTTTTTCTACAGCAAAATAAACTCAAATAAACCCAAAACCTCACGCTGTTGTTTAGGTTTCTTCTTTCTCTAAACATAAGTTTTTAATTTCTGCAAAAGAAAAGCTTGTTCTTGCTCTGAAGGGACGAGAGTCAACAAAAAAGACAATAAAATGACCAAAGCTTGTTGCTGATTAAAATTGGTGCCATGTCTCTCGGTTTCTGATGCATAAACTCCCAGATAAAGCAGCCGTGCAATATGGGAATTAATAAACTGCATCTTATCTGGCCGAGCGTGCGCAACAGTAACCCTGATTAATTCAGCGGCCGCCTCCCGGTTTAGACGTATAAACCGCCTCTTTGACTGAACGACACCGAGCCTTTGAGAGAAACTCAGGAATAAATCACTCACTACCTGACTCAAAGTCGGCCATTTTTAATTAAGTAAGCCCATCATTTAACTGGAGATAACAACTGTGCTGTGACCAACTCACCTAAATTTGTAATTGTAATCAGTCTGGGGAAATGGGACGTTAAGACATAGAAGCATATGCTGTCCTATCAGCAAAGCCTCAGCTAAACAGAAACATAAACAAAGAAAGCTATTAGCACGTGTTCTGCTCCGTTTGCTCTTTCATTTTCTGCAACTTTTTCTTATAATTTTTCTTTAGCTGAGATGCAGAAACTTCCACTTTCTTTCCCCTGGAGGCAACAAAACCACTAAGCACTGAGTTACAACAAGCATATTATGGTCTGTTAGGTGTTCAAAATAAATCAAGGCAGATTTTTTTCTTTTATTTGCCTGAGACGTGATTATTAAATTACGCCTTTAGTGTTGTTGCAGCAGGTTCTTTTAGGGGTGATGCTAAAGGGGATAAACTCTCATGTTACATTAACCCTATTAGTGATACACAGAGCAGTGTGCTGGCCTAAAAAAACAAGAAGAAAATACAGTATTTGACATGCAAGGTGTCTTGTAGTTCATTAAGCAGAATCCAGCTACAAGGCAGGGTTTCTTCTCGTGCTGCTCTTTATGCTTCATTAGCTGTCTGAGTCTGCAGCGATAGACGGAGTTTATCCTGGTGCTGCAGCTGGAACCGGCAGGAAAAATAACAGAAATGCCATTCGTCCGTAGTCCATACCCAACCTGCGGCTTCATTTTTACTGAGGTGCTTTTGTTAGTTTGCTACACAGAATGCAATTCGAAGGCTTCTGCATCAACTGTGCTCTCAAAAATGAGTTGGTGCACCATAAATTTAAAGAGAAAAGGGAAAGAAAATAAGTTTTCCAACCGGAAAAAAGGACATTTGCTACATTTTTAGGTGATAAGCAAAATGACAGCATTGGCACTTAATACAAATAAGCTTTATTCCTGTGTCATTATTCCTTTGAACTCAGAAAATGGGATTTTTTTTATTGTTATAGTTCCAGAAAATGAGTTAAAGCTGCATAAACCAAAGGTTCATTATTAATACAAATAAAAACATTTTTTTGTTCATTTTTTTGCCACTTATTCAAGTTTGAGTTAGCCTATCCCTAACCCTAACCATACCCAATCCAGCGTGTTCTGGTTTAACCTGGAAGCCTAATGCCCAAAGCACCTCCCCAGGAGACGTTTAAATGTCCGAACCACCTCAGCTGGCTTCTCTCGATGTGGAGGAGCAGCGTCTCCAGTCAGAGCCCATCGGATGTCTAAGCTCCTCACCCTCTCCGTCTAAGGCTGAGCCCGGCAAACTTGTGAAGAAAACGGTTTTTGACCACTTATAGTCCCAATCTTGTTCATTACCCAACCCTCGAGGCCATAGGTGAGAATTGGAACAACTGATGAACTGGGAACTTCAATGGCTTAGCATCCTCTTAACCATAACAGACCAGTTAGATTCCACCCTGATTTGAATATGGATCAATCGCACGCTCCCACTCCAACTCATTAATGAGACCCTAAGACTCAGACTGCTTTTATTATCAGCAAACTGGCCACCAACAACTTATCTGGGATCGTTAGATGTCATCCACATGGTAATGACATTTTTAAATACATGCATGCCTTCTGTGTCTACAGAGAAACAGAATTTTAGGAGCCCTTAAACACTATTTTCACATTTTAATACAAACAACCAGAATGCAACTTTTATAAAATGATGACATCATAGCCCCAACCTCCAACATAGCCTACTGCCTCATACCCCACATTCAAGTTTTATGCATATTCATAAAGTAACTCTTACTAAGTTTCTCACTTCTCCCCCTACTGGTTGAAAGCAGAATTACTATAAACAACCCTGCCACATCCTCCGAGAGTAGGCCACGGCGATGTTCACTCTGGTTTCAGCTCTTTGCTTCGCCTCTAAAGACATTACTCTTTTTCTTTTCCCTCCAGGCTCCGCCATGATGGCAACATTGCGCTTTTAGTCTATGGTCGGCAAACTGAAAAAGGTAACTGCTAGCCCTTATGTAAGCTAACGACACACTAAACTCCCAACTGACCATATCTCCACTTCTCACTTGCTCCTTCCCAGAAACACAAATTTGCTCAGTGCGTTTCTGGCCAGAAGACGGCTGCAGAGTGCTGTTAAACGTTCTGGTTCAAGAACCACTGAAACCAGTTTGAAAGCAATAGCTCTTTAGTGTTGCTTTGAAATCTTGTGTACCGTGATGTTTTTTTTTTTTAGAAATGACGAATTCAAATATTTTTTTTTACTTTTGTCATGCAGACAAAACCCAGATGTTTATTTGCAACATTTTATGCAAAATAAAAATGAACATTTTGCACGATCTCAAAAAGATAAATTTTGATTTATCATCTTTTGAGCTTCTCTAAGCTTCTTAGCTCTGAAGAAGGCCACAGTGATGGCCGAAACGTCAGCATAAAAAAGGTAAATAAGATCTCCTATCTGTGTTTTAAAAAGAACAAAAAGTTAAAGGAATTCTCTAAGTCTTCATCGCTGTTTTTCTTTTGTTCTGCTCTCCCAGCTCTCTTTATTACTGCAACTCATCTGTCAATCACGCTAGCTTCATTCATCCTGCAATTATCTAAGGACAAGAAGGGCAGCTGCACTCTCTATGAGCTTAAGTGTTTGCTAAATTACTGAGCTTGATTTCTGCTCTAGTAATCCTGGCAGAATTCTTGTGCTCCATTGTGTTACCACTCCTTGGCATCCTGCTCATAAAATTAGGCATGAAGGAAGCAGTGATTTTTCACAGCATTTGGGTTAACATACCCTCTGCAATCTGTCCGGTGTAAGAGGTCCCAAAGCCCTTTGGTTAAACTGACTGTGTAATTCGTCATTCGACCTCATTAGCCATTTAGGCAGGGCGCCATCGATGCTGTAGAGCGATATGAGGGGCACAAAGTAAAAATGCTTGCAACATAGTGTTTTATTCAAAGGCAAGGGGCAGATCACTGGTCAGCAAGTCTTATTTAAGGAAGAAAATCTTAAAACGATTCATGAAAATCTAGTAATAATATAATTTTTCAACAAACAACTAAGCAAAGAAAGTGGGCTCCAAAAGGAGAGTTTGTAGTTGGGATGGTGAAAACAGCAAAATACTTGGGCCTGCACATGTGCGCTGATCTTACATGGCCCACGGACACAGCCAGCATTGTTCAAAAGGCCCAACAAAGGCTAAAGAGCTGAAAAAGCTCGTCTCAGAGCTGCTGCTCTTTTTACTGTTGTGTGGCAGAGAGCAGCCTGACATCTTCCACAACAGTCTGGTATCATAACGGGTCTGAGGCTGACATAAGATGACCACCAGCAGCATGTAGCTCCCAACTGCTGGGGTCAGGAGTCTATTATGTGTTGGGAAACAGCAACTGAAGGGTCTTGAGATGAATCAGGACGTCAAATTAAACTTAAAGTCTACTTGCTGCGTGTAAAACTCACAGTAGGTAAAATAGATCAAATCAGTGCAATACTTTGAATGTTTTATTGGCAAATTTGTGATGTTTATTTACTTCAACTTGCTATAGTTGGGGTCATGAGTCTCTTTCAGTATTTTTTAATGGGTCAGAGCCTTCTCAGTGGCTTAGTGGTATGACAAGGAAAATGTTGGTTTACATTCTAGGTTCTCTTTAAGGGGTTGGATTGGCGGCTTAAACCACCAAATAGTTCCCGAGCGCAGCCACTGTTGCAGCTCACCGCTCCCCATGGGGATGCGTCAAATGCGGAGATGTATTTTCACCAGTGTGTGATGATAACTAATGGGACTCTACGTTACAAAGGTGGAGACCATTACTCTATAAAACACATTCAAACAAGCAAATGCAGAACCAGAGCAAAGATAATAAAGGCAACCCCCACCCGTTCAGCTCATGAACTATTTACCCTCTTTCCCTCAGGCAGGCAACTGAGCAGCCTCAAGCGACACGGGACAACAAGACTAAAGAGCAACTTCTTCTCTGAGGCTGTGGAGTTCATGAACTCTGAACTTGTAGGTGTCTTCTGTAATTTGATTACCATAATATTATTTCAGATGTTTCTTAATAACTTTAGATCTGTTATTTATTTAGGTTAACCTCAGTGACACATCTCATTCTCTCATGTCTGACACGCTTTTGCTTGACAGAATCTTTGGGAAAAGCTACTCACTGCATATTTCAGCCCGACGTCTGATTTGTAGCAGACTTCATAATTCACATTACCAACAATTTGACATTTGTGAGAACAGGCAAGGTGGATTACACACACAAAATTTGGAAACACTGACTTCATAAACAGTTTAAAGGTGTCGTTCACTGAGAAATGTATACTTGTTCTTTTTTAAATACGGTCACTCTGAGTTACACATGCATGCTGACCCTTATCGCCTGCATTAGCCACCGAAAGAAAATAGACGGGGAAATGCTTTGATGAGAAAAAAGTCACACAGATCTACGTCACACTGTGAATTAGCATTCATGGACTCACCCATCTCGGTGACCGCAGAAGGCAGTTGTTGAGTAAGCGTCCATGTGTGGTGGAAAATGTTCAGGCTGGTGTTATTTGTGGAGATAAAACATCAATCTTGCATTTTTTACCCAAGAAAGAAAAATGAACAAAGGCAGCGGAAGAGTCGCGTTGCTGTCAGCCAATCAGAGATGAGATGTTCGAATATCATGAATATTAACGATTAAGACTCTAAATTCTGCCGTTTTCCACCCTCCACTACACGGACTAACTTCTACTTCCTGGAAAAGAAGCACCAGAGCTTTTTTTTCATAGAAAACGTTTAACATGGCATTAATTCATGCAAGTGACCACAGCAAATTCATTAAAATAACAAGTGTATGACTCTTTTAAAAGCAACATCTTTTTATCTCTATCCTTTGTGGAGTCAAATTAAAATAAGATTATTATTTGACATTTCTGACCTCATCACAATAAAGTAGCTCATCATTAAATATATCCGCAGGTAATAACAGCGATAACATGGGTCAGAGGGCTGGCTTTATTCTCCTAAATGATTTAGTTTGCCGTTTTACTAAACTACCTGCTTCAGGTTTAGCAGAAGCAGAATTCTGATACTGAATCAGTTTAATTTTTATGCAGGTGCAGTTTGGCAGTAAATGCCATCTCAGATCATGCTGCTAAATAATGCCATGTCTCATTGGACTTTATTCATTTCATATGATCTGTTTGGTTGATCACCACGAGTAAAGGCTGCAGTTTTGTTCTGTGAGGTAGCATTAATCTCCATTAACTAGCTGTAGTGACTAGTGGTGATTATTTAAACAAGTATAAAGCCAGATCAGATGGAGAAATGAGAAACCTGTGTTGGTTCAGAATAAAAAATCCACAGGCAAATCTGTTTTTCTGCTTCTGAAGCAGAGTGTTGCAGCAAGATCTGTCGGACGAGGCAACGCGCGTGTTAGATAAAAAAGCCAGAATGTTAACAATTCTTTTCACTCTACCTGCTGCTTAGGTGTAGAAAGTATTTTCACCCTCATCCTCCTGGAGTCCCACTGTACGCCGCCATGCATGAAGCTCATTTTTGCAGAAGTGCAAGCTGTGCTCTGTGCAGCATGAAGACATGACCTTTAATATTTGCTCCATGTGTGAGGACAGGCCATAGCTGCAGAGATCATTTCACACTTAAACATCCCTGAGTTACCACCCTGTGTATGTGTGCATGGTGCATTTCACTCACTGACCAACTGGAAATGTCACAGTGAGGTATGTATTAAACATTTTCATACAGGTCAGGAGCTAGAAAAGGTTATCACAGAAGCTAACACCCTGTGCACACGTAGCCGGCTATCCCACAAAACAAAGACGTTTCTCTACGATTTGACTTGTCATCCACACGAAAGTGACGATAAACGGCACCAAAACTGATTCTTTCAAAAACTAAAAAGTGAGAGATTTGCAAATTCTTCATTGTCAGCTTTCGCTTGTGGACGTAAACCAGGATTTTAGGTATCGCAACGTCACGGCTCGCGACACAAATACTCTGACATCACATGTGCGACCTGTGTTTACACTCACTAGTCATGGTGGGAGTTAGCAGAGGGCCGGCGGCCAGGGGACGTGCAGTGCAGCGCGGTACTTGAGATGAAGTCCAATCGGTATAATTGGAGGAGGAGAAGATGACGGGTGAACCTGAGTGAGGCCTGGAAGAGGTTAGTCCAGGAGGTCACAGGAGCAACAGGTGATCACTAAAAGTTACTAGAGAGGCTAGAGCTACCCAAACGTGAGCATGGTGTTGTGTCACACTGCTCCTTTAACCAGCTACAGCTGGCACCGCTCTTGGCCACGCCCACCTGCAAACAGAGCTCAGGGAGAAGCAACATGGAACATCACCAAAGATCGAGTTTTTACAAACTCAATTAGACTACAGGCGAAGAACTGCGTTAACGACGGTTTTTGTCTGCTACCTAGTTATTCCACGTCCAAAGAATGTTTTCCGGCAAAGACGCTGATGATTTGGGGAACTACTGCCACCTACAGACCTGGCATAACTATGACTGAATGTGCTTCGCAATGCTCTGGATTTTTTTTTCTTTTCTGATGGGCCGGGAGAGGATATGCGGTTTTACAAAAACCCGGCTAAGTGTGCACACGGCCTTAATCTATAAGTAGCATGACTTAGTTTTTTTTCCCTTTAGAATGACACATTCTGTTTTGTTTTAAAATTTCTATTTTGACAGAAATGTTGGAAATTTTCAGTTGAGCGTTCAATGCTGAACAGGAAGTGCTTCAAATTTCAATCTCCGCCCCGATTTCCACTAAATACTATGAACAATATTTTCCAAAATATGCAGAAACTCCTTTGAACAGCCCGGGTCAACCCAAGTCAGGGCTGCAGAAATAGCACGATTATTGCAGAAATCCTTTTTATGACACAATTAGCCTCTTTTTGTTGTGTTAAATAAATAATAAATAACTAAAACATTCCCATAAAACATATTTTTTGCATGCATTGATGATCTTTTAATAGTGAGACTTCAAAGTTTGACACAAATAACTACTATGAGGATACTGCCTATGAGGAGTATGCAACAGTTTTACAGAACAAATATCTTACAAGAGGATACAGCGCCGTATGGATCTATTGAATCAGAGACCAGCCCAAATGTTCCAATATAATCTTTTAATAATTAGTCTCAGATGGAAGCACTTGCCATATTGCCTAAATCTCAAGCCAAATATATTTTTTTATATTTTTTGTAAATAGTCTGGTTAATTTTCCATTTCCCATATTGACAGACAACATGTTCATAATTTCAGCTGAAATGATCATTTAATTCTCTCACCTGTTTTATTAAAATGTACAAAACCGGGACATGTTGGTTTGTATATTTTTTTTATCTGGAGTAAGAAAAAGACTTATAACCTGAAGTCCTTTCTTGTCTGCAGCCTAATTAACATTGGGACTTACATCATAAAGCTAAAATATGGGGCGCCATACTGAAATGTTAAAATCCTTCTTTAGATGGCTTATAGCGTTTTTATTCAAACGGCGTGCCGCAGTAGCACAGTGTCTGGTTAATTTGTAAACTGTAGATTCTTTGTCAGCTTTACTGCATTCTTGCTATTGGGTCTTATCTCATCACTGCAGCACTTACACAAATGCTGGAGCACTCGGCGGCAGAAGAGCAGATATGGAGTGGAGCAGGAAAATAAAGGATGTGGGGGGATGGGAGAGGGAGGAAAGGAGAGGAGAGAGGTGGAAAAAGGAAGGAGAATAGAGAGATGATTAATGGTGATGGCAGAAACAATGGCCAAGGTGGTTTGTGAAATTAACACAGACCTAGCCGGTGAAAGACCATAGGGAATAGAAGGTGTTAAAGCTCCTACCAACACGCTGTCAGCTTGGGTTTGTGATAATGTGGAGCTGTAGTTGTCCACTCATAAACAAAATGCCAACTGATTGCAACCAAATAAGGTGAGTGGCTGACATTTGAAAGGGATATTTGGAACATTTTGGAGTGGGGCTCCATGGATAGGTTATGGTCGGGGAAATAGAGTTTAAATATTTCAGGGCTGAGGAGCTAATGGCCAAATGCAGCAAAGACCAAAGTGTATCACTGCTAATCTTTAAAACTGCAAAGTGATTCATGCAACAGCTTTTTATAAACTTTTACACCACCATCGGTTGTGCATTACACCATTAATTACAACCATAACTAGATAAATTGCATTTCTTGCAGAAATGCGTTTGAATGCTTTGTTGCTGAATACGATAGCTGAAACTGCTGAATTGAAGCTAAAACTAAGCTTAATTGTCAAAATGTGCTGAATGTATTTGAAGTTTTAGGAGCACAAATTGCTAAAAAGTTTTAAAAAGCCCAAAAAGTAGAATAGAGAAAAAAATCCTAAACAGCAGAAAACTGAAATCTCTAAACATAGTTAAAAAAACTGAGCAGCTAAAATGTTTAAACAGCTGATATTTGAGTATAAGTAGTTAAATTTTCACAATTAGTTGAATTGTGAAGTTAGCAGGATATGCTGAATTTTGAAACTGATAGCTGAGTAGCTGAACTGAAATAAGCAGTTTTCTGCTGCGAAAATTTAGCGTAATTGTAAAAATGAGCTGAAAAGATTTAAAGATTTAGGAGCAAAAAATCACTAACAAGTGTATTAAAGCCAAATAAGTAAGTGGAGAAAAGAGAAAATAAATCTAAACAGCAGAAAACTGAAATCTCACTACACAGTTTAAAAAACTAGACAGCTGGTATTTGAGTAGGAATAATTTAAAAGTTAAATTTTCACAATTAGCTGAACTGTGAATTTAGCAGCTGAAATTGATGAACATGCATTAGAACTTAAGTGAAGTTGAAAATGAGTTCAATTGTCAAAGTTAGCAGAATGAGATAAAAAATAAACTGTTAGAAAGAGCAGAAATTGAACTTTAAGGTTTCAAAATTTTCTCAGCCAATCAAAGACCAGGGATGGTGGACGGCTGGTTTACAGAGTTCAAGCTGATCGATTTGGTGTATAACATGTCTGAGTGCGTATTTCTGTTAACTTGGAAGAAGCTTGAACTCTCTCAGCCAATCAGAAAGCAGGGATGGGCGGGAGGGGGGGCACCGTGTTCATCAGACCAAGCTGATCAATTTGATGTATAATATGTGTGGGTGCGTATTTCTGTTATCCAAAAAGATGCTTGAGCTCTCTCAGCCAATCAGAGAGCAGGGATTGGGGTGGGGGGGCATTGGGTTCCTTAGACCAAGCCGATCAATTTGATGTATAATATGTGTGGGTGTGTATGTCTGTTTAGCCAGAAAAAAATTGAAAACTCTCAGCCAATCAGGGAGAGAGAGGGGGGAGGGAGGTAGAGAGCGAGAGAGAGACAGGCAGAGAGAGAGAGGAGTAGGGAGGAAGGGAGGGAGTAGGAAAGAGTGAGGGACATAGAGAGAAAGGGGGGGNTGTGTGCCTATCTTTAATATTGTAGGAGATATGACGAGTACAGTTTAGCTCTCGGAGAGCGATCGAAGCACCTGAGCTGAGAAAAAATTGAATGGCTGCCAATGGGAGAAAATCTGGCTGACTCCTCCTTCTGAGCCTCATAGCGCAAAAACCGTGGCAGCTACAGCAAAATCGAGACCATCCCATCGAAGCAGACAAAAAAACCTACTGTTTTTGAGAAAATTACGCGTCTACCCCAAAAGATGTGGTCGTAGCAGAATTTCCCCTTCGGGATTTGAATCTGAAGCTGTCAGTCACAGTGGGAAAGGAATGACCATATTTGGGACAGCACAGCCCAGCTGCTGGGAGGAGAAATATTTTAAAACCTTTCCAAACTAGTTAACGCTACGACCACAATTTTTGGAGTACGTCCATAAATTATAGCTCAAAACGGAGGAAAATCCGTCAGCTTTCATCCAGCGCAAGTTTCATTTCCCTCGGTTCTACGGTTCTCTCAGGACACGGCCTGAAGTCGAGCAAAGTCTGTTTTTGGCCCTATTCTTTTGAATGGGGGGAGGAGGAGACGTTCCTGAACTTTCCAAAATCGTACCTCAAGTTTAACCTGTGATTGTAGAAAAACCGTAAAAGATATCAAGAAGCTGAAAAAATTTGAAATAGTTGAACTTCTTTTGAGTTTGTTAAAAGTTGAATGAAGTCTCTAGGTTGAAGTTAACCCTGGCAAGTAAGAGGTCAAAAAGATGAACGATTTTGTTCAAAATTGAGCGATTTTAAGCCTTTTCCATTCATTTCAATAGGCTGAAAAATGGCAGAAAAAGCTGAATAAATTGGAAACGGTTGAAGATATCAATACCAAGAGATATAGCCGGAAAGAGCTGAACGAGCTGAACGGTTTGATACCAAACTTGCTGAAATAGCTGAAAAACTGTAGGAGGAGATACAGTTCAAAAAACGTACGGAAGCAGAGGTTATAAGAAGAAGAAGAAGAAGAAGAAGAAGAATAATAAAGAGAAACAGGAAAACAATAGTTTGAATGCATACTGCATTCAAACTAAATATCAAGAGTGAAATGTAGACTTTTTGATAGATCTAGAGGTCAAGTCAAGCACAATTTTGATATTTTTGTCCAAATTACAGCGTGTTGCAACCCAGTGATGGTAAATGAAGGAGGGTGTAGCACAAAGAAAAGCATGTGCGAGAAATAGCCATAAGAAAATGTTGCGGTGCACTGGCAGGAGCGCATCTGCGGTGAGAATGGAGTGGGCAGAGCAACGGAAGCGAGCAGCCTCACACCTGGAGCACATCTGTTATGCACACACAGGACAACACCTCGCGCATCCTCCTCCTCCACATCTGTGCCTCCTGGATGCGCGAGGTGTTGTCATGTGTGTGACTCCATACATAGCTGTTAGTGTTACAGTGGCGCCCAACGTGGGGCATGCACACGACACAAAGCCGATTCAACAGTTCCCACAGCTTTATTTCCTGCTCCACACAAGCTCTGTCTCCTCAGTTGCTGCATCCCCGGTGTCTCTTCACTGTCATGGTGCTAAAACCCATTGAGCAGGAGAAACGCTCTCCTTGGGCTCAGGAGCTGTCCACAGTGCCGAAACATGGAGAGCAGAAGCAGCAATGTCCATGCGGTCCAGGCAGGAACCATAACACAGTGTAATTGAAAACTGGAGGCTATAGACACTTGATGACATGTGATGTCACTTGCCCAAGCCCCCACCCTCCACCTGTCTGGCTGGAGGGCAAGTAGCTCTGGATAACGGATGGAAATTGTGTTTTTGTGCCCCCCAGTGTTGTGTGCATGTGCAATATCACCTGGATGAAAACCATAACATTCAATAGGTCTATGTACAGGTTATAAATTGACATGCACGAAAAAATGCTGCAAAACTTTAGAGAATTAAGTTGTTTTGTGATGGCAGCTTTAGGAGTGGGGTCATTTGAGTTATTTTTGTTGCCAACATTCAATTAGCCTTTTAATATGTTTTTGATTCTTTTTTTTACTTGAATTGCTAAATTCTATTTTTATTGCATTACATTCTCAGGTTCCTGTTTATTTGGAGTTTTTATTATATAATAATTATTAACAGTGTGTGTTTGTGGGAACAGAGTTTAACCCATGGTTCAAATTCAGCCCAAAAGACCAAAGTTTGTCGCCACTGTTGCAAAACAACTAATCTCCCAAATTTTATAACCGTTCATACAAATTATTTTTATAAACCATTACATGTGCACCAGTTTAGCTTTATATGCTTCTTTTGGCTGAAACACAATGGTATTTGTTTTCCCAACCTAGTTTGGAAACTGGACCTACCGAAGCATTTATTAAAACATTATTTTGCCTAAAGCGCTTCTGGTAATAATCTGAGTATTAGGTAAAAATTAGACTTGCCTTAGTGAGGTGTCATCACTCTGATGAAATTCCCTTTCACCTTCCTCCAGAAAATCAATGGATCCAGCTGTGCTGCAAGAATCGTATTTCTCATGTTTTAATCAATCTTTCTTTGGATTCTATGAAAACCTCATGATGAAAGCAGATTTATCCCCTGGAAGGAAACTGCTGTGCAAGTTTTTGTTCAAAACTAGAAGATATTAATTGCTCAGAGGGAGCTCTGATGTTAAAACTAGAGTCAAGATAACGTTTGTGTTTTACTATCTAAAAACCTGTCACCCTGTGAAGACTGAAGAAGCGTTAACAGCTATAAACTATAATTCTAAACTATTCCTTCCTTCCTTCCTTCCATCCATCCATCCATCCATCCATCCATCCATCCATCCATCCATCCATCCATCCATCCATCCATCCATCCATCCATCCATCCATCCATCCATCCATCCATCCATCCATCCATCCATCACTAGGGTCAAGGGGAGCTGCTGCACACTTACAGCGGTCATCGAGCAAAAGGCGAGGGACATCCTGGACTGGTCTCCAGTCCATCACAGGGCCACACAGAGACAAGCAATATCTCACACACTCATTTACAAGTAGCCGGGGTTTCCACTGCCTATCTAGGAGAAAATCATGGGTTCAGCAAAAAAAATCCAGTGCATTGTGAAGCACATTCATAGGCACGCCAAGCCTGTAGGTGGCAGTAGTTCCCCAAATCTTTGGCGTCTTTATTGAAGAACATTCCTTGGAATAACTGAGTGGTGGACAGAAACCGTCCTTAATGCCATACTTTGGTCTTCTACAGCAGTTATTGAGCTAGTAAACACAAGCGAGTGTAAACATAGGTCACACATGTGATGTCTGAGAATTTTTGTCATGGGCCGTGACGTTGTGAAACTTAAAACCTCGGATTATTTACATCCACAACCAAACGCTGACAACAAAGAATTCACAAATGATCTGAGCTTTTAAAGCATCGTTTTTGGTGATGTTTCTCTTCCGTTCATCTACCGTTAAAAAATATCTTCATTTTGTGGGATACCCAGCTATGTGTGTACATGGCCTTAGAGTCTCCAATGACTCCAAGTCTGACATGCATGTTTTTTGTTTGTGGTAGAAAACCGAACTTCTCACAGAAAACCCAAACACACATGGAGGGGATCATGCTAACTCCATGCAATCAGGATTTGAACCAGCAACCTTCTTGCTGCCAGACAACAGTGTTATTAACTGCATCACCATGCATCTCCTGAGATCTCATCTCTCGCTGTGACATCATTTTGAAAAGCTTTTCCAATGTCACAAAATGAAATTCCACCCAGCGTTGCATTCATTTTCCTCCAAAATCTTGAAGGCTGGTGGGAGAGTTGGACCACTGCACTAATTCTTCTCCAGCACATCCCATAGATTCTCAATGGTCCAAAGGTCCAGACTCTGTTGTGGCTGATCCATGTGTGAAAACAATGTCTCATCACTCTTTTACAGTTTAAGCCTATTGAATAATGACATCATCACCCTGGAATCGCCCATTTTCTTTGTTAAATCCAGGTGTTTTTTAGGAGGAGCATTGTTGTGATTAAAAACATAAAAACTGTTTAGTTGTTCTGGCCGATGAAGGGTAGGGGGGTTGCCTATTCACTTCTTTAATGGCCCTGGGGAAATAAATTGTTTTTCAGCATGGTAGTGTGAGCTATGAAGGTCCTGTAATGCCTGCCGGATGGGAACAGTGAGAAAATATGGTTTGAGGGTTGAATTTTATCCTGCAGAAAACACTTGCTCAGCTTATGTCAAGCAGTGAGGGCAATGGGAGTTCAACAAGTTGTTTTTGCAGTTCTTAAAATCAGTTTTAGTTTTATTTTATTAATATCTGGCTTACTGTGCCGTGTTAATATTAGTTAGAAAAAACTCTGGATAGGGCAATGATAAAAGGCTTTCAGCAGCTCAGCAGACAGATCATTTTATCTCAGTGTCGGTAGAAAATAGAGCTGCTGATGTCCTTTTTCTGATCACAGCAGTCGTGTTTGTTCCCTTTATGAGATATTCTTTAATGTTGGTCCCTGGAACTTTAAAAGACCTGTTCTCCCTCCTTATCATTGGTGGTTTAGAGCAGGGGTGTCCAAAAATTTCAAGATGAGGGTCAAAAATGTGTGTCATTTTTTTTACTCGTTTACTACCAAATATATTGTATCCCGTTCACAAACTGTCCCTTTTTATTCTAAATATTTCTATTAGCTTGAAATTTTACATTTTTATATACATAAACTCCAAAGTCATGCAACATCTTAAAATATGGTAGCAGTTTGGGGACATACAAGATGTAATGCTCTGCATTTGTGCTTTGACATGATGTAACCTGAAAGAAACAGCAGGGGGCAGCAGTACGCCCTGGTCTGCCAAACCCACTAAGAAGAAGAATAGAAGAGATGCACTGTTGCTGTACTTTGAAAAACAAACGATGGAGAATCACATGTTCTACGTCCAGAGTTAAGGAACAGGCTTCTTGTTCCACGAAAAGTAAAAAAAAATTGAAAATGGGACGAGAACGGCGTCATCTGAAACCCAGAATTAAATTCAGAGTTGCATTACAAAGATGGAGAAACCTCATGGTCAGGTAGGTTAATATAACAATTTGAATAAAAAAATGTTTATCTAATTGCTCAAATGTAGTAGTCATATACTTTACTATGAAGCTCATGCTTTTTTAGCTAACTATTATAATAATTTGCTAGTTGCTGTTAGCCATGAAATACAGCAAACATAATTAACATCAACATTGCTAACATAAAAAAAATCACCTGACACACATTTAGGTAAAACTTTAGAAAATACAAATAAAAGAACGGACATGATTACTAGACTGAAAGCTGGAAGTCATTTATGACACATTTCCTTTTTGATGCGTATGGGCTACCGTAGCTGCAATACCTACTCTGAAATGTGTGGCGCTAAAGAGTCACATTTTTTACACACTGTGCCTTTAGTTTAAAACATGCAAAAATTATTTACTTGTCATTCTTTATGTGTACGTCTCAAAATAAGTTCAAAATATGAATCTTAGTAAGAATAATTTAATAAAATATTTAGAGTGTCAATCTACATAAAGAGCCTACTGGAGAGACAAAATTCATCATTCTAGAAATTAGAGGCCACAAAATAATCACTCCAAGGGCAGCAAATGGGCCCTGGATCACATTTTGGACATGCCTCCAGTGTATACTGGAGGTCATGGCTCAGAGACACAAACAGCACCCCATCATCTGCATAAAATAGATACAAGTCACAGCTCATGAGACCAGTTTTAGCCTTTATGATGGATCAGTCAGAGCACAGGTCAGTCAGTACAGGTCAGATAGGATTATACAGTTTATCAAAGTTTTCTGATTATGCATTTATCTACATCTTGTTTGCTGCTCATTCATCTGTTTCACTGATGCAGGCAGAGAGAGAGAGAGAGAGAGAGAGAGAGAGAGAGAGAGAGAGAGAGAGAGAGAGAGAGAGAGAGAACCTTACTGTCTCCTACACTGGCTGCAGGTAAACCAGAACACCACCAAGCCAAACATGGTGACATTAGCTACACAAATACAGAATTAAAATTCTGATTACTGCAGCCAAGTTGAGCCAGTCAGCGAGGAATAACTTGTTAATTCTATGAAAGCATCTTTGGTTTCATTGTGTGAGATTAGGTTCCTGGTTCTGGTCTGTGTCACAGGTCATAGGAGCTGCTTTTTTCTCCCTCCTTTCCATGTAGATGTCTGCGCTACATGCTGACCTACCTTCTCTGAGCTACAGCGTCACACCTGTAATCAATTCACTCGTCAAGCCATGAATTATACAAACCAATGAATTCAGATGTTCAAATAAAGACATGGATGAGTGGGTTTGTTGTGGAGGAACCTGGCTGGACTAGACAGTCCTGACCTCTGCTTGATAAAACACCTTTAGGACAGTGACTGTGCCAAATCTCCTCATTCAAGAGCAGCGCCTGACCTCACAAGCGCACTGCTGGAAGAATGGTCTAAAATTCCACTAAACACATTCCTAAATTCTGTGGTTTAGTGGGGGAAAAGTGCCACACTTCAACGCCAGACCGTTGAGCCACTTTGGTAAATGTCTAAAACCAGTGCTTTGCATTTTTGGTCTTCTCATAAAATTCTGGCTGGAAAATGTATCTAATAATCTAAACTGTAATAAAAAAATATTTCCAGGATTCTACCACAGCTCTTAGACAGATGCAAACTCAACAATACCCTGTACAAGTTTGAAAGTAGAGTATAATCCTTCATAAACGACATATTAGTAGTTCTTTGTGGATCTACTGTACTTTGAAGAGTCTAGTGCTGTTTTCATTTAAATTCTGTCTTAAAAATTGCAAATATCGTCTGGCTCAGTATTGCAATGTATCATATCGTCTTCCCGGTATTGCGATACCTATCGTATCGTCAGATTCTTGCCAGTACACACCCACAAAAATAATGAGCATGATCCAGTGGTGCTAAGGCTAAAACATGACTCTATTCTGATCCTCGTAAGAATAATATATATATCATCAGATATCTGTATTAAAGCCCAAGTTCACTAATTTTTTCAACACATTTGCAGTGGTCTCTAGAACAAATGAATGCCTTGTGAGTCGATCTCTGTGGAAAAAAGCTGAAGATGGCAGATTTTGGAGTCGTATTTCCTGATATTCGGACACCTCGCCTCTGATTGGCTAACAGCAACACGACTCTACCAGTGACTCTGCTCTGCAACGTTGATGTTTTATCTCCACAAATAACACAAGCCTGGAGGAGTTCTGCTGTCTTGTGGAGTTGCTAATGCTAACGGTTAGCTTCTACTAGCTGAGACGTTCTCTGCTCTCTCCTGGACGCTAAACCAACAACAATCTTCCCCATTGCAAGCCAAGATGGGTGAGTCCATGAATGCTAATTTAGCAATGTGACGTTAATCTGAGTGGCTTTTTCTGACCCGAGTGTTTCCCTTGTGTATTTTCTATCACCGGCTAATGTAGGAAACGGGTAGAAGACTATTTTCATGTTCAGCCTGCATGTTAAACTTTGAGTGACAAGTAAAAATGGTTTCTCAGTGAACTTGGTCTTAATGTTTGGAACTCAGGTGCACTTTTGTCACAGGAGCTCTATTCATCGTGAGGATACAATGTTGTGATTCCAAAAGCACATCAGCATTCTATAAATAACTTTGTCACTCAAAGGCACACGTGGCAGTTTTGGCTTGCTTTTAGCACCCCCTAGTGTGCGTTTAGTAGAACCAAAAGTGAAACTTATCTCATCGCTGTGCATTGGTCTTTTTAACACCTTAATCTAACTGCTGAAACGTCTCCTCAGCCTTCATTAGTGTCTACAGGAGCGGTTCATCACTAAATCAAACAAATCAGCTGTGTTCATGATCTAAAACATGCAGGAAACATGCTGGAAGCAGACTGCAGCACCAGGTATGTCATCTCCACTTTACTGGGTCCAACAGGGACCAGACCGCCACTCTGAAGTTGCAAGTGTGGTATTCTGGCCACGGAGGGCGGTGGGGGTCTGAGTGACATTTCATTAACCCTGTAAAGGGTCATTTTAGCACAAACTGGCTCAGGAAAACGATTTAAAAATATGAAAATGTTGCATAGTATGCCTTTACAGCAAAAGATGTGTTTTGTAAGTTCTTGGCATTTTACACAGAAAATAGCCCCAAACTGAAGCACCTCTTGATTTAGAGCCTGTTTAACCTTAAATGAAAACACAGTTTGCTAAATGTAGAATGTGCTCCATTAAATGAGAAAGACAAGTGCATCCGGCACTAAATCAACTCCCAGTGAAAATGTTTATTGAGGTGGGGGATCGATAACGAAGTAGGATCAATCTCACTTTTATGGAACCTGACAACGATTCGTGTTTTGGCCTTCAGATAATACTCAGATAAGATTTTATTTCTACCTAGAATAATATTTCTATATGTTCTATACAGTTTGCAGTTTTGTCCTACTAATGGAGCTTTCATATCTCATAAATGAGCAGAGTGATAATCCCTGAATGTGCAGGCCCCAGTAGAGTCAGACAGTGGAGTCTTTGTTCCTGTAGGTAAGCTGCTAACTGCTTTTACTTAGATTGGTTTAATCTCCCAGCGGAAGGTCTCACTCAAAACACCACGCTCACGTCTTGTCATGCCTACTCTGCTTTTTATGGACATTAGTTTGGCTGTGAGGAAACCTTTTCAAAATGAGTCCAATTATGGGGTTTTATGTAGACTTTCAAGGTGAATGACAGCACTTTTGCTTATTGTGTGCTGCAAAAACTGAAACCTGAATCTAGCCTTAAAAAGAACATCATCAGCTGCATTTTTACTGTTAGGGTTCTGGAAAATTTCTGGTAGGGGTGAAGGTGATGGTCCAAACTCATCCCATTCGGGACTTTGTTAAAACGTCAGCATATCGCGTTTGTTTTGGTTGTGAGTGACGTCACTGATCAACACCAAAAGGTTTCCACAGACATTCATAACATTAAAATAGTTTTATTCTGTCAAACTACGCCATAATTTAATCCACTTGGAGGATCAGGAGAGTGGCTGTGTGATGTAAAAAGCGATGTTCGATGACCAGAAGAAGCGTCGTTTTTTATGGCGTTCTGACCATAAAACGTCTTGAATTATGGCGTTGTGGGGGAATTTTTACCACATTTTTTAGCATTGGGAGTTTAGAAGTTGTGATTTTAGAGCGGCATAAATGCTTATTTCTTTTCGTTCCATTCCGCTTCACCAGCAACTCTTACAATTTTACAAATGCCGGTTGCTTAGCGATGTTTGTCTATCATTCTCCACTGAGTTACAACCAATCAGCATGAGTTAACTACAAGTCCCGCCCATTGACTCTATTGGACCATTTATGAGTACATACCACAGTTCAGGTACTCGGTTGATCCCTGAAATGACCTGGAAAATGGTCCTTTTGAGCTGGCCCGGGGAAACGGAGATACGTGTAGGCCACAAAGGTCTGGTACGGTAAAATTACCCGGAAGTTTCGATAGTGGAAATGGGCCTTTTAAGGAGCAAGGGTTACTTGATACCAATTTTTAAGAGGCAGCACACAGCAATGGGTTCAATTGGTAAAATTTTAAAAGTTTAGACACTATAGCTTATATGCTGGTGAAGGTCAGTCATCCAGGTGATGATAATCCAAAGCAACTGGACTTCTTTGGTTTCTTGAAGACATTTGGCTTCGAAAAGCTTTGTCAATTCTGGCTGGAGAGCCCATAATATGGCTTATAAGCTCTACTCTCCCATATTCCAGCCAGAATTGACAAAGCTTTTCAGATGTGAAGCGAAACATCTTCAAGAAACCAAAGAAGTCCTTGTCTTCACTTTATCTTATAGAGGAGCTGGAAAATAAAAAATAATTTAATAAAACAAAAAAACAAAGTTTTAAATGGAGATGTCAGATTTTCTTTAAATTCTCAGAACTTTCCCACTCTCTGTTCTGACGTAGGTGAAACTAACGACTGAAGGAGAGCAGACCTTGCAGACGGCGGCTGGTTCCATTTCCGGCCTGATTATGTTTATTCACTTCTGGGGACTCTTTGGCTGTAATCAGCTGCATAAATCTCTTTGATGATAGCCACAAGAACATCTGCTGGAGCAATACAAAATTTGAGGCAGGCAATAAAATGTCTGGCTGAACATATGCTAATGGAAATGTGAGCTGTCCTGAGAAGTTTGTTGCACTCCCAAAGTTGCTGCCACAGTGTGACTGTGTCAATTGGAAATTCATGTTAAGGATCATTGATTCTGTTATTCCTTTCTGTGCAGCGCAATGATCAACAGCCCCGCAAGCAGAATTCGTTTGTGAAATTGTGTGCTGAGGCAGCTTTGTCCTTTTTCTGCTTTTTTTCTCCTCTCTTTGCTTTTGTACTTTTGCTTTACTTTCACTCTGTTACAAAAACTCTTCCTCTTTTAATTCTTAAGTTGAATTCGGTGGAAATTTTAAGAACTTTAATGCACGACCTGGCTTGTGTATTTTTTATTTTAACTGTGTTTCTTTGTTCTCTGGTTCTTTATTTCCCTGTTGTCATTGTTTCCCCTCCACTCCTCACTCTTTCAGCACGTTTCCACCAAACCTTCATCTGTTAATTAACCAAAGCTGCCTTCATTCAGTAATCATCTCTCTAACCATTAAATAGGCCTCTGGCTCTTTATTGTTGCCAGATCCATGTTTCTTTGCTTTCCTCTTGTTTTCACCAGCCCCCTCGTGAATTTCTTGTTTATAATTTTGAGAGTTTTCCAGTATTTAGCTTCCACACATGATCATTTATGTAAAATATAAGAGCCTTTGTTTCAGCTTGGGTCTTGGTTTGCATTTGAACACATAACATTAACTCCTTGTTAGCGCTTCAGCTCAGTCTGAGTTTAACTCTTCCTAAAGATCTGAAGAATTTAATGACTTTTAACTCATTATTTTGTTTTGTTTCTCAAGTTGTTAAACTAAAAATCCTCTACATCTATAAGCTGCACATTTCACAAACTTCTAAAGGTAAAACGAAGAAATATACATTCAATAAATGGCCTACAAACACTTCAGCTAATGGGTTTTATTGGTAATGCTGAGCTATTGGGGTTAAATGTTGTAAAACAGCACATAGGCCAGCTAAAACTATAACAAACAAAATATCAGACGCAGCATTACAACCAGTTGGTGAGACTATCACATGTGACAGTCTGAGGACAAATTGGACATGAAAAAAGAAACCCACCATCTGTTGGAAAGCTACCAGCCTGTTTTTATTATTTGTTTATTTAATTAGGTGATTTTTCAACCTTTGATTGCTGTGCTTTGCCCCCAAAAGACATAAATTGTGAAGATTTACAATAAAAACAACTATTTTTATTTTGTTGGGTGAGAAAGGGGATGCATATGATTTATCCAGTTGACCTCAAGTGTTTTAGGGAATCATCCATTCATAAAAACGCACGATTCTTTCTGCATTTCCTTTTGGGGGGAACATCTCATTTCTCATTTTGTTTGTCTAATAAAGTTAAAATGGAGTTTAAAGAATGCTTTGCAAAAAGGATGGTAAATATTAAAGTGACTTGTGTCTTCTACATCCAAGCAAAAACGGCTGCTAGAGAAACTTCATGTTTTTATCTCAACCACATGAGGACAGCCTTAGGGGAGTCTTATGAGTCATGACATGTTGCTTAGTGATGAACACGACACACCAGCTGGGTAGAAAACTCTACCAACCACCATGCGTTTCAGTTTTTGAGCCAGATTTACTAAAGTTAAACTACTTGTCTTTCTTGAATGTGTCAAATGTAAAGAAGTATTCCCTTGTTGATACATCTACTAAGCTAAAGACTAAAGAAGGTTTTCAAAACGACTTTTGCAGAAGGTTAAAGGATACGCCCCTTTACATTGATTTTATGACTGTTTCCAAATCATCCAGTCCTGTTGTGTCTGGTTGAGTTAACTGTGAGAGTGATGTGGATGTGGGCCTCTGCGACGGGATAATTGATCCATTTTGTGGGTGTGAAAACCACCCATAGAGCAGGTTGCAGATAGCAGAGAGCATGCACAAAGCTGTAATCTCCCCCTCTGGTAGCCGCAGAGCCGTGAAGTTTCAGGAGCAGGAGTCCTGCTGAGAGCTCACGAACAATTTGGATGCTGCGCTTTTAGTTTTAGCCCCACTTCTCTCAAGGGAGAAGCCTCCAAGTTAATGTGCAATGGCCCAAAAAAGATTAAAAGAGTCAGTTTAACTTTTTTTTTTAATAAATGCAGCAACTCATGGCAGATAGGCCTTTTGAAATTACATTTTTGTTTTGTGTATATTATAAATTTACACAAGCACATCGAAACAGATGTTTGGGTTGCTTCCAAATGTGCATTTTATTAAATAAACTGCATTTCAGCAATGTGTGTGGTTTCCTGTAAGCATGTCCTTGCTCAAAGAAGATATTGTGCTTTAAAATCCCAACAGACTCTCATGAGGTATCTGAGCAGAGCAGAGGAGTGTGTGCTAACTTCAAGCTCATTCATTCACTCCCTAAACTGTTCCTTTGCATAGTTTTAGAGTACTAAACAGGAAAAAGTACAGAAAGGCCAAAGATTGAACCATTTCCAACTGGTGCGCAATTTCGACCAGTGTTTAAAGGGCTACTATGCAGTTTTGGTTTACTTTTAGCACCCCCTAGTGTCCGTTCGTGAAAATGAATGTGAATCTTAACTCCTCGCTGTGCGTTTGTCTTTTTAACACCTTAATCTAACTGCTGAAATGTCTCCTCAGCCTTCATTAGTGTCTACAGGAGCGGTTCATCACTAAATCAAACAAATCAGCTGTGTTCATGATCAAAAAGATGCAGGAAACATGCTGGAAGCAGACTGCAGCACCAGGCATGTCAGCTCCACTTTTCCAAGTCCAACAGGGCCCGGACCACCACTCTGAAGTTGCAAGTGTGGTATTCTGGCCACAGATGGTGGTGGGGGTCTGAGTGACATTTCATTAACCCTGTAAAGGGTCATTTTAGCACATACTGACTCAAGAAAATGATTTAATAATATGAACATTTTGCATACTATGCCTTTTAAAGAGATTTGATTTATTGAAACATTAAGCTTTTTTCTGCCACCAATCAAAGGATGCTGAACACAACCAAACAAATAAGCCATACATACAATAATAGCAACGCAAATAAGAGCAAAGGTCAAATTAAAACCTGTTTTCACATGCTGCAACCACTATACCTTAAAATCAAGAATACAATCAAATCTGAATTTGTTGTAATATTAGAAGCAAATTCCTAAAAGATTAGCACCAGATAAGAAGAATAAATGACCACTAACTACGAAAACAAAAAGTCCTAAATTACTGCTTCAATCTAGCTTTGATGCCACTGACAGAGGTCGATGTGGGAGTTGGTATCGTAGTTTCGGGGCTACAAATGCAAAGTCTCGATCACCTCGACACCTCAGCTCTGACCTGGGGCCCACCAGCAGAGAAATGATGTCAAAGGAATAAATGAACCAGTTCGTCAATAAAAATAAAAAGTGTAAATTCTCTTGATGACCTTGTTTGAGAATGGAAAGGTCTTGGGGAGAAAGCCTACATCGTGCAGATTAACGACTGGGCGTGAAACACACATGTGAGCCACGGCGGCGTTTCTATGGCGAGCTGACGACAGCGGTGTAATGGATGGTTGATTAGGGAGGCAGCAGGGAAGACTTCAGATTACTCACTGACACTGAGTGACAGCATGCTTCCTGCTCTGTTTACTGCTGCCAGCTTTGGAGGCGTAACGGCGTCAGAGCCTCCTATGATAAAACAAGATTCTTCAATGTGATGCAACAATTGTCATCAGTTTTCTCTTGGCAAGACAATCTCTTGTCTTTTAGTCAAAGCTTAGTGTTCCAAACATTTCTTAAGGGATTTTTGGTTATCTGTTAAGGCATATGTTCCCTTCCAACCTACTTACAATCAGACACGTCAGCTACTCAACAAAGCGTTAGAACTGACTCAAACTTTCTGTGCTGGGTGTTTTAGCGACTTGTCTGAATTCAGACGTGTGTGCTTGCATGAATTTGAGCCTGTTCCATTTGCGTGACGGTCTCAAGGCCACATCGTCAGAGTACGAGGGCTTTAATTAGTGAGTCCATGCATATTAAACAGCACCCGCATCCTGAATAACAACGCCCTGCTGTCAGTGGGAGATGATAAAACACCGATAATGTGCAGGGGGTTGCACATGTCACTCTTGGTGCACTGCACTAACAAATTCAGTAATCAGGAATTTTCGCTTTCAGCCATCACCTTTATAGTGTGATGTGGAGTATGTAATTATAAAAAGATTATGGGGAAGGTTGTTTACTAGCTTCACGAAGCAGAATTAAATAAGAGTAGATATGATTGAAACGGCAATTAGAGGGTGCCATCAGTGTTATGCCCGGCGTACCCCGTCTGCATTTCTCTGCTGGAATAAAATGGAAAGCCTTAAACTAATTACATCTAATGTATAAGAAAAAGCAGAAGATGTATATCAATAGAGTCAACAATTAATAAATTATTTGAGCTGTATTGTTTTTATTCAGGAGAAAATGTCTTTAGATTACATGAAGAAGGCGGGACATAAATCTTGTACTGCAACCAGCCACTAAGGGGCGCTTTGGTGCCTTTTGGCCTCAGTTTCTTCATCATATTTCCACGTCAAGTTATAAATGTGAATGGTTGTACCTAAAAAGAGGGATTATATATTATATATATATATATGAAACAATTGTGTACAATTAGGCTACAGAGCAACTCTCACATGAGGCCAACAAGAACAGGATTTTTCTTAAGCTGAAGAATTTATTTTTTTTAATCTACCAAAGCCTGCCATTTACCCTCTTGCAACCTTACACAAATGCTATATGTAGGCTTGGGCATCGATTGGAACTGGGACTAATTGTCAGTTTTTCCCAAAATTGTTCAAATTTTTAAATTTCGATTCCTAGTTTTGATGCCCAGTCCGCCGACCGGAAGTAGAATCCGCCTGAAGTGTTACCGTGCGTTCATGGAAAACATGCAGCTGCGGCGGAGTTCTAACGTGTGGTTTCAGCCGCCAATCTCCGTGGGGAAAAACCGTGATATGCAAATTCTGCACTGGTGGTGTCCAGACCCAGGAAAGGGCAATGCACTTGCTTCTCGTTTACTTTAGGAAAGGTGCTGTGCCTGGTCTGCCTTCAGTCACTCAGGCAGTTGCAAGGAACTACAGTGGGCCATTGTGGACCATGAGTTCCTGAGTTTAGACAATATAGACTTGGGCTTTTCTTTGAGACGTGAACAGATAGAGGTACTTAACCCTTGGAGGTCCCTTAGTACATTTTTTTGTGCAGGCAGTGGTGATTTTTTTTACAATGCAGCTTTTTTTTAATAAAACCTGGCATTAAAGGGGTTAAATAAAAATAAAAAACACATATTTTATTATGTTTAGTGAGTGCTGGAGCCAAGGATGGAATCTGTGTAAAAAAAAATCAGACTTATGAAATATTTTATAATTTTAATTCCACCTTTTGATAAAGGACATTTTTTGTGCTAAGGGTCCCCAATGTGCCTTTTTTAAAAAGGGACCTCCAAGGGTTAAGTCATTTATTTTGAAAAAGGACATAATTGCTTCTTCTTCTTTGACTGATTTCTGTAGCGATGAGTATGTCATGTTGTTTGTTGCTCTCATTGGTCCTAACGCTGTCCAGTTGCACACAGAGACAGTTTGGAAGACAACTGTAGATTCTGCCCCATCAGAGCTCGGTCTATGGGTCGTGGCCAGACTTTATATTCACATATATAGGATGTCTTCCCAGGGTAGCACTTTACCACAGCCCACCACTACAATTAGCTTCTTCTTTTCTTTGTTTTCGAGCCACGTATGTTCAACAATACCTGAAGTGAGGTTTTCAAACTTTTAAGATGTTGTGATGTCACAAACCTGACTCAGAACAATTATCTTAACATCTAATCTTCTGACACAGAAACACCTCTGTGCTTTAAAACATTGGAAGTCAGTAGTCATTGTTATGGCTGACTCATGAATATCTGCAAACCACAAGACACGATGTCTCCGGCTAATATTACATTTTCTAGGGTGCCTTTCTATCTCTTTCCTGTCATTCTGCCTCCAGTATCTATTTCCTTCTCAATAAGCCCACAAAAACAAAAAGGGACACAGTGAAACTCTCAGTCAACAAGCATTTATTGACAATTCACAATTAATGAGAAGTTACTTCAAAGTAGTACTTCATTCTTTTGTAAGATATATGATGAATGAATGTTCATATCAGTACTTAGAGTTGTAGTTTATGATGAATTGGTCCGATCTGAACAATTCATTCTGATGTCATCACCCCTACGATTATCTGACCATAAAACCCTTCCTGTCAATTTGTCAGACAAACCACGTGTCAGGAGGTTAATGTTAAAAATCTAAAGCTGTCAGATTTAAAAAAAGGTATTTTTTGGAATTTATTGTATTTTTGTCCTGTTTTTATTGTCTTTTTTACTGGTTTTGTCCCCCTTATGAGTGTCGGAGCCACGTTTGACGTGTTTTAGACCTCACTCCGCCTCGTTCCCTTGGCTTAAGGTGTCCACGGCGTTAACGTTTGCTCTCAGGTTGGTGATTTTTCATTTGCACTGCTGGCTCACTTGTCCTTTTCACTAAGAAGCTTTGCAGTTTGGCAGATTTTCCTCCGCCACTTCTCTTCCGCGCTCCTTTTTTATTTTCCTGTATTCAACAGCAGAGACTCTGGAGACCCTCATTGTTTGTGACTGTCTGCTGAAACAAGGTATTCAGCTCTCTTTCTTCACATTAGGTGGAAGGAAACAGTGGTGAACAATGTCAGCCTGTAGCTTTCTGTTTGCATCCAAAACTTCCATCCAAAAGTTGGTTCGTCACTTCTGATGGACTCTCGCTGACCTGGTTTGGATGAAAGTGGCCAAAAAAACTTTTTTTTGTTTTTGAAAATGTACATTTTGTGAAGACAGAACTCAGAGGAGTGAAAAAGTGGGTTTTATCTGCAACAATATCAACACAATATTATAGAATAATATTATAATCGCATGCTTTTTCATTATCATGAAGACCTAAAATTCATTGCACTTTTCTTTGAAAATTTATTTCTAAACGATGAACTCAGCTGAGCCATTGAGACAAAAATCACTAATGGATAGAGCAATAACTGCGTTTACGTGTGCAAAATGTCTTTAATCCGATCATTATTCGAAATAAAATATGAATGTGCACATGGGCCCTGGAAAAATTAACCCGACCATGTCAAGTGTTTACGTTCGTCATACGTTCGATCAGAATAAATAATTTTGTCATTCGCGGAACGATCCAATACACCGAAATAGGCCGTAGAAGAAGTAGTGGACTTCCGCTGTAAACAAACATGGCTGCATGCATGTCAAAATGGAGCAGTACGATGTTCTTCAGAGCGTGGTTTTATTTTTAGTTCTTGAAGCACATCTAGCAACGCATTTGTAATGTATGTATACGTAGCTGACATGTGCTGTAATGCGCAGTAATGACCAGGGTTCGAATTACGGGGGAGCTAAAGGGAGCCCGGCTCCCCTGAAAGGGCGCCGGGCTCCCCTGGAAGCCCTCGACTTACACACCCAGGGGGAGCCCGAACAAAGATCCAGTCCCTACATATATTACATTATTTATTTGGACTCTCAGCGTACCGGGTCTGTTTTTGGGCGGAGAGGATGGAGAGCGGCAGAGCGCTGATTACTGATGCGCTCCGCCGGGCAGCTGCGTCCTGCGCACGGCCACAGTAACATTCTCAAAGTGGCGCCACCAAAAAAAAAAACATAATTAACACACGATCGTTCATGTTTGCTCATATTTTCTCTTTCATTTGTGCCTGACACGCTCCGCTGCTGCAGCTCCCGTGCTTCGGTGATGTCACCTCACTGGCGCGGCCGCACAGCGCACATTCCGCTATTTTTGCGGTTGACAGATCTTTCTGATCTGCTAATTTCAAGTAACTCATTAGTTGAAAATGAAGAAGCCAGGCAGCAGTTTTTCTGGAGGATTGAGAGGAGATGCAGCTAAGACACAGACAGGACAGGAAAATAGTCACATAAAAAAAACCCAAAGTGCTTGAAAAGTTACACGTTTGTAACTTTACAATAATAATAATAATGTATAAGTATGTAATATTTATTTATTTGATACAATTCAGATCACCCTCAAAACTCAGTCCCACACCCAGGGCCGTTTCTAGGCATTTCAGGGACCAACCCCCCCCCCCGTCTTAGTGGGCTCCCCCGGAAGCCTCTGTGTAATTCGCACCCTGGTAATGACCCACAATCAGAATAAGTGTTTACATGCACCATGCTTGGATTAAAAATCTGCATAACCCAGCTGTCTCAATTGGAATGAAAAGTTGATCCGATTGAGTTTAATCGGGTCAGAGTTTTCCGAACGGCTTGTGTACATGACGCATTTTTATTCCGATCAGGCTTTTATTCCGATTACTTGTGTCCATGTAAACGCAGCTACTGAAATACATCTGAGTGTCTTTGAGCAGAAGTTAAATAATTAATGTCACACTGAAACAGGTGAATGCACCATCCCGTTTGTCAGAGACTAATAAAACACAAGAGATTGTAAATTTCAACATGACAAAATGAAAGGGCAAAAGGTTTATCCGTTGTTCTGTTTAACAACTTAGCATCATGAGACTCAGGTATGCTAGTACTGCTGATTTTTTTTTTCTTATAACATTCAAAGAAACTATTGCGCTTTTTTTTTTACCATGTTACTTGTATGTCATAATGAGGAAAACTAATTTATCTCTATTTTCGTAGATAACTAAGCTCCATTGATCATCAGGGTTCAATTATTGTAGTTTTGTTTCTGCCTCAGATGAGTCGCCACAAAGGCCAGCCTTCCAAAAACTCCTGAAAAATGGTTTTCATTTTATTATACTGTAGTTTGATCTCTTTATTTTTGAAATGAGACATTTTGCATGCCAACACAATACTTATAAGATGGCTCCAAAGTGCTTTTGTTCATTCATTTTTACGATCTAAGAAAAAAGCACAAAAGGTGTTACTTGTTGAATAAAATCAACTTGAAATATTTTGCATACTTGAAATAAAAGGACAAAATAAAGCCAAAAGAATTTTACAATCTTATTACAAATGTTCTGAAGTTCTTGTTTAAAGTCAAAAATATTTAAATCCTAAGTGAGTTTTTAGCTAATTGCCTTTTTTCTCTTGTAAGATTTGATTAAATTAACCCAAAAACCAATAATTCCAGCTGCAAATGGTCATCTGAGATGGAGCAAAACCATCACCTGCTGGTGAAATACAGAAACCGAATATCAGAGAGGGAAAAATCAGTGAAAATGTCAAAAGACTCTTAAGGATCTGGAGATGAGGACCAAGTGGCAATCAGTGTCTCTGTGCTCCCGATACGTCTTGCTCTTTGAGCTAAAGAAGAACAGATTCACGCAGTTTAAAAAGATGATAATGATTATTGGTTGATGGCTACGTTCAATGTAAAAGGAGTTTAAAGGGAAAAGATGATTGTGTCGATCCCCTGCAGAGGAACAACTGCCTTTTTGACATCACAGCGATTTCTACCACGTTGGTGTCGGTAGCAGCAGCTGCAAGAATTTGTTCCCAAAGTATTCATCTTTAACAGCTCCCCAAAGGCATTACACACACACACACACACACACACACACACACACACACACACACACACACACACACACACACACGTTCAAACAGATTGAGACAGAGACTGCCTCTGACTGCCCTCTCTGTTCGCCAAATTGGCTAAGTGATGCATGCTCTTGTAAATGCTCCTTCTGACGTGTATCTTCATTGAACTGCTACCTGTATACATGATTCAAGAAGCTCCGAGGACCCATAACAAAAGCATATATTTAAGTTAAACTCCCTCCCTGGTGCTTTTCATGCTGCACATCATAATGTGTGCAAACACACTGAACAGCCTTAAGTCCACCGTTCTTCATTAACCGTGATCATATTGCTGTGAGTAATACCGTGAAGTGAATCAGACTATTTAGGAGTCTTGAGATGGCAGAAAGGGTAAAAATATTTCTCATGTTTAAAATGTACGGTACTGCACTTCCACCTCGTACAAAGTTCATGTGAGATTTTACTGGAGCATGTGACTTGGAAGGGTTGCTTGGGCTACATTTGATTTTGTTTACATAGCCTATAGGAACTGTGGAAGAAAACCAAACTGACCAACTTTCCCTGGGCACTTGATTTGAATGGATTTGTTATTAAACATCAGAAACGGGAAATCAACCCAATGAAGTTGCGTCTTTGCTTGATCACGCAACTTAGAACATGCGTATTTTAAAATGTTTAAATGTAAATAGTTTATGCTCCTAAAACGGGATATTCAGCATATACTGCAGCCAGCCACTAGGGGGCTCAGCCTTATATTCTTCTCTAAAGTTGTTGTACACGTTAGTGTTCTAAACAATATGTTTCTGTTGGTTTAGCTTTAAAGACTAAATTTATTAATACTGTTTTTACTTGTTATTTTTCAAATACGATCAGTCTCTCTGAGTTTCACATGCAGGTTGAACGTGAAAATAGTCTTCTACCCCTTTTTCCTGCATTAGCTGTCCAAAGAATATAGACATAAAGATGCTTGGGGAAGAAAAAGCCACATAGATTTATGTCACACTGCAAATTTGATGGACTTTGCAGGCTGTTGTTGTTTTAGCATCCAGGAGACAGCAGAGAATGTCTCAGCTAGTAGAAGCTAACCGTTAGCATTAGCAACTCCACCACACAGCCTTCAGGCTTGAGTTATTTGTGGAGATAAAACATCAATGTTGCAGAGCAAATGGAGTCAGTGGTAGAGTCGAGTTGCTGTTAGCCAATCAGAGGCGAGATATCCAAATATCATGAATAATAATGAGTCTGAAACCAGTCATTCTTTGCCTCCACTCCCCTGGCTCATTCCTACTTCCTGAAACAGGAGCGCCAGAGCTTTTTTCCACAGATACGACTCACAAGACATTCATTCTAGTTAACAAAGCTAAGCTAGTTAACAAAGCTAGCTCGGTTCTGGGCTGCCCACTGGATACAGTTGAGGAAACGTATGACATCCATCTTAAGAAACCCCTCCCACCCACTGCACTCCACTGTAGAGATCATGAACAGCTCCTCCAGAGGTAGACTGAGACATCCCAGATGTAAAACTGAGCGCTATCGTAGATCTTTCACCCCCTCTGCTGTAAAAGTGTATAACTCCTCAGTTTAAGCTGTACTGGTATCATCCTGGTACACAATAACACCAATGCAATATTCAGTATGTGTTCTATACTTGTGCAATACCGGATTCACATTGTTTGTCTGTGTCTCTTACAGTATGATGCATAGTGCTGGTACCCAAGTTTGTTTTCATCTTTTATTTGTGTGTTTTTTTTTTAGTGATCTAAGATTACAATACTAGATTACTGCCTATGTGTATATACATGTATCCTTGTTTTTATTTCTCTTCTAATTATCCTTTTGAGTGCTGGTGCTGCTGTGACAAGTGAATTTCCCCACTGTGGGATCAATAAAGTCTATTCTATTCTATTCATACTAGAGACCACAGCAAATATATTGAAATAACGAGTGAATGAGAGCTTTAAGACCAATTACTTTACAACATGCACCCATATGATCCTTTATCCTTGGTGTCTAACCCTAAGAACAATTGTTGCTTTATGACTAAGCATCAGCATTTCCAGGAGGATGTGGACAACGAGCTGAAAGAAACGAAAGGCTGGTTTTGATAAAGTGGTGTAGGAACACAGTGTGTTGCAAATGAGGTTGTCAATAGCAACTCTTTTTTCTTTTTCCTGTGACAAGGGTTTGCCTTAAGTGGATGGGGATGGTAATGTTCATGTGTTACTTGTCTGCAAAAGACATGGTACCAGGATGCATCATGGGAAGTTGAAGGCAAGCAATTGTGAGCAATTTTCAGCTGGAAATCTTTAGATGCTATTCATGTGGATGTCATTTAACAAGTTTCAACTTCTTACATGTTAAAGTTCAGCCTTTTAAAAAAATGCATGCTTTTTATAAATACACCAAGATGGTGGGCCCTATTACGTTGAAAAAGAAGGTTCATAACAGTTTAAGGTGTTGACTTGTCCAGCAAAATTTCCAAACCTCAAATGATTGAAGCACATGCGGGATTTTCTACAGGCACTATAGAAAATAGTTTGCCTCGTACTTTAAAGGACCTGTACTATTAAGTACTATTGGTTTTGAATATTTGATATTTCTTTTTTTTTTCTTCTTCCGGCACTCGGAGAGCACAGACGCCTTTTCTCTTCTCTCCCTTATCTTTTCCCAAGGCTCTTGTCCTGTCTGTCTACCAGAGCATTTCTCTGAATTCCTCCTGAAAACTCAATTTTATATTAAATCATGAATTTGGTAAGCTGGACATTCAACGCGATTGACAAGATTTTTTCAACAATGAGAATGGAGCAGGGGGCTCTATCCTGTCCGGACAGACCGCACCCGGTGGGGTATATTTTGGATTCCTGGAAGGAGTGGAAGATTATATGCCTCTCCCAGCTGTCCGTGGAGAACATAGAAGACACATGGATATTTGGAATTATGATTTCTGGATCTCTTCTTATTCGAGTTGGAGGATTTCTGGTATTTTGGAAATTTGGAAAGTCGGGGGCGATTGGAATGGCACCTGAACTCAAGGAAAGTCTCAGCCGGGCAGAAACCACTCAGACTCAGACGTTGCTCGAGGTGAATCGCAAGCTAGAGGTTCTAGCTGCGATCCCGGTGTTAGCGCGCAAAATAGATGTGATCTTGGAGAAGGTTCAGCAAGGTATGGGCAAATTTAAACCCAATTATTGGATTCACTGAGGGACTGAAGTCCAGCTAAAAACTGCAAGGCAGAGAGAAGATTATCTCTGCCTGTTCCTAAACAACCTTTCTTATCTGAATCTGGCGCCCTTGCAGCCTTGAGCTGCAAAGAATATCAACCCCCACAGAAGGAATACAGACAGATGCTGTGGAACCCCCCCGCCTTTGGAACTGTGGCCTGGCCTGCCAAGGACACCGTACTGAAGGAGTCAATGTGCTCTGCATACCCTCTATCTCCCTCCCACCTCTGAATCAAGAACACACACTGAGGCTGTGCTCTCTCTCCCTGGAGCGAGGTGGTTCTCAGGCCCCTCCCACCCACCTCTCGGAGACCCATGTCTGTCTATATATGTTGCTCACCCCCCCCCCCCCCCCCACCATCTCTCTACCCCCCCATCTTTTTCTTTCTAGTTATCTGGCAGTGTTTTTATTTTATTTTGATTTTACTATGTATTAATTCTTAATCTAGCTCACTGCCTGTATGATTCTAGTTTTAGTAACTACTCATTTAGTCAGTCTTAAATGTTAGCTGGTTTTACTAGTTATATTGCCTCAGTTCTCAGGTCACCCTACACTCTTAGTTTAAACAATCTTTTATGCACTTAGTGACATCTGGTTGACCTTGATACCCTATCAGTACCACCACTGATCTCAGCTACACTTAGTCTCACTCAAGTTCTGTTAGTTCTATAATAATAATTTCTTGGTCCTTATTGTCCAAGCGAAGCTCTGTTAGTCTAAATGAAACTCTGTTAGTATTATGTTAAGAGTTTCTAGCTTTAGTTGTCCATTGTCTATTTTTTGTATGTTCTGTTATGTAATGTTTTATTTGTTTGTAAAGCGCTTTGAGTTGCCTTTGGGTAGGAAATGCGCTATATAAATAAAACTGCCTTGCCTTGCCTTCACAGAGGGCTAAGAAACATACAACTAGGAAGTATTTCAGGAAAGTCCACATTTTCTCCTTTTGTGATTGAAAAATGTGTGCCACGAATTAAATGTTTTTCTTTTTTATCTCAAAACCAAGCAGAGAGCCAAGCAGAATGATTGTTGGCACTGCCAGTTCTTTGGGCTTCTGGCTTTTTATTCGTCTTAATTTTATGTTTGACTCATTGGGGACAAAGAAATAAATCTCAAGACTGAGGTAGGAGGTCAAATTTACAAATGTGGCAATTAACCTTCAGTAGAAATCATTTTTGAGTGGTTTCCAGATGTGTCAAAAAATGAGATTTGGAAAGCATTTACTGCTGGTTGGTTTGATTTGTAAGAAAAACAAGAACAATAATTGTAGAACAAATGGTTTAATCAATGCAGGGGACTTGGGTATAGTTAAAGAATACCGGACACGAGCCTTGGCAGCAAAACAAGTCATCAGAAATGCACCAATGTGAAAAAACACACCCTATCTTGAAGTCTATTACAACCAAAGCTTATTCAGTCAAATTAAAATTAAAATAAGGTCAACTTTGTAAGACCTTATTACTGTTTCTGTTATGATCAAGCCTCCTGGGTTGTGTGCTCTCATCCACCTCTTGAAAATGAAAACCTTGCATGTAAGGTTAGTGGCAGCAGGTCATAGGTCACGTGTACAAAGCTACGGGGGATTGCCCGTGAACTCTGATTTTCCTGACTAACAGGACTGCATTAACCTTCAGTCATGGTTATCTGATGGTAAACCCCACTGGAGCAACTCTTTTGCTTAATAACTGCCCCTGTCCTGGAGGAACCCAGAAAGGAAGTCAATCAAGAGAGAACTGAGTGTGAGCACATCCTTGCTTCATTATTACAAAGGTTGATGGCAAATGGTAATTTATTGCTTAAGCCCTTTTCGCAAAGGATGAAAACCCTGCTAAAAACAGCTAGAACATTAAGGGTCTTAGCAAAGTCTCAAAGTACTGTTTAAAAGCAGCAATCCGGAGTCTCCTCCTTTCAGGAATTATGTATGATTTTTTAGAAATCAGTAAAAGTGATAATCTTACCCTGTATTGTGATATAATGTAGGCAATACATAAAAAAAATGTGCTAAACCTTCCCCCTGTCCCATAAAGCGCTGTGCAGTTTGAACTGAGTGCTGCTCAGCCTTAGCCAATAGTGTTAGACATCTGCTTAAAGGTGTCAATCACAGAGCGTGCACGAGCGTTTGAAGATGATGCAGAGTTGGCAACATTTCTTATGGACAAGTAAGTCTAAATATATAATATAAACAGCATAACGTGACAATAATGATTGCAAAACAATGTGTTTTAGCACTGTTGGCTGGCTAGAGGTGCGAGTTCACGAACGAGAGGCGTTTCTTTCAGTCAAAATCACGGAAGTATGGAGAGGGGCTTATGGTGCAATACATTTTTCCGCCTCTAGATGGTGCCCTCTGAGAAACAAACTCCACACTGTGCTCACATTATGTTATGGTTGGGTCCACGATGGTTTTCAGCATGAAAAAATGTTTTGTAGAATGTTTGTGGTGGTTTATAGTAAATGGCTTGTTTGTATAACGCCTTCTAGGGTTCTAAATCCCTCCCAAGGTGCTTCACAACAGTCATTCACACACAGATTCACACAATGGTGGTGATGAGCTACAACGTAGCCACAGCCGCCCTGGGGCGCACTGACGGAAGCAAGAACACTGGCACCAACGGTCTCTCCGACCACCACCAGTAGGCAACTTGGGTTAAGTGTCTTGCTCAAGAACTGCTATAGACTGAGCAGAACTCGATCCCGCAACTCTCTGGATACGAGACGGGGACTTAACTCCTGCCACCTTTTATCTTTTAAGATGGCAGATACCGAAATTATGGTTCTGCTGGATTGTGATGACGATTATGGAAAGGTATCTATGACAGTTGTCCAACAGGCAACCAGCGATGCTTGGCTGTCAAGAATTTAAAGCCATTCTGGCTTCTCTTTTGTCGAGAGGGTCTTGCCAATACGAACAACGTGATGTAATCACAGCTACAAATGTCAGTCAACGGGGCAGTCCGCCATACATTGTCAAAGACGCAAATACGTCCTTTTTCTAAATAAAGTACTTGGGTACCTCGATCTGCTCTTGACTCAAATAAAAGCCCAAGTCTAATTAGTCCAAAGCTGATGCCAAAGCCGTTTGAAAAACAAGCCATCACCATCATGTTTCGCTTCATCACATCATCCCATAGATTGCTGTGATTGGCATAACACAATAGTGCTCAGGCCAATGGTAGGCCTGCTGAGGCTCATATGAAGCGTGGTTAGACCGACATGCAGAGCAAAATCATTTTGAATCGGCAACTATACGTCTAGATTTCTAGGCTAGGGGTCAACAACCTTTATGAAGTAAACCTAAATCATACGGAATGAACATGACTCAACACACGAAAGAACTTCATGAAACTTTCATAGGTTTGTTTGAACTATAAAAGCTTTGATGTTTCTAATGGCTCCTCTCCTTTTATTAACACTTGACATTAGGTTGTACTGCCACCTGTCTAACAAGGGTGGATTTGAAAAGTGAAGTGCTCTCTGGCTGCAGCTCAAAGAATATTTTGTGTCAGTGGTTTGTCATGAAAAAAAAGCAGACATCAGTCATCATACCAATCTGCCTGTGACGTTTGATGAATTGGCAGGCCACAGTGAAGATGGCAGGCATCCGGCCACAGTACAGCAATTATAAATCACACACATCGCCAGCCTGCACTCATAGTTCACGTCACTACTGTCATTCCTGATGAGTTAGATTTCTACACCATAAAAACGTCTTTGTTTTTTGCATCTTCATATACATTTATGTCATTTTTAGCAACAATTTTTGTTCGAATGACTCACATATGAAACAAATCTACTAAGATATGTAATACTGACAACCAAACAAGGAAAGAAAACATTGTCATGGATTAACAGAAGGCTAACAAGAAAAGACAGCTGTAGTCGCTTTATGGATTGTACCAATACCTTCTCAGTGACCTAGTGGTATGAGTATCCGCCCTGAGACTGGGAGATCAGGGTCCAAATTCTAGTTGGGTCATACCAAAGACTTTTAAAATGGGACCCAATGCCTCCCTGCTTGACACTCAACATTAAGGGGTTGAATTGGAGGGTTAAACCACCAAATAGTTCCCGGGGGATGGGTCAAATGTGAAGATGTAATTTCACCAGCATCTGATGATGACTTCAAACACACACTTGAAACTTGTTTCAGGGCATCTGATCTGTGGAGTATGAGATTATCCAGGCCAAAGTGTTAATGGTGTCCCACTCCGGAGTCAGGCCTGGGGTTGGGGCCTGTGTGTGAGCGTCTGGTGGCCAGGATTTCACCCATGGGGCCCATCCAGGCCTAGCCCGACCTGGTTGCATGGGCTAGTCCACCTGTGGACCCTCCACCTTCAAGGAGGAACATCAAATATTTGATGCAATGTGATTCAGGTGGCAGACCGAGGCGGAGGGGCCTTGGCGATCCGATCTCCAGAATCTACATATAGCATATGGGAGGGTAATTGTGCGACAATTATTAGATTATAGAACATTATAATTTTTCAGATACTTTGGCCTTGTTACACAGATGGGGAAATGTTTTTTTTTAATCTGTGTCCAAAGGTAAAATGAAAAATGTACATCCTCAGAATGAACACATCCAGTTCAGTGGGCATTTTGGAAATAAGCAGCAGATTAATCCAGCAGAGCCATTTAATGATAGGGATCATCATTATTCAGTTCTACTTCAGAGGGAATCCAGACACACCTGAGGGTGAATTACTGAGCCATACAGGAGCAAATATTATTAAATGACCCAGAAAGTCGGTGCATAAACATTTCTAATAAAAACATACCTGCGCATATTTCTGAGCCTAAATAAAACTCATCTGAAATCTCCTGCCTCGCACTTTCAACACATTTTTTAATTGCCAAAAGACAATTAAATTGCATTTTTCTTTTATTTCCTCAAAAATATATTTCATTATTTATTAATCGCCATGCTTGCTTGGATTAGTCATTTCTAACTTAATCAGTCATTACTGGGTTAATGAGCCAAAACAGAAACCCCACAGTGTTCATTATCTTCTTTCTTTTCTTTTGAAAAACTTGTGAAATTCACCCACATTCTGAAGAGGAAACCTTAAATGTTTTCCTTCACTGGAATATTTTACCCTCTCATTTTCTGCCATTTCTGTATTTTTCAGGCTTGTGCTTTTACTGTTTTCAATTTTATTCACTGTTTCCCATTTTTTCCTGTTTTCTTTCTTTAATAATTTTTAAGTTGTTATTGTGCTTGTGAAACATCTTGTGATTTTGTTTTTGTTTGTTTTCCACCTCCTCCTGGAAATGCTGATGCTTAGTTATAAGGCAGTGATTGTCCCTAGTCAAACATTCCTGCAGGTGGTGCATCGGGGCACCGAGGACAAAGAGTCATATGGGTGCACCTTGTGAGTCGTGTTTTGTGGAAAAAGGCTCTGGCGCTCCTGTTTCAGGAAGTAGAAGTTAGCTGCAGGTGATGGGGGCAGAAAATGGCAGGATTTAGAGTCTTAGTCATTATTATTCATGATATTCGGTCATCTGGTCTCTGATTGGCTAACAGCAGCGTGACTCTTCCACTGCCTTCGTTTGCGCTGCAACATTGATGTTTTATCTCCACATATAACTCAAACCTGAAGGAGTTCTGCCGTATGGTGGAGATGCTAATGCTAACTGTTAGCTTCTTAGCTGAGATGCGCTCTGCTATATCCTGGATGCTAAACCAACAACAGCCTTCTCCAATGCAAATTTTTAGTGTGACGTTGAATTCAGTGGCCTTTCTAATTCGAGCACTTCCTATTTTTTATCGCCGGCTAATGCAGGACATAGGGGTAGACTATTTTCACGTTCAGACTGACTGGTGGTATTTCAATAATAAGTTAAAAATGGATTCTAAGTGAACTTGCTCTTTAAAAAACCAACTTCTTTTAATTTCCCAGGAATCACAGTTTAAACATTATTTAATCAAAAAATCTCTGGGACAGCTTACACTTATTTTATTGCCAAAATCATCGAGACATTCGGTTTTTGCCAATATGCAAGAGGAGAAAAACAGATCAAATGTAACGGCATGTTGATAACTGAAAGAGATTTGGTTACTGCCGGATTAACTTGACTCTAATTTTAAATTACCTTAACATTCCACATCCCATTGTTGTACGACAAATGAAGGAAGTTTCCCGCCGTTCTTCCCCATCATTCTCTTATCGCTGACACCGCCTCTGGGCTAACACAGTTTGGGTTGGCTCTGAGCCATCTCTCACATTAAGATCAAATCATCCATTAAATTGCAAAATATCAAAAAAAATTGAAACCATTTCAACATATTCTCAAATCAACAATTAAAAGCAAACAAAGCTGCTGGCAAGTTGAAAAGAGCAGAAAGGAGGGAGGAAAAAAGGAAAGAGAGAAAGCTTTTTTCGAGGGCCAGCCAAGCAGCAATTGCTCTGCACAGTCGAGGAGTGGAGATAAGCCACAAAGCAGATGCCTGCATATCAAGTGTTTGCCTTATAGTTGCCACATTTCTCTGATTCACCAGTGAATAGAGGTCTATTTGTGTTTGTGCTGTTTTAAAAAATGCTCTTTTTTTATTTTAAATTAGCGTTTTTAAGACAAATGGGAGCTTTGAAGAGGAACGGACCAGCAGACATTGATTATTTGACTACAAAAAGCTTTAAAGATGCTTAAATGAAAATTTCATTCACTCGCTGCTGAAAGTCCTTAGTGCTGAAATTTATAATATGGATTTTAGACATTCACAAATGAATGCAGATGTATGGAATCAGAAGAGCGAAACACGAATCACTTATGAGGTATTGTTCAAAACTGCAGTCTCCTTTCATTTCTGTCAGATCAGATAATTCATTTCATCGTGTTTCTGTTTCACGGTTGCACTCGCGGTCCTGCAGCACCATCCTCAGTAATTGCTTTTGTTTATTTCCTCAGCATTGATGCCTCCAATCATGTTTTTCACCTTGTTCGGTTTCATCTGTTGTCAGTAACACCTGGAGGGCAGCAAATTTTGTGGCACTTCTATTTAAAAAACAAGCTAAAACCTATGGCTAAGGAAAGAAATGTTCGTAGAATACGACACATTTGTAGCCTAGTGAACTAGACCAATTCTTGCTTTGCAGAGTTTGGTCTAGGCACGCTTCATTGGAACCCTCGCAGCCCAAACCACTGCTGTGTCTATCCAATCACAACTCGCTATAGTTTTGGTTGGGCCAATCACAGCGCTCTATATCATGGGCCAATCACAGAGCGGGAGTAGCCGATGACGTCAGCGTTGCGGCCGCGAACGCCGCGAACCCAAGCAACATGGCGGCAACTCGGAAAACACGTTCGTTTGAAACGGCTTTGTCATTAACATTGGATTATTTAGACTCCAACGTGCGTAAGTCTGTCTGATATACTTAGCGGCTTCTTATTTTTATCAAACAAAGTAGTGCAATGTCCCAGTACACCTGATATTCGCGTGTTTTTCATACAAAAACGACAGAAATCATTGAAGCTAGACGCTATTAATGGTGCGTTCGATTTGTCCTCGGAACTCGGAAATCCCGACTTCCGAGTAGGAAAAATCAAATAAAACGCCCCGCAAAGTCGGAACTCCCAGTCGGAAACTCGGACGTTTTTCAGAACTCCGACCTCGAAATCCAAGATGGCAGCGCCCTCGAAAACTGCTGTTTAGGTAGCTCTCAACGAACACATACGACTAATAAACAAAACTTTTAGTTTGTTCAAATTAGAGATGCAAGCGCTACATGTAACTTTTATTTCAAACACACCCTTATATGTGTGTCTTGTAAAATAAACAGACAAATCGAACGCACCAACAGTCCATCATTCGTGTTTGTTTTTACCTATTTGACCTGATAAAAAAGTAAAAAATAAAATAAAAATAAAAAAGTTAAACTGAATAATTGGAATTCCAACTTCTCCGACTACGGAAACCAGAACGCTGTTAACTCGGGTGTGACGTCATTCCTAGTTCCGAGTTCCGACTTCCGAGGTAAATCGAACGCACCATTAAGCCTCCCGCTTTTCCGTCGCCGTGATTACGTCATGTTGTTCGTCACTCTGATTGGTCCTAGCGCTATCCAATTGCGTGCTGACATTTTGAAAGACAACCGTAGATCCCGCCTCACGACTGAGAGCCGTCAGTGGTTCGTGGCCAGACTATATATTCACATATATAGGATGGCTTGCCAGGCTAACACATTTGAAGAGCAATCAAAGATTTTCTTGCATCGTTTGTAGAACTGTCTGATGGAAAGAATTAACTAACATGAAGGTATTATAGTTGTTAAACCCAGTTTTGAAAATGGTGTTTAAAGTTTATTTTAAAGCCCAAGTTCACTGAAAAGCCGTCTTTTACTTCTTATTTTTGAAATATGATCAGTTAACATGCAGGCTTAACGTGAATATAGCCTTCTACCCCTATTTCCTGCATTAGCAGGATGGGAAATCGCTCTGATTAGAAAAGTCAGTCAATTCCACGTAATATGCTAAATTAACATTCATCACCCATCTTGGCTTGTGACGGAGAAGGCTGTTGTTGGTTTAGCATCCAGGAGAGAGCCGAGCATGTCTCGGCTAGTAGAAGCTAACTGTTAGCATTAGCAACTCTCCAACATGGCAGAACTCCTTCAGGCTTCTGTTATTTGTGGAGATAAAACATCAACGTTGGAGAGCGAATGGAGGCAGTGGAAGAGTTGTGTTGCTGTTAGCCAATCAGAGGCGAGATGTCAGAATACCAGGAAATAAGACTCCAAATCCTTCTGAGTTCTGCCCCTCACTCCTCTGGCTCACTTCTAGTTCCTGAAACAGGAGCGCCAGAGCTTTATGTCCCACAAAAATCGACTCACAACTAGAGACCACTGCAAATGTATTGAAAAAAACGAGTGAATACATAAATGTGGTGCACCAAAGCTAAGAAGTTTGTGCCTACTTCAAGGGGAGCTAATATTCATACAAAAATGCAGCAAACACAAAGAAGTGCATCTATTCTAGCCACTCATTTCTCCTGCAGGTCAGTGTGCATTAAAGACATGAATGAAAGATGAAACCCAAATCTTAGCAAACATCAGGGAAACAACTAATTACAGAGGGTGTCTGCAGTAGAAATCACCAGTGATCACAGGAAACCAGATTAGCATTAGCTCCCAGTATTATTACCTACTGAGACCCGAGAGAGTCCCAAAAGAGTTTGAGTGGGGTTTTGTTTAGCTGCCTGATTGAGCAAACACCAAGGTGAGTGTTGTGTAAAAACCTTACCTCTCAAGAATTGCTGAAGAATTTGCTTTTAAAGGTCAGTGAAATCGATGCACAGTTAGTAAAGTCTAAGAAAACAACTTACAATTTTGCAGGTTCTAGTCAGAAAATATGGTTAAAAAAAGTAAACCTGGTATTCTATTTTCTAGTTTGCAGGAATGTTTTTTCTGCCCATTTTTAAAAATTTGCTCTTGTGTCTTAAAATTGACTCTTTGGTTTGTATTTATTACTCATAAAGATAAAAGTATAACTTCTCCATTGATTTATTATTATTTTTTTGATACTGTGGTCCTAGAATCCAAAACCACATTTACTTTGTTGTTGAATAAAGGCAGCTGGTGGTGGCTAATGTAGCGTACCATAAAGCCTGTGCCGTCTCTGACCTGCTTCCCTGTGTAAATTTATAATGTTGTAACGGCCACGTTCTTAGAAAAGTTGGTTTAACTCGTCATTAGCTTAGACACGCCGCCTTATGTTAGCATGTACCAACCCACTTCAACATTGTAATAATAAACGTTGGGTCGCAGTAATGCTAACCGCAAGACAATGCTAGCCAAAACTACTGCTAACGCTAGCTTGAGCTACTATGAAGTCCTTATTGGACAAGAGGACAACAACAAAGAATGTTGGAGCACCACTTACGTTCCAGGATGTACGGAGAATATCCAGACTATGAATAAATGCCAGATAGATTTATAGTTTGCATCCTTGTCCTCTTCCTCATTTGTCAATATACCCCAGCTCCATAACCAGCTAGACTCTCACTTTGCTAGAAGCCCACTTCGTTCCTCGTTCGATCACGCTCCACTTGGATTCTGGTATCGATCTAGTCCATTTATATATTTGTTTCTTTTCATAATAAGCCCAGTCCTCATATAATAACTCCAGTCATTTTCTTCCGCACCTCTGGGGTTGGTTCGCTGGGGCAGCAGCCTAAGCAAAGACACCCAGACTTCACTCTTCCCATCCACTTTGGCCAGTTCCTCTGGGGGAATCCCAAGGCATTCCCAGGCCAGTTAAGAGACATAGTCCCTCCAGCATGTCCTGAGTGTTCCCTTAGGTTTCCTCCAGGTTGGACGTGCCTGGAAAACCTCACCAGGGAGGCGTCCTAACCAGATGCTTGAGCCACCTCAACTCAGGAGAGGGTCTACTCCGAGCCCCTCCCAGATGACCGAGCTTCTCACCCTATCTCTAAGGGAGAGGCCAGACACCCTGCAGAGAAAACGCATTTCAGCCGCTTGTATCCATGATCTCGTTCTTTCGGTCACTACCCAAAGCTCGTGACCATAGAGGAGGGTAGGAACGTAGATCGACCGGTAAATCGAGAGCTTCTCCTTCTGGCTCAGCGCTCTCTTTACCACGACAGACCGGCACAATGCCCCCATCACTGCAGACGCAGCACCAATCCACTCATTGATCTCCCGCTCCATCTTTCCCTCACCTGTGAACAAGACCTAGGGATACTTAAACTCCACTTGAGGCAGGACCTCATTCCTGACCTGGAGAAGGCCTTCTACCCTTTTCCAGCCCACATAAAAATTGAATCTGATGATTACTTTTCTTCTAAATTTCTGTGTTTTTCACCAATAATGCAGATTTTTTTTCCCCGGTGATGTTTTTGAAGGCAGCATACAGTTATTTGGAATCAGAGAAAATGATTACCTTACTTGCAAAGTGACTCAATCATTTCTTAATAATGTTCTCTGAAATTGTGGCACGCAATCATGACATTAAAAAAATCCCCGAGAGAACAGATGACACATTGCATGTGTGACTACTTAATGCATGATCCTGTTTATTAACTGCTGATTGATGTGAGGCTCTGAGATTGGGATCGCTCCCATAATATTCCCACATTAGTCTGTGTGAAGCCAGTTAGGATAAAAGTGTTGGCTAAATCAATGAAATGCTCTAAACACACAAACAAGTCGTCTTTTCTTGTCCACCCACATCCAGATCTAATTCGTTTGCAATAAAAGGAAGATTAGTGCAGAATAGAAATGAAAATGAAACGAAAACCACCTTTTGTGGAACTGAAATGTTGAATTTCAGATAACGTTTTGATCATGATTTAGTGGGTGGGTCTGGTGAGTTAGGGTTTCCAATAGTCCAACAGATCTAATACCTTGAATTAGCCTCATATTATACATATATGTGCTCATTTCCATTAGTTTAAAGCCTAATTTGATTTCCTTTGTGGTTTTATATTTGACAAAATGGTCAGTAATACGTTTTATTTTGATGCAACATCTCAGAATGCATAATTTAATCTGCTATAATGCATTTGATAAGACTAGAGAGAAAGCAAAGAAAAATCAATTGAAGTATTTAGTACTTAATCAGCACGGTGGGGGCTAATGACAAAAAGCTAGCAGGAATGGGATTATTAAGTAGGCGCTAACTGGTGCACCAGTTTTCATCAGTTCAGAGAGGCCGTTATAATGAAATGACCTGGAAAAGCCTTTTTCATCCCTTTTGTAAGAGAAATATGGGAGAGTTTGTTACTTTCTTGTTTCATCAGTTTTCAGGAGACAGAATTATTTTCTGTAATAAAAAGTGAAAATTCACCAACTAGCACACTTACTCTGCAGGTACAAAAATAAAATAAAAACTTGTGTATGGTTTTACAATTGGTCAACACTGTTTCCTTATGTCATGACCACATTGGCAGCAACTCTGGATTGCTGTTTTAAATGTCATGAAATGTTAAATGTCACAGTTCCTACATCTCTCCGCTCCTCCAACTGGAGAAGGAACACCCAGAACTCCACTTCCCAGCAGCCCTAGGTCTCTCACGACCCGACATCATCACGCTCACTTATAACGCCACTCAGTCATCGTTTCATTCTGATTCATGTACAGAGCACCAAGCTTCCAAGCTATTTCAGCCAACCTACTTCTGACAAGTAAGTCAGCTTTTCTTATTTACGGAAACCCCGCTACGGTCTCGTTTCTCATCAATTCTCGTACGGGGATTTCCAGATTAAACTGTGTGTTCGCTTCCCCCAACGCTAGCTATCCACATCTGGGCCTGCTCACACGCTACAGCTCAAACTCCCTGTAGAGCTCAGTTCAGCCCACTCTCCGAACCTGACAGTAAATGGTCTGTATTTGATTTAGGGCCTTCTAAGGTTATTCAAACCCCCCAAGGCACTTTACAGTCATTCATCCTTTTGAAATTTTACTCATGCATCCACAAATGGTGCAATAGTTAATTAATACATGAGTAGTTCCTTTTTAGTTACTATGTAATAAAGCATTTATTTTAGGAAAATGTATTCACGTCACTGTGAAAAGACATCTTGGTGGTAATATCTTGATGACACAAAATCCAATTTGACTGAAAGTAAATACATTTTAAAAAACGTCAGGGACATTTCAGTTACATGTCTGTTCAGCCTGAGATAGATGTCACATTAATGTTTGTGTCCAATCTGATACGGAATAATGAAGTTTAAAAGATGTATGAGGCAGCTCACGGCGTTTATCATTCTGACGTTATCTTTCTCTGATTTATTTGCACTTCAACAAGCTGGAAATTTGTAAACAAGTCAAGGTTGCATGGATTTAGCCTTTTTGATGTGACAGATCATTAAATTTATGACTGTGAGGAAAGAAATTGTGCACGGCAGTCATGTTATGGACAAATTGATGAATGATAGCAGGGTTGAGCGAAATCCTCATTCAGATGTAACTCAACGGTTTTACAATAGCAATAATACATCAGACTATGGTTGATGTAGAAGCTGTGTATTTAAGTGATAAATGATAAATTATTGGGGCTGCATGGTGGCGCAATGGTTAGCGTTGTTGCCTTGTAGCAGGAAGGTCCCGGGTTTGCATCCCGGCCTGGGGTCTCTGTGGGCTTCCTCCCACAGTCCAAAAATACGTCTGTCAGGTTGATTGGTCTCTAAAATTGTGTGTAAAAAGTATGTGCCTAGTTGTTTGTGTTGCCCTGTGATAGACTGGCAACCGCCTGCATGCCCGCAGACTGCTGGAGAGAGGCACCAGCCCCCCGTATGATACCCCTGCATGGAGAAGTGGGTATAGAAAATGGATGGATGATAAATTACTGTACTTGCATTGCGCCTTTCAGAGTCAGAGGACTCCAAAGTGCGTTACGCTGCAGTAAATAACAGTAAATGTTAAAAGTAATGCATACGATGTTTCTGAATTTCAGGAAAGAACCGCTCACATTTTTGAAAAATGCGCAACACCCTACCAAACGTCTCTGCTAATAACCACTAGGTTTATTCTTCGATCAGAATCAAACAATTCTTCCCTGGAAAGTTAGAATATAGTCGTAGATAACTTCTTCTAGCAGTAATCTGAAATACTTTTCTCCAAATAGCATGCCGAACTTTAGCTTATCTGTTGAGCAGAAAACCGGCGACAGCGGCGTCTGTGGGGAGGCCTTTCTCTTCTTATCATAGACTTTGACGACACTTTTTCTCTTGCGACTCTCAGCCATTTTCAAAAGAACCTGGTGAGAACGGAGAGGTAGAATGAATGGATGAAGGCGTATCGCTCTGCACAAACAGAGTGCACATGGGCAGGAAGTGAAAACTAACCCAGGAGCAAACATGTACGACGGCCTTGCGTAAGAGCTTCACCAGAATGATTGACAGTTATGCAGACCAATGGTGATCCAGGAAGTAAAGAACGTCTGCAATACCTTTAAGCAAGCTCAGATGCACCTGTTTCAGGAAGAACAAGTGAGCTGGAGGAGAAAGTAGCTTCAGACGGCCTCATACTTGGACATCTAGCCTCTGATTGGCTAACAGCAACGTGACTCTACCACTGACTCTGTTTGCTCTGCAACGTTGATGTTTTATCTCCACAAATAACACAAGCCTGGAGGAGTTCTGCCATGTGGTGGAGTTGCTAATGCTAACGGTTTCTTCTAATAGCCGAGACGTTCTCTGCTGTTTCCTGCAACAACAACAGCCTTCCCCGTTGCAAGTCAAGATGGGTGAGTCCATGAATGCTAATGTTTGTGTGATGTAGATCCGTCAGGCTTTTCTAATCAGAGCGTTTCCCACTAATGCGTAACAAATCAGCGCAACACTTTTTTCCCCTTCTTTAAAAGCTACCATCTCCCCCAATTTACCAATAAATGACAAAAAAAGTCTTAGTCTTATTTATATTCATCCAGATTACATAAACCCTGTGGGTTATTGATATTCATATGCACTATTACCCTCCTGGCAGTATTTATTTTCTATAAATAAAACTCTCTGTATGTTCCTGATCTGCCGTTCTCATGACCTCCCTTGTAGATTTTTGTGGATCCAATCTTAACTGACAAGCTCTACTGTTTTGCATGCAGGAAACATTAAAGACTGAGTTAATCCCCTCTGATTCCCTGCTGCTGTCACTCACACGGTCTTAGTAAAACCCCACTAAATGTTCCTGAATCAAACGACACAGCAGCAGTCTGAAATATATGACTGGGTAGGCTATGCTGCCAAAAAATTACATTTTTTTAGTCATTATAAACAAGTTATCCATGGTTAGCATAGGTTCCAATTGTTTAAAAATAAACGTATACTGATGTGTATTATGATTGCATTTTTGGGGTTAAAAATGAATAAAGAAGAGGACAGCGGTGTGTAAAGTTGGGTTGGGTATTTCATAATCCAGCCACATTTAATCTTTAATCCGTTAATTAATCATTCTAAACTTTTTGGGAGCCATTTCTAAATTAATTTGCCAGAAGCCCTCTGGTGCATCGTAATTATATCGTGTTTGGTTACTTGCCAAATAAATTTGGATTAAAGTTATTTGGGAGGTTTAGATCTTTATCGTCAAGGTTTCAGTTTGTATTTATTTTTGCACAGCTCCTTTAAATAGAACATGTAATTTACACTTTTACACCAGAAATAAACAAAAACCTTTAAAATAATCACTATGTAGCCGACCATGATTTAATTAAATCAATATGGGGGTAAGAGTTAGTTTGATGCTACGTTTGCCTGTAATAAATTGGGTGAATTTGGCGTGAGTCATGATGAGATTGTGCATAAAGCACTGCTTAGTCTATAAAAGCTAGACTTTATTTGCACCACGATTTGTTGTAGATTCAATGTTGTATTGGGGATCGCTGTCCCATTGAATGTAGCTGCAAGATGGTGCAATTAGTTGTACTGTTGCATTGCAGAAATAAGGTTGCAAGTTCCATTCCCGGTTGCAGCCTTTCTGCATGGAGTTAGCATGTTCTCCCCATGTGTGTGTGGCTTTTCTCTGGGGGCTCCTGTTTCCTCTCACAGACCAAAAACATGCATGTTGGGTTAAAGCAACAATCCAGAGTTTTCCTCCTTTCGGGAATTATGTATGATTTTTTAGAAATCCGTAAAAGTGATGGTCTTACCCTGTACTCTGGTGTAATGTAGGCAATATGTCAATTTTTCTTGCTAAGCCTGCCCCGTTGCATGTTTTTCCTGGGCTCTGCTTTAGCCACTCCTCCACTTTGAGGGTCACTGCCCCGAGTGCCCCGATGACTATATATAAACAGCATAATATTGGAATAATAATGGAGAAACAATGTGTTTTGAACTCTGTTGTCCAGCTAGAGATGCACATTCACAAACGAGGGCGTTGCTTCCAGCCGTAATCACGGAAGTAGGGAGAGGGCTTAAGGTGCAGTACACTTTGCTGCCTCTAGATGGTGCCCTCTGGCTACAAATTTCTACTTTAATAGGTGTCTCTAAATTGTCCCTAAGGTTTGCATGAGTCTGTGAATAGTTGTGTGTCCTGTTTATCTCTATGCTATCCTGTAATAGACAGGCAACCTGATCAAAGTGTCACCCACCTTTTGTGTGACTTGAGTTAGAGAGAGTCCTGTTGAATGACCCAGTTTTAGCTACTGACAGCTCAAGGTGACAGATGGCCATATAAAGGTCTCTACACCTTGGTATACAAAGGACTTTATAATACATTTAATGACTACAAGCTGCCTAATCCTTTCTTTCCACTGTATGTGAAAGTGTTGTGAAATGGCCGCGAAACAGCCGCAAGATGTACTACCCGGCAATTAGCCATCTTTATAGTGGATGTTCATTCCACCGATGCGTCACAGAAGCGAAGCGACGCTTTCATTATGTTTCAAGTCTATTTTTTATGCGCTACGCTTCCAAAACACATCAAACTCCACAGTTTAGATTCAGCCAGACAGGAAGTCAAACACAAAAGCAGTGTAAAATATCCGGAAACTTTCAAAATAAAAGTCACGTGCAGCTAAACGTACGTCATTTCCCCCGATTTTGTGACTTTGTAAGACCAGCGGCGTGGAACGCTTTCATTCCTGTTTCACTTCTGAAACGCTCCTGGTTGGCAATGAGCTTGCAGGTGAAAGGCCGCTATCACGTTACGCAGGGGTAAAAATTATGGCAGCAAAACCAGCCCATACCATCGCCCCACCACCATCGTGCAAGACAGTATAAATCTTTGCATCATAGTTAAAAATGTTCACTTTATTTCTGTTTGAGGAGTCTTGTTCATCTATTTTATGAAAAAACAATGTTGTGAAAACCCAAAGGGCTGATTTAATACGTCCTTTATTCTAAAAGCTGCTACATCTCCGACAAATTCAGTTCTATTGAACCGAGAACAGGCTTAGCTTTTTAGTGCTGCTCAAGCTTAGAAGCTGAAATTTATAACATTTTGGGGCTGTATTATGCTACCCCATCAAAGACTTTTTGCATGCAAAATCATGCAATCCTTGCGTTGCTGTTCATGCAATAACAAGCAAAATAGGAAATAGCTACATAATCCGGTCTAGTATTGTGATCAGATATGAGTAAAAGTTATAGGGCTGCAGAAAGAACTTATATTTTGAGTCAAGTAACGTCCTTTTTGATACAAACACACTTGGACAGATGTCATGCGGCCAAAGATCCTGTGCTTCCAAGGAGTCCTTGTGTTTTTGCTGAGTATATGCTGCTCCAAAATCCCACCTTTGCTCTCTTTGCCCTTTGAGTAACATGATTATCCTGCAGATCCAGAGTATTTTGCTGACAGAAGTCCTTTTTTATTTAAAGTTGAACAATTATTTGTCTAAATCTAAGATCTGATGGTGTTTTGCACTATTTATGAAATAATTTATACATTTTTTCAGTCAGGACAGTACGGCAGCATCAGTGCAGTGGAAAAAAAAGGATCAGTATCTCGTAATAACGAGAGTTTCTCATTTTAACGAGAAACTTTCGCGTAATAACGACATAAAAAAGTTGTTTCAACGAGAAAGTTTCTCAAAAAACGTGTTTAATAACTCGCAATAATGAGAAATTATAACGGTAAAATGGCGGTTATATGTTGTGGAATTCTACTCAGAATGAACGAGGCAGCTATTCCAGTTGTTTGATGTTTAACTTTTAGGAAGTACAGCAGCAGCAGCGCCACAACAACGAGAGGGAAACCGCAGAACTACAGAGCTTAAATCAACAAATTTCGTTCACTAGCTCTCTTCTCTGCCGCCATGCACGCCCCGTTGCCAAGCCAACAGACTGATTGGTTGTGTTTAATTTTAGGCACAACAAAAACACCCACAGATTTCCCACACAAAGAGAACACGCTAGTGTAATATCAGGACATAATTTTTATGCATATTATTTTATTAATGTAAAAAGGTTTCAACTTTTTTAAATATAAAAAGGCACAAACAGGAAGTCAACTTTTACTTTGAAAACTGCACCTCAACTACAAAGTGGAAGTAGTGCAATTTTGCGTGGGCAAGAAATCCAAGCGAGGGCTGTTTTCTCCGTTGTTCTCAAAGTGGAGGACGGCCTGACTAAACCGTGTAGGAATATGTTCCTCTGACTTATTACTGCTTCTCATTTTGTTTCTTCTGGACGCGATTCAAACATTCCGCGAGATGTCGGCATTCCACCCTTTAGAGCTTTCTCATAATTACGAGCTATTAAATGCGTTATTTCAAGAAACTTTCTCGTTAAAACGACTTTTATATCACATTGAAACGAGAAACTTTCTTATTACGAGATAATGATCCTTAATTTTCCCCCCACACTGACGGTAATGTGCTTCCGTAGAACAGCATCAGTTTAGTCTTGTTTTTACTGAAGAAAGCAGCCCTCACAATGGGGATGTAAGAAAAATGTGTTTTATATTTGTTAGCTTTCAGTTATTTAGTACAAGGTTAAGTATGGTCATCGTGCCACAGCAACAGTATTTGATTTTTTTTGTTTCTTGGTTCATTATGAGGTGATTTGGTCAGCGTAAAAAGGCAATGATCATTAAACAAATTTAATTATAGCTCTAATCTCAGCATAGATCCTGTTTGGTATAAGGTATAAGGATGTTGAATTAAAGAAGCTGTAGATTTTTACTATAGAGTCAGCAAAGTGAAAGTGCTTCTTCTAGTGGAGAGATTAAAAACAAACCAATGCAGAGCCATGATGTAGGCAACAGTTAAGAAGTGGGCAGTGAATGTTTTTTCTTGCCCTTCTTGTCTGTCATGGAGCTGCTCATTTTAACGTCTTCTACTGTTTGGTCTTTTAGAAAACATATATTTTAATGTATTATACAGTATGAAACATTTCAAAAGCATCATTCTGGTTTGCCGTTGCATGCTTCTGAGAAATCAGTGACCCTCAGGATGGAAAGATTTAGCAGACCTCCTGCTCTTAGTCATTATCTGCAGCAGCAGAACTCATAAAATGGCTGTTGGTTTCATGTAGGGATCAGCTCTGACTCTCATCTCCAGGGCGTCATAAAATGCTGCAACCGTCACTTCCAATGACCATGAGATGCACAGTCACCGCTCAGGGCAATAGGCTGCAGGAAGTCAACTTTGTTATGTGTTAAATATGTTGAGTGTTTGCAAAGTCTGCCAACAAGCTGGACAGGTACTGTGATTATCTTAGGATTCGGTAAAGTGCCTTCAGCGGTCACAGACCTCTATTGATTTCTGTAATTGCTTTGAGGTAATTAAGCAGGAAAGCGCTGAATTGGCTTCTTTTGTATTGGGGATGAAAACAGAATGCTTTGATCACAGCACGATGAGCTCTGCAGCAGCTTTCTATCATAGTCAAACTCTAATTCAACACATTAAATATGAAGGGTGGTGTTCTTTTTTATTATTATTATACACTTTAGAGTTTGCTCTGTATGGAAGCCCATTCCTGCCATGCTAGTTAAAAAAATTCTCATTTCAAAATTATAACTTAGCTCTCACATAATTATGAGATACATTTTTTTTTATTAAAGTGGCAGGAATGGGCTTCCATATATTGTGGGAAAAGCCAACTTTTCCCACACTGTGCCACATATGGAAGCCCATTTCTGCCACTTTGATTAAAAAATGTATCAATTAAGAGACAGCTAAGTTATAATTATGAGATGAGCAAAAACCAACTTTTACCACAAAGTGACTACAATCTTGAAATTCCGAAAAATAAAGTAGTTGTGCTGCATCGTCACGCTAGCCTTGACCGGTTTACAACTTACCAACTGACGTACTGATCAGGCAATATGTTGGAGCGCATTTTAGTCTCTAATGAACTGAACGAAAATGTAAGAAAATAATTAAAATTCTAAAACATTAGAAATATAAAATAAAAAAAAAGAGTTTTTTTAAAGAATAAAGTTACTAATGCCCAAAAGTTAAAAAAAAACCCTGAAAGAATATTTTTTTTCCTTTAAAGCACGCTGAATGAGTTTAGCACTGTCACTTCCTCTTTAATTTGCATCCTATGAGTCTGCATTGTATCTTCTTTCGCACTGGTGGTGGAGGGCTGTTGGGGATTTAGCCCCTCCGTGTGGTGGCTGAAGCATACTGCAACTCAACCCAACAGTAACGTTTTAGAAGCAATAACAAAAAAAAACTGTTTTTTTTTCATAATTGAAAATGCTAAAAAATTTAACTCAGCAGAATCTGCAACTCCACTTTTTCCTGTTTATTCACAAGCTAGCATTAGCATAGCCACAACATATTTGATAACCATAAATACATATTTGATAACCCATATAAATGTCTTGATTTAAAAATAAATCTCCACAAACTTTCAAAAGAGGGTGTACAAAAGAAAAAAACCAAAGTAACATGAATGCATTTTAACAGTTTTGTTACTAATGGTAATCAAGATGTCATGAATACAATGGATGCATGCTGACAGGGCTTGATGGCAGATCTTGAGCGTGGGTGACAAATGGTTTCCGCTCCGTAAACCGAGGTGATTTTGAGATGAGGAGCTGAGGCTGTTCCGCTCAAGCTGTCACAGGAAGCTGGAAGCATCAGTTCCAGTGACACATCTGAAATTGGCTCGGCTCTACCTGCGAGTGAACATCGGGATCCAGCTTGACCTTTACCGGCCCAATCAGCGAGAAGAAAGGGCAAAGAAATGAAGAAGTAAACTTGTTTAACAAAACAAGCTTTGTCGTGACATGCAGACGAAAGACGCCCTGATAATTTATTTTTAAAAAATGGTGACTACACTATTGCATGTGGGTTAGAATCAACACATAGAGGTGTGAGCGTCTATGGGATTGCTGATTTTCTTTTTTCATGCATCTAGAAATCTCATCTCTCGTGTGCTTCCAACAAAATCCCCATGTAACTATTTGCATAGGCTGAAAGGCTTTCCTGAATACCTTAGTTACAGCTCAGATCCATCTGTTTATCATGGTTCAAACGCTTTCTTTTTCTTTCTTTAAAACATTTAGATGTAAGATTTACGCCTACAGAGCTCCAAATGCCAACGACGGAGCTCACTAGTTGAAATTCAAGCAACACACTAGAAGCCTTGATGTGCGCGTGCGTGCCATCCTTCTCGGCAAGGCTTTTTGTGTATGGGCTTCAATCAGAAGCCTGCCTTTGTAGCTAATGGGATTTTGCCTACATTTGTGTGTTGGCTGAAGCTCTTATGTGATTCTCTTAGAAAGCAGGATCAATGTAAATTCCCATGGGTGTTTTTGGATGACTACTACTCTTAAGAGGTTCTAAATAACATACAGCTCCCAGAGCTGTGCTTCGTGCCTACATATGCAATGATCAAGTGCCTGCAAACTAAATGGGCTTCCAGCCAAACAAGAATATTGTTTGGTGGTGTGTCATGCATGCATTTACTGTGCAGTACCATTATTTTTTTACTAGTCACTTGTAAACCTAACACTGTTTGCATGCAACACATAAGAATCAATCCTAAGTAAAAACAAGGATCTTGGTCAATTTTTTTATGTCCTTTTTTCCATTTGCATAAGTTTTAGACTAAGAAATGGCTTCCAAAATCAAGAATTAAGTGTTTTATTTGTCTTATGTGTACGTTGATTCGCTGCAGAGGGTGAAACTGCTGGGATGAGAGTCAACTGTTCCAAATCAGAGGCCATGGTTTTCAAGCACAAAAAATGTTCACTCCTTACAGGTTAGGAGTGAGTGTTTGCTTTAAGTGGAGGGGTTCAAGCATCTTGGCGTTTTGGTCATGAGTGACAGTATGATATGTGAATGGGGCATTGGATTGGGCCTCAACTACAAGCAAAGCTCGCAATTTTTACATTTCAACCATCACCCTTAACTTGGTTTGGATCATGACTGAAAGAACATGATCCTTAGCACAACTGGTTCAAACGAGAGTCCTCCATAAGGTAGTCAGGATCAGCCTTAAAGATGAGATGAGGAGCTTTGTGATCTGGGGAGAACACAGTAGAACCATGACTCCTTTGATATCGAAAGGAGTCAGCTGAGGTGGTTTAAGCACCTGATTACATCGTCTCCTAGTAGCCTTCCTATGGTGGTTCTTTAGGTGTGCACACTGAGAGGAGATCGTGGTGCAGACTCAGAATTTAACAAAGATATTAAACGTATCTTCTGGTTTTATAAAACCTTTCAACTTGAGCTTTGAGCTAGAGAGTACCCCGAAGAAGAAGGATGGCTTGGTTCCCTCGTGGAACAGTTACCTCTGCAACCCAAGCTAGGATGAACAAAGAAAGGTTAATAGATGGTAGCCATATTGGATTTTGATGTCAAGGTTGGTCATAAATCTTAAAGTCTGAAGTGAGGAAGTCTGTCTCACGCTTTTGAAGATAAGCTCTAATACAGTTGAGACTAGACTCCAAATCGATCAAAGCGCTTCTTTGAGTGCGTCTGAGCTTCAGAGAAATATTTTTGCAAGATAGCTTCCAGAGTCGCCATGTTGAAGTTGCTGATTGACACGTCAGCGGCTTCTTTAGCCTGAAGTCTCATTGGAAGCATCTCATAAAACAGAAGAACTCTAAAGTCATGCTATTCAACTTTTTCACATTTTTAAATCATGTTCTTGAGCCAGTTTGTGCTAAAATGACCCTTTACAGGGTTAATGAAATTTCACTCAGACCCCCACCGCCCTCTGTGGCCAGAATACCGTACTTGCAACTTCAGAGTGCCGGTCCGGTCTGTTAGTCTTAGTAAAGTGCAGCTGACATGCCTGGTGCTGCAGTCTGCTTCCAGCATGTTTCCTGCATGTTTTAGATCATGAACACATGCGACGGCTGTTTGGCGACGTCTGCGGACATCATTTCCCACTGAGTTCCAACCAATCAGCATGAGTTAACCACAAGCCCCGCCCATATACTCTAACGTGCCATTTCCGGCCATTACCGCAGATCCGGCGGTCCCTGAAATGGTTCGAAAAGTGGTCTTTTCTCTGGTGAAATGGAGACATGCGCATACGGGAAAGGTCCAGTAAAATTACCCGGACGTTCCAATAGTGGAAACAGGCCTAAAAAGGTCAAATACTTATCCATAGATTTCTACTAACAAACAGCAAAGCCAAAAGATAACATATTCCTTTTACATGTTTTTCTTAAACCTAGATTAGCACAAGGACACAAACAAATTTTTATATTACTGGTCTTTACATCAGCAGAGTCAGGATCTCCTTGAAAGAGATATGTTCCACGTGCTGCTGAAGCATCACAGGTCGCTCAAGGTACCCTGCGGCGCTGCTGGAACAACCGAAATGGACTCGGGGCGTCCACAGAAAGAAACGCACAGCTGGCAAAATCCTGAGGACGTTGATGAATGTTGTCCTCTGAGTGTTAGCTAATATTCTCTGATGAGGTACGGTGTGTGTTACAGTCCACAAGGTTGAGAGTACGGCAAAAAGTGATGACATGAAGGTGTGAGAGCAGCACCGCATTAGGGCTGACTCCCAAAGACAGAAACCATGGAAAAGATTCTTTCTACACACGAGAAGTTCCCTGAGACGTCCTCATTTATGTTCGGTAAATTATACTCTGATTTTAAAATATCAAAATAATCCCTGACTCTTGAGGTCATGCGTGGTTTCTTGGAAGGATTTTGCTCTTTTTAATTAGTGTGCAGATGGCTGTTTTTCTAACCACTTCTTCTAGCTTAAATCTACTTTTTCTGGTTCAGCTGTGACATCATTCATTTTTATTTGAAGTTTTACTTCTTTCAGACACATTTCTGTAATAAAATCAGTTCTCTCACATCATTCTGTGTTTTTATGTTGAAATATTTCAGTTTGACTGAAACTGAAACAGTCTGATCAAATATGAAGTGAATTATTCATAAATAATAGAACTTCTAACGCATCCCATCAGAGCAGATCATAGGAAAACAGCTAGGACCTTTTGTCACGGCTGTTTCCTGGAAGACAAGATGACTCACAAGGTGTTTCAGTGCCTTCTGGTGGCCACTTTACTATTCTCCCCTCATCTTCTTGATCCCTGCCCGGTAGTGTACGACTACAAGCACTCAAGGGGCATTATAAACCAAAGACCTCGAGAAATATATTACAACTTACTGCAAAAGGTAAATCTGAGGACTTTCTGCTTCTTATCTCTGAGACCTACAGGGATATTTACAGCATGTCAGTTCATGCAAACATGAAGAATGATCCTCACATCTCTAGGAATCACTATTTGTGCCTCTGTTCTTTGCTACAGATACTCACGCCAGATAGGAAAAAGACACTTTAATATTACTAAACCAAGAGGGATGATAATTATAATCATGAATGCAAATGATGGTATCACACGCAACACACAAGTGTTCACCTCAACCTCCTCATCAGTCATGCGGAGAGGGCTTTATCCATCAGTCTGGTGCAGATCGGACACATTCGGTCATGAAGTGTGCACGATAAGGATAGAGATATGTTTAATTAAGATGCCAGACTAATGAAGTGAGGTGCAACATGCTTGACCTTTCAAAATTCATTCCACATCGACAGAAGATTGAATTTATCAAAGTGCCATGTAAGTTATTAAGTGTGCACAGCGGCTTTGTTATTGCAGTTTAGTGACTGAACTCATTCAATATCTTCTTGCTTTTGCAGAAAAAGACGAGTGCGCATGGTAGATCTGAGTTAAACTGCAGATATGCTTATTGTGTCATATTATATTCTAAGCTGTCAATTTGTGTGTATTAAGGTAGTGGTTCCCACCCTGGGGTCTGTGACCCCCAAGGGGGGTCCCCACAAGAATGTCTGTTCTGAGGTTGTGAGGTTAGACTGTATTTGTAAAAATTACATTTATAAAAAACACACCCAATAATATAATCAAAACTGTGAGTTAGACCTCTGCATGTCTGTATAAAGTTTGTAATAATCACTTTTAATTGTGTGCATGCAGGTAGAAGTTGGTGTTGTCTTAGTTGGACAGGAAAAAGGGGGGTCCTTGTGAAAAAAGGTTGGGAACGACCTTATTAGGCTATATCACTCTGTGCTTTGTCATATGATATCGTATCACTGGCCGTATAGTATTTTATTGTTTCATACTGTATTGAATTGTATCATGTTGTTATGTGCAATAACTATCAAACTCACAATTCAACACTTCTTAATTCTACGTTATTTACTTAAATCCTTGTGTGATATCTTTTGTGTACGACTTCTATTTTACTTACTATACTTGTGCCATTGCAATACTGCAATTGAGGTCCCACTGAGGGACAAATAAAGGTATTCTTATTGTTTTATGCATTATATTACATAGTAACCTTATTGAATTGCGTTATAATTGATCACATTTTATTGTAATTTTTTTCATTTATTTCTAAGATGACATTTATTTGTTTATTTATTTATGACATTTATTTGTTTATTTATTGATGACATTTTAAAAAAGACAAATTGATGAATTAACAAATAAAAAATTCTGTATAGAAATTGCAGCACTTTATATTTTTTTATCATAAATGAAGAAACCAGGCTATTTCCCCAAAAATTTTCTATACCAAACCCAATCATCAGAGCTGCTTTTTCACCCATAATTAGACGTTATTTCCAAGTGTTTGGATTTTCTCTGATATTCTGGTGTTGAATTATACAAAGATCCGTTCAGTGATTCAGGTTTGTAATAAAAAGATGGAAATGTTTCTATCTCTGTTATTTTTGGGGAGTTGAAGAAGAAACTCATCAGAAAAATGTGAAAATGGTGCACATTAGCAATCACCTTACTGCAGTGCTTCCATCTATGTCTCCACAGCATGTGAGCATTTTGCTCCCTGCTTAATTTAATTGATTTCCCTCTTGTAGGAGAACAGCGTGCTTCTTGTTTTCCTTTCCAATGGCCAGTGTGTTATTCTTCCAGGCTTTGTTAGCCTTAATTACTATAGCCCATGCCACCCAGGGGTGGGGTTATGTAAAACTGTAGAGATTAAAGTCAAAATTGACAAATTTTGTCAAAATGATTTTTCAAGAAAAAACTGAAAATTTTGAGAAAAAAGGTCAGTAGTGGGTTATTTCCTCAGCAGAATTTAAAGAACTTCCCGCAATCTTTCACAATAAGAGTGTCAAACATTCACACATACCTTGAAACATTTTATCTGGTAGCCTCGTGAACTAGACCAAATTCTTGCTTTGCAGAGTTTGGTCTAGGCACGCTTCATTGGAACCCTCGCAGCCTGATCCACTGCTGTGGCTGTCCAATCACAGCTTGCTATAGTTTTGGTTGGGCCAATCACAGCGCTCTATATTGTGGGCCAATCACGGAGTGGGAGTAGCCGATGACGTTAGAGCTGCGGCCGCGAACAACATGGCGGCAGCCCAGGAACCACGTTCGTTTGAAACGGCTTTGTCATCAACATTGGATTATTTAGACTCCAACGTGCGTAAGTTTGTCAGATATACTTAGGCTATGTTCACACTGCAGGCAAAGCGCATCAAATCCCGCCTGTGACCCTTATCTGATTTTTTTGTGACAGTCTGAACAGCACAGATCCGATTTTTCCTAATCCGATCCAGGTCGTTTCAATATGTAGTACTGATTGCGACACATATGCACATTTTTTGAAAGCGACTGCAGTCTGAACCCTCATGTCGCATTAAATCCACCTCCTACGTCAATGCTCAGCGGAGGTGAGCGTCGTGTCAGGACTTTCCCGAGGAGAAGCGCTGAAGAGCAGCGCTGACAGAGGGATTCAGGGGTCTGTGAGACATCCTGTCAAGTTTTGGAATTAAATATACAAGAAAGCATGAGAGCGGGAGGTGCTGCTGGAGCGAAGCGTGTCTCCGGTCTCGGTCTTCGTGACAGCGGGGCGGAGGTTTTCCGTGAATGAACTTAATACCGAAACATTTTCAGGGAATACTAACTCGGGAAGACGGCGGGAATAAGGAGTGAAATAGTTTTTAAAATAGTTTCCACCCCAAAATGAGAGACTCAGGTGTGATCCTGTGGCTGAACTGTCAGTGAAGGCTTTCACATCACAACTCCACCTCTCCTGGTTCTGACTGTGACTTCTTTTCTTCTGCGCATGCGGGTCGCTTTGGGGCCGTGAAGCGTTCACACTGGAGAGTGTTTGATGTCGCATTTCAGTTATAATGTGAACAGCCACCAAAAAAAATCGGATTTACTCAAAAAATCGGAATTGAGCATCAAGACCTGCAGTGTGAACGTAGCCTTAGTGGCTTCTTATTTTTATCAAAGTAGTGCAGTGTCCCAGTACACCTGATATTCGCGTGTTTTTCATACAAAAACGACAGAAATCATTGATGTTAGACGCCATTGCTGCCTCCCTCTTTTTCGTCGCTGTGATTACGTCACGTTGTTCGTTACTCTGATTGGTCCTAGCGCTATCCAATTGCGTGCAGACAGTTTGAAAGACAACCGTAGATCCCGCCTCACGACTGAGAGCCGTCAAAGGTTCATGGCCAGACTATATATTCACATATATAGGATGGCTTGCCAGCCTAGAAATCTGGAGTTTTTTCCTCAAAGGGCACCATCTAGAGGTGGAACAATGTATTGCACCTTTAAGACCCTCTCCCAACTTCTGTCATTATGGGTGGAAGCGACACCTCTTGTTCGTAAACGTGTAGTCGAGAAACAGAGCTAAAACACTTTGTTTATGTTATTATTCTTACCTTATACTGTGTGCACAGACAGACAGACAGACAGACAGACAGACAGACAGACAGATGATAGATAGATATTTTTAAAGACTTACTGTCCATACAAAATGTTGCCAAATCTGCATCAGTCTAGGTACATCATGCAGGCTCTGTGATTGACATCTGTATGTAAGCAGATGTCTAATGCTATTGGCTAATGCTTGGGACTCTACGGGACAATATGTACATTATCACAGTACAGAGTCAGACTTTCACTTTTACGGATTTCTAAAAAATCCTACATAATTTCAGAAAGGGGGTAAATTCCAGATTGCTGCTTTAATAAAATGGTTTAATACTGTTGCTGTTGACTTTTCAGTGGCCGTATTTTATTATTGTACATTTCAACTTGGTTAAAAAATTAAGCCTCACTGAAGAATTTGGACATTAAAATCTCAGTAACTGTCTCAGGGATTATTGTCTAATTCTACATTTTTTCCTCAAAACCTTTTACTCACTTCTGATTTACTAACCAGCATTCAAAAATAGAATCATCAATGAGATGATTTGTCACTTTTCTGTCCTAATTTTGTGTAATAGCTGATGGCCGATGAGTTCAGAAGTATTCAGTCAAAGGTCGCTGTCATGGTAACAGCAGAGCCTAATCACTTTAATACCCTCCACAAAAGCGAACCATTGAACTACCAAAAGCAAAACCCCCAGTTTTATGGTTGCATGTGATGTTCTGAAAATGTCAGTCTGCAGCAGTGATGAAAGCATGTAGCCTCTGAAGTAGGCTGTTAAAGCTGAATCAGATATGACTCATTCATGTGATTTCAGAGGAAAAACCCAGCTGTAGACGTAGCACGCTGCAAGTTATGCTTCTTTTTCTTCCTTGCAACTGCAAAGTTATTGGCTAAAGCGTAGTGGTGCTAAATTCAAATTGCAAGGGCTTTGCAAAAAAAATTGACATGATGCCTACATTACATCACAGTGCAGGGTAAGACTATCACTTTTACAGATTCCTAAAAAGTCATACATAATTCCTGAAAGGGGAAAAACTCCAGATTGCTTGTGATGCAGAAGATGGTGGAGAGGTTTTGAAAAGCGTGAATGGGTGTAATTGTAAACCAGAAATGTCCCTGACACCTACACAGATGCATGCATGTATTCATGTCTTTCAGCGCCAGATGTTCGTCTGATCCCATGCACACATAATGAAGGATGCTTCCTGTCTCAGCCTGCCTCCATGTTTTCATCTGTGTCTCTCTTGCTTTCTGCCTTAATAGAGGTTCAGATCAATAGAGCTTGCCTTAGGCAGAGACCTTTAGCACTGATACCGATTGTTCCAAGAACTCTGACTGCAGAGCCCAGACCTTTTTCTGTGAAGCCCACAAAAGACCCCGCTTTTAACATTTTCGTTTTAGGTCTGAAGGAAGCATGTTTATTTTGTTGCATAGTCACAATGTCTTGTCTTGGGTGTAATGAAATCAACAGCAGCAAGCTGTATTTATTTTAGGTTAGTTTACCAAATAATATTTTATTTAACCAGAAATTCAGCTTGGTGTGACGATGAATAGGTGGTCATTTTAACCTAGATTAAAGGATTTTATCTACCTAGCAAACACCTGTACGGCGGGAGTGCGGACGAACACCAGCAGGTTGTGGAGCGGTGTTACCGGTAAATCCCGGGACATGAGTAGTACTCCAACTTTTTTTTATTGTTTTCTTCTCGTCCAACTAGGACGTTAACAGTAGCTCAGGCTAGCATTAGCAGCAGCTTGGGCTAGCATTAGCAGTAGCTCAGGCTAGCATTAGCAGTAGCTCAGGTTAGCATTAGCAGTAGCTCAGGCTAATGTTAGCAGTAACTCAGGCTAATGTTAGCAGCAGCTCGGGCTAGTGTTGTTCTGCGGTTAAAATTAGCGTGACCATTGTTTATATATTGCTGAAGCGAGTTGGGACATGCAGATTTAAGGTGGTATGTCTAAGCATGTTGAACCAGCTTTTCTCAGAATGAAAAGTTTCTCCCCGTGGCCATTACAAAATTACTAATTTCACAGGAAAGCAGGTGAGAGACAGCACAGGAAGTGTCAGCAGAGGAAAAGTAAAATGTGGTTGTGATGGCAAAACAATTTTTTCCACATCTGGATCCTCCTCAATAAATCTAGAGGAATGTTGTCTCTATGAGAGGTATTCCTTCCAATTGTTTATCAAATATAACACAAATCTAATATACGACTGAAAGCTGAAGAAACGAACTACAGCTGAATAAAACTATGTGAACAAATATGGCAAAAATGCTCTAAAATATGTCAGAATCTTGACTAATATTCCTATATGCAAATATAAAGTACAACATAAAACTGGGTAGTGCAGGGTCTCAGCTTTCGGAATCCATTTGAATGACATTGATTGCGCAAATGGTCTAAGAGTTATGGTAATTTAAGTATGGAAGACATGTTTCATTGGCGCCAATGCATCAGCATTAAGATGGTTTTAACAGATTTGTGCAGAGCTTGATGAGCTACTCAACAGGCAATTCAGCCATCATATCAGGTGTGTTGGAGCAGGGAAACAACTAAAACATGCTGGGTAGGGGATCTCCAGGACCAGGTACACCTAAAACCTGTACTAGAACCAGCCACTAGGGGGCAGCTGTTTACAATAGCTTAAATCAAGCAATTGGCTTACACTCTAAATAATTTAGACTAACCCCAACATCTTAAAAAAATCTAAAACTTCTTGTAATATTAAGTTAGCAATGCTGGTCAATCTCCCTATTGGTGACTTAACTGTTTCTCTTCAACAAGAAGACTACACAATGACCGTGTCAGTGGCTTGTGAGGTTTGTGCCCAGCTGGTCGCTCACAAGGGAGAGAATTAAAGCTAAAAATGGAAACAATTGTCTTCCAAGATTGACTTGAGGTGAGTTTATTTAAGCGTTTAGATATGCATGTGTCAAGGTGGGAGTTTGATTCCCTCTTCTTTTTTAAACAATATTTATTTGGTTTTGGTGTACTTTCATGCTTTTACATTAATTACTTTGCAAAATTCTATATATCCAACTCGTTTCTCTGGAGTTATTATACTGACTAATGGTGTGGAGGAATGAAAACAGTGCTGCTCATAAAGATCTCATTGTTTACTAAAGAGAGCCATCTACTGGAGAAAAGCTGGGAATAAACCCTCTACAGATTGATTTAAATTGCTTCATTTTACTGCTTGTTCATGCCAGTTTCACACAGAAAAATCAGTGTATGCAGATAAGGTATTACTTTCTGCAAGGCTTGGTCTAAACAACCTTGTCTAAACCGTTTTTTAGCATTTATGTGGCACAAAGATGTGAATAACTGAGGTATGTTCCTACAAGTCCATTACAAACACACATTACCCTTGGCTCCTGGGTTTTATATGAACTGGGAATGAAGGATTGGCAGATTGCAGAAGATGATGTGACAGTAAACAGCAGTATGAAGGTCACTGGGATGGTAATGTGTTGCAGATGACAGTCATACAAGGTAGGTGTCATTAAGTCAAAGCACAATGCGTCACTTTATTACACATCCCTTTATGTCCCATATGGATGCTATATTGGGCCGTCCTCTCACATGAAGAAAAGTTCAGATCTGGTTGAAAATTAGGAGAGAAAGTCCTAAACAATGGCAACGTAACAATGTTGCTCTATACAGCACAGATTATTTTACTCAAACAATTAATATAGTTGACTTATTTTTCTCTAGATGCTTTCTTCAATCCATTTAAGAACCTGGTCCACAAGATGTTGGCAAAGCTTTTGGACAAAGAAGCGTATATTCAAGGTGATGGTGAGAGCTGCCAAAAGGAAGGGAACTCTCTTAAATCCTATTAACCCACGGCCAGCCAATTTTTTTGAGCCATCAGCAACTTTGGTCTCAGCAGCATGGCAACAATTTCACAAATCGGATTTGACACCAAATTCTTGAGTGGTGGCCAAATTTCCTCCTGATCTCCAATGATGAAACTGGTGAAAGATGATTGGTTGGGTATGGATGCCAAATGATTAAAAAGGGGCCAAACCTGAGTTGTCTAAGTGGAAAGTAAACAATGTGAAAAATGTCTCAAATTTGTTTAATTTAGAGGGGAAGGAAATAAAATAATTAAACTCTTCATTGAAGGATGGATGCATTAACGTCTGAGTCATGAACACGTGGTCATGGAGGAATCATGTTTGGATTTCTTGGAGTTGTGATGAAGTTAAGCTACTGAATCAGATGAGATTTGTAAACAATCATTATCAAAGAAAAAAAGGAACCCAACAAGGCAAAACCAAGTTAAAGTCCACTTATGGATTATGGGTCACGGGGAGCTCCTACACTGTAAAACCTGATTAGATCAGCTTACTTAAAAAAAGCATACAAACCAATTGCACTTAAAATTACAAGTACTCAGGAGTAGGTGACCATGTGTTAGAACTAGTAATACTTACAAAGTAAAATGAACTTAATACAAGTAACTTTAACTAGGAAGAACTAGTACAAAGTACTTCGAAATTTGCCTACTGAACTAGTATTTCTGAGTTGTATAAACTAGCAGTAGTAAACTGTAAGCAATTTTTAAAGTACTTTGTACTAGTTTGTATTAGAGATACTTACTTTGTATGCATTAGTAGCTCCAACACATAATTGCCTAGCGCCGTGTATTTATTGTTTTAAATGCATGTATGCCACTAACCTGATGGGGTGTGTGGGGGGGGGATTGCTGTTGTTTACTTGAAGACAGACAGATTTTTTGAGGAATTTTGGCGATTTCGACTAATAAATGGCCAGGAAAAGTCCCGGTATATACCATGTGCTTATAAAAAACTCCCAATATGCCGAGAGGTCAAATTTAAAAGTGTCGGTACCACACTGAACAAAAGTGGACCATTCCATGATTTATCATAAATGGGCAGATTAATAAATATCCTCTAAGAGTCTGAGTTTCATCATTTTAATGAAGATGGTGTACACAGAAAGTGATGAGATAAATAACACATATGCAAAAAAAGGGACCTCTGGTCAAAGTTTCACATAAATCGATGTAAAAGGTTTTCCTCTGTAAATCTCATAACTAAGACATAAAGAACAAATTATAGTGAAAGTGATTACTTTCTTCTTTGCTTTGGTTCAAAATGTTCCAAGGTACATTAAATGATGTACCTGCTTTCCTTGGAATGAACAAAAACCAAACTTCAAACTCCAAATAAAATGCAGTCATTTTATTGGAGGAACCAAGCAAAGATGTTGAGAGAAATCAGTAATTTCTCTCAAAAAGCTTGTTGACAAAACCCACGCTCAGATAGACGTTTAAACCGACGAGGAAGAACTCCCTCTCCTCTCTGGTCCTCACGAGCTGCATCTTCACCTGAACGTCTGAGTCCTGATGCTGGATCAGAAAGGAGTCGCCATCGTAATCATACGAAACGGTCGTACTCTCCTGCTCCATGGAAACGGGAGTGCAGATACACACGAAGAGTTTTGTACATGCGTGCCTCAAAGTCAGACTCATGACGCAGCAATTCTGTTGAATCGTAAGAGATAATGTGTGAGCATTTACAGGTACGCACACACACTTTTCATGCATATATTTGTACTTATAATGACTGCATACTCTAAGAAATGAAATGTTGAATTTAGTTAACCAAGTTATGTCAACTGGCTCCACTAAACCTTAAAGATGTGCTTCACTCATTTAATCAATACATTTGTAGTGGTCTCTAGTAGGAATAACTGCCTTGTAAGTCGTACTCTGGGGAATAAAGCACCAGTGTGCCTGTTTCAGGAACTAGAAGTGAGTCACATTAGAACTGAGCTTCAGATGACAGGATTTGGAGTCTTATTTCCTGATATTTGGACATCTCACCTCTGATTGGCTAACAGCAAAGCGACTCTACCACTGACTGTTTGCTTTGCAACATTGATGTTTTATCTCCACAAATAACACAAGCCTGGAGGAGTTCTGCTGTGTGGTGGAGTTGCTAATGCTAACAGTTAGCTTCTACTAGCCGAGACGTTCTCTGCTGTTTCCTGGACGCTAAAACAACAGCCTTCCCCGTCGCGAGTCAAGATGGGTGAGTCCATGAATGTTAAGTGACAGTGTGACGTAGAGCTGTCAGGATTTTCTAATCCTAGATTTTCACCGTCTATTTTCTATCAGAAGCTAATGCAGGAGATAGGTGTAGGAGACTATTTTCATGTTCAGCCTGCATGAAAAACTCACAGTGACCGATTAGAATCAGAAATAATCATTTAAAAATGTTTTTTCACTGAACCACACCTTTAAATTAAACATTTGCTTTTAGCATAACAACTTATAGCCGTGTATAGTATGCTTTAGCGGACATAACTTGGTTAAGTAAATTCAACATTTGATTTTTTTGAGTGCATGGTTAAAACCCACATGTTAAAGAATCATTGATACAATAAGTAATGTTTTACCTCAAGCCATTACTAGTGAGTTAAAATGACAGACATTTTTTAAAAAGTCTTATTTTACCCCCAAAAATTAAGCAGTTAGCAAAAAGATCCTTCAAAGCACTCGCAGTACCTCCACTGTGCCTTGTAAGGCCTCACTCCTCCAGGGTAGAGCGATGCTGCCTGGCAACTTTTGATGGTGAGACAAGTCTTCTCTGCTAACTGCGGTGAGCTGGATCAGACCGTCACAGATGTTCTCTGATTAGAGGCGACAGCACAGAATAGCAAAGTCTGTTTCTGTTTACAAGGGATGTATCATATTGTTATAAGGTTACCTCTTCGGCAGAAGAGATTTGAAAAGCGTTGAGACAAGAGCCTGTTTCTAGTGTCGTGGAGACCAATGTGTAGGACGTAACCATGGAGACCATATTCAGGATCTATGTCATCATAACGTGGTTTGATGAGGCCTGTGTAAGGACTGAAGACAAAACAAAACATTCAGAGAAAACATTTAGATTTGTTTTATTCCATGTGGACTTTAGATGTTTACTGAAACTATAATCATAAAACAGCATTTTCTATAGATGCCACTAGAGGGAGCTATACCCACAGAATGTGAGAGAAGCATGTGTCCAAGTGTTTTGGTTCTAACTGATCAGTGGAATACATACAGCGCCACAACTCAGCTCTACAGTGGAATTTCACATAACTGAGATTACGTCTGATTTTCAGGAGAATGCAGGAACTAAAACAATGTATGGTTTGGCTTCAAAGTAGCCCTGACATGTGACAACAACAAGATAGCAGAGGTAGACATGATATTCATCTCTTCAGAGATGGACCACACATCAGTTATCACTGCTTTTGAATAAGAGCTGTGACCATCTAAAGGTGTAACCAAAACTTTTGAGAATGAAAAAAATGTGACAAAGTTTGATGCATCAGCTTTTATGATGACGGCTTGCAGAAACTCCAGAAAGTTCTGAAGAGTGATCCAATGAATTGTAATTAATTACAAAGTTCCTCTTTGTCATTAAAATGAATAAAATATAATAATAAAAAAATGTCCACTATATTGGCGAAAAAAGCTCCAGGATGCTGAAGCAAGCACCTAGCCTAGCAAGCCATCCTATATATATATATATATATATATATATATATATATATATATATATATATATATATATATATATATATATATATAGAGCTGCTGGGATGAGGATCAGCACCTCCAAATCCGAGGCCATGGTTCTTGACTGGAAAAGGGTGGCTTGCCAACTATGGGTCGGGAGAGAGGTTTTGCCTCAAGTGGAGGAGTTTAAGTATATTTGGGTCTTGTTCACGAGGGAGAAAGAAGGGAGCGAGAGATCAACAGGCAAAGGACAGGGCTGAATCTACGGTTGTACGGTTTCAAAATGTCTCCGCATGCAATAAGACAGAATTAGGACCAATCAGAGCTATGAACGTGACATATTGATAGAAACGGAAATAAGTCAACAGGACAGTCCACCTTACACCATCAAAGACATACAAGAAGACAAAGTACCTATCTGCTCATGTCTCAAAGAAAAGCCCAAGTCTAGATCATCCAAAGTTAATGCCAAAGCCATTTCAAACCAGCGCCATTCCTGAGCCCTCACCATTGCTGTTTTGTTGCTCCATCACAGCTCTGCCGTAATGGTGCTAAGACTGCCCAATGGCTCTCTACAAACATAGAGCGCTGTCATTGGCCCAGCCTAAACTTAGCCAAGCCAATGGTAGACGTGCGGAAGCTACAATGGCATGTGGCTATAGCAACCTGGAGAGCAAAATCTTTTGCCATGGCTACGGTTTGTCTAGATTTCTAGGCTAACGGTTTCCAGCACGATGGAGCACAATTTTGAGTCCATGTCCAGGGAACCTTAACCCTTAATCCTAAGAACTTGTGGCTAGTCCTTAAAAGGATGGTGGACGAACAAAAGACACAAATTCTTAAGAAGTCAAAGACATAGATTATGGAAGAATGGGCTCACATTAGCCAGGATTTGGCCCAAACATTTATTGGCAGCATGCCACAGTGAAATGCAGAGGTTTTGAAAGAAAATGACCAAGACTGCAAATATTGACTCTTTGCATGAACCTAATGTATTTTCACAAAAGGCCTTTAAAACTTAGAAAATGTTTATAATCACACTTTCGTCTACTACAGAAACATTTACCAGAGATCTAAAAGCCCTTTTATCAACAAACTTTGTGTAAACCAACACTAGTTTCATTCTCTAAACTTTGCTAAATACAAAGACGAATGTGAGAAAAGGCACCTACCGATAAGTTACTGGGCAAATGATTCTGTCTGCCAGATTGTGGACATGGAGAGTGAACATAATGAAGGCAATGGCGCTCTGATCCTGCAAAAAAAGTTGTTAATTATACAGTATACCTAGTAAAATGTCCACTCTACGATGACCACATAAGTAATCACCTTCCAGACACCAATGAGGACTCCAGGCTGTACCAACTTCAGTTGCACCAGTTGGTCCTCACCAATAACGTTAGTGCTTAGAGGTTGCACGTCCAGTTTTGCCACGAGGGTCTTCTGGCCAGGTCTGACAGAGCAAGCACAGAAACAGCTGGTTTTACAGAGAGATGGTACGGCAAAGAGAGAAAGAGGAGGTTGAAATAGATGCTTTCTGTCTTTACGTCTTTAGGGTGGGGATGCCGAAGTCGATCCTCCTGACCCCGTGGAGTTGAAAGGTGGAAATCTGTTCGTAGTTGGGCAGCAAGTCTCTTCCAAACCAGCACACTGTCAGCGAGGTCTCAAAGAACTTGAACCAGCTCATCTCCAAAGTACAATCATGTCCAGACTTATCAGTGACCGTCAGATCCCAGACAACGCCCAAGCGCCTGAAGAGAGAAAATAAAGATGTACATGAGGAGTAAGGGGATTGAGGGTTTAGCTAAAGCTGAATTCTATTACTTACATCAATGAAAAAACTGCTAACTTCACCTCCATGATGCACCAACTGCAGTGTTTGGCCAAAAAACACGACCGCTGCCTTTTTAAATCAGTGAAATGATATTAATGGCTTTACAATTTATTTTGCTGGTAGAAGCATGGCTCCTTTCTAAGCTGTACTAATGAAATGATGTGCCACAGATGAAATGAAACTGCAGCTGTTGTGATAAATCTCTTGATCCAATTCTGTCTAAACTGTGATTCACGGCTGCCCCCACTGTGATGTAGCCGGCGTCTCGCTGAGGCACCAACCGATATCAGTTAGGTAGAAACACAAAGCTAAGAACTGGAGCAGCCCAGGAGGCCTCCAGGTGACCCGAGGGAATTCACTCGGCACTGTCTGTATGTGCGATGTCTTGTGAGATGATTATTACCAAGGTAAGTCGCATGCTCCTCAGCGTCTCTAACAGACAGCTTCCCCATGGGCAAGCGTCTCAGCTGGTGGGAGGCAGGAGGAACGCATGAGCACATATTTGTGTGTGTGAGTTTAGGCTGGATAATTTATTTCAACAATTCAGACAGCCTCTGCAAAGAACACAATTACTTCTACTTCTCTGTAGCACAACTGCTACAGAAGTCAGAATTGAGCGCTGTACAGCCTCTAATCAGAGGTTATAAAAACACAGCAGAAACCGCAGTGGAGGTGAAGCAGCTTCCCCCTCCCTGTGAGCCGGCATCCCCTCTGAGCACACATCACATTCAGACACAGACCTCCTTCCTCACCTTTAATAAGAAAGTGTCATTAAGTTCAATATAAAAAAAACACAAAGACTATTCTGTTTTAGATTGTGGGAAGATTTGTCTCCCCAGAACTTTCTACACAGCAAGGGCGGATCTGTAAAGTTTTATTCTTTCCTAACAGTGTGGATGTTCTAAACAGAACTGCAGCGATTTAGGGAAAATAGATGCATCGAAAAAGTTTACAAATTATGCAAACAAAGTAATTGCAAAACACATTTACACAGGTGTTTTTAAAGACAATTTTCGCCTTTTTAAAGGCACAGTGGCCGTTTCTCAGTATGCGTAGTCATCTGAACTTGTGTACTCACGTTCTTGTGAAACGTCATCAACGCTGGCATGGCAAGTTCGCTCAAAGTTCCCAGATGTGTTCTTGAGCCGCCCATTTTATCGAGGATGCATTAATGCATTCTTCGGCCGACTTGGGACAGCAAAGTATCCCATAATGCACTGCGTCGCAAACCGTTATACTCCAAACGTCAGAGAAGGCTCATAACTAGTGTTTTATATCAGAAATACAAATAAATAAGTATAAAATTGTCTGTTATTGTAAATAATTGTGTGTATCCTGTAAAATTTGCTGTATTTGTTTTTTGTTATTTTTAGACTCTTCCTGGTCCCTCAAAATGCTAATTAGCTAACCCACTATCAAAATAAAAGCAGCGTTGCCTTAAATAGCTTTGTTTTGATGAAAAATAAACTTTTTTCTTCATTTAACAGCAGGAAATGCTGGTGATTTATCTATTTTGATCAAAAGTGGAACAAATATTAAACAAATAATATGTATTCATTGTTATTTTGTTACTTAAGGCACAATCTAGACTTTTATTTTCATGTCAGGATGTTTTGATAACTGTAGCAAAGCTGGAAGTTATTGATGACTGTGGCGGGAGACGGGTGAGATGGCAGCATCAGTAGAAGTGAAAGAAGAAGACACAGCTGCTGCAAATGACTAATCACACCCATTCTACATAAATTCAGAGGACAGAAGGCTCTTGATTGCCTGAGAGAGGCGCTGACTACAGTAAGCAGCAGAAACGGTAAATAAAACGTGCAGACAGTTGAAAGCTGGTGTGTGTGGTGTTTTCCGTGTGACCCAGAGGTAAATGTCAGTGCTACAGTGTCTCCCTCTCTCCTGCAGCCATGTGCATCACCACAATAAAAGTTTGCCTTTTTGATGCGTGTGGGCTACCGTAGCTGTAATACCTACTCTGAACTGTGTGGTGCTAAAGAGTCCATTTTTTTCACACACTGGCACTTCATCATTTCAAACTAATTTCTTATTCTACTGCACCTGAGGACGTCCTGTGATTGGCCAGTCACACCAGTGTGAATAGAGTAGGGCTTGAGAAAGGAGCTCATCCTTTTCATGTTGTAGGATAATTTTTGGTTTAAGTACATCCGCTTCCAGCTGCCCGCACTTTTATCTGGACTCTTCATCATCGTCTCATCCGGACTTATCATCATCATCATGGGATCCGTTACCATTTGAATCTTTGCAGACTCGATGTATAACTCACGCCACAGAGCACTGCAGAGAAAGTATTGGAAGGTCAGGAAGATGAGCAAACTCAGAAGTAGTAAAGGAACGTCAATGGCAATTGAATAAAACATTTTAATATGCATTAAAATGGTTATTTGGATAGTTGGATTTTCAAAGTTGATGCTGTTTTGAGTCCAATTTACTGTTTTATGTAGCATTTAAATATTTGCTGTTATTTCCTGTTTTCCATTTGAGTTTCATTGGGGATAAGTATTACTAATATGTTGAGACTTTTATTGTGAAAGGTTATACAAAGTCCTTAGCATTCTGGTGTGTTTGCTGCTACAAGATTGCAAGTCTGTTCTTTAAAAAAATAAATAAACACAATATAATACAAGTGTAGGACTGAGAGTTTATAATCTCTGATTTGAAAATATTTAAATTGGCATCAAGGGTTAAGCATTTTGATTGTAACATCACTACTTATTGTAAAATAATACAATAAATCTGTTATGTTCTATAGTAAAAATGCATGTGGACAAGTGAAAGAAATAGAATTTTTGACATGATTTCTAATAAATAAACACAGACAGCTTTTTGCACTTAAAAAGTCCTTGATGTTACTTACTCATCATTGGCGAGCTGATAAAAGCGCTTACTGCAGTGGTTTATGCTGAAAAGTGAACCGGCATCCAGGTATGACAGAATCTTCATCAAAATCTCACATGGCAGTCTAGCAAACAGATGATAGAACAAAGCAGTATCTTGAGACAAATGTCTCCTAAAAACACTGCTTGGCAATTTATCTTTCAATTTTGTAAATAAAATATATTGGTGGCTAAACAAAATATAGGTGTAGTATGATGTAATGTGACAATCTGTCTAAAATTCCTACATTTTGTTATTTGGTTTTCTGAAAAGATGTAACCTTTCCTGGTTTACAATGTCAAGCTGCCACTTATTTTTACATTTGTGAAATTTAGTGAATATCAAATATCAGGTGGACATACTTTAGCTAGTTCCTTAGTTTAGAACAAAAAGTTATATTACCCACATACCTAAACTTACAAAATAAGGGTATAAAACGCCAATATCTCACATTTTCTGAATCCAGCCTGGTTAAAGTGCCAAAAATATATAAACCAAGGTTATTAAAAGAAAATTAAAGGAATAAAAGAATTGAGAAAGATTACCTTTCTATAAAGTTTGGACCAGATGGAGATGTGTTAGCTCTCACGGAAGTACTTCCGGTCTGCATCCTGGGAACAACTTTTTTTGAAGCTAACAAGCTTCCTGCTCTTGACGACTTCTTTAAAGTAAAAGAAACGTATTAATGAGTTTTACAAAGAGATTTTTAAAACACTGAAACGTTGACAATGTTATCTGTTTGTACACATCGTGGCTCCACAACCGAGCTGATTTTAGCTACAAATGCAATAAAAACACAAACGGTCACTGAAAAAAACTACAGCAGTTAAATAAACGGTGTTCTGCCTGCTTACTAACAAAATTAGTGTTACAAATTAGCGATTTATTGCAATAATATTAGCTACTTTTACCTGTTCGCGTCTAGTAGCCATGGTAACATTGCAGCTGGTAACATCCGAGAAGAAAACAAACTTCCGGGGGAAGGAAGCAAAGCGAAACATTTCTTTTCAAAATAAAAGCTTAGAATATTTTTTTCATAACACTATGGTTAATATGTGATTTGTTTTTGATTATTTTTCTTTATTAAGACCACGTTTTGGAGTAATTTATTGCATTAAAATGGTAGTAAAACCCTTATTAATCCTCAGCTTGATACATGAAACATATTTTAAATTATATATCTCATTGAAGCATGAACAGATCTTAACTAAAAAAAAGACTAAACTAAAAACAATCTGCAAAATATAGATATGTTTCAATAAAAAAACATATTATATTAGTAATAAATAATTATTACATCATTACCTCAACCTGTATAGGAAAAGTGACCATATTTGACTTTTTGTGCACACTTTAATTCTTGATTTACCAGGTTTATTTAAAAATGAGAATTTTTTAAGAAAGAAAAATGTTTAAAAGGTTACAGGTGTAAGAAAAACTTTTAAAAATGTATAAAAATTATCAAGAAAGCCAGTGGACTATTTTCAGGTATTTTAGTGAATTCCTTTTAAAGGGTGATTAACATTATTGTTTTTGCATGTTAGCTCTTACTGTCCAAAATTGATAATTAATGTAGAAAAACTAAAGTTTTCATTGAAATTTTCTTCATGTGGAAGCTAAAGAGTTAACTAAACTGAATAATATTTTTCATATCAATATATTTATTTTATTAACTAAAGTAAAAACAATTATTTATATTAAGAAAAACCATAGAATTAGCATTTTCACAATAAATACCTTTACAGTGTTTTTTTATTTACCTTGGTGTTCAGTTTAAAGGAAGGTTGCAGTCTTTAAAAGGGAGTTGTGCCTGCTAGTTGAGCTGAAACGTGTCTCCATTAAGAAAATTGTTGTCTAAAGATGCTTTGAGAATGTAGTCTGAGACATATTACTGCAAAAAACAAAACAAAAAAGGTATTTCTAGTAAACTATACCTAAAAATTGAATCAAATACAAATAAAATGGAAAGCTTAAAAAAATACTGAAAATAGGCGGAAGTGGACGAAGTATGACTAAAACTAAAAGCTATTTTTTTCATTATGAAACTACAAAAATGCATAATAAAAGTAAACAAATGAAGGAGCCCATGTTGGTGAATGTACTGTAAAATGTAAATAGTTATGAATTTTACTCAGGAAAACAAACATGAACCATCGTTAGAGCTTAGACAGTGGATTACAAGAAGTAAAAATCAGAGATAAATGCTAAAATGGCTGCAATCACACAGACAATTCCTAATGGATCAATAAAGTTTTTTAATCAAAGATGCATACCTGAAGGAATAAAATACATTAATATCTCATGAGTGGAATATTTGGGTTGAATGTCATTTACGAAAGCAGGAGAAAAGATATTACAACAATATTAATGATTTTTATTTTTTTTGGCAATTGTTAGATTTCTGTTTTAAAGAAACACATCTTTGGCATTCCAAATATGCATTGGTTATATATGCAACAGTTCTATAAAAGTAGGGATGCACCGATACCGGTATCGGGTATCAGCCTCGATACCACATTTTCTAAAGTACTCATACTCGTTAAAAGTCCCTCGATACCGGGGACCGATACCACGGTCTGAGAAATGTCTGTTTGAGCGGCGTGTAAGGGGTTAAACGCAGGCGCCGAGTGCCCACCCCCAAGGCCCCAGCTGCAGCTCAGAGCAGGGAGAAGTTTTCATTTTAAATAAATGTTCTTAATTCCAAACGAGTGCCTTGTTTTTTTGTTAAAGTATACAACTAAAGCTGTTATCTGTAAATTAAAATCATGTTTTTATTAAGTACTCGGTATCGGTGAGTACTGAAATGCAAGTACTCGTACTCGTACTCGTTTTCCAAAAAAGTGGTATCGGTGCATCCCTATATAAAAGTCTATAAAACAGTCTATAAAAACATATTTATGAACTTCTTTGCATAAACCCCTCTCACATAAAGCAGTTTCAGCTGTTTTATTCTTGACATTTTCAGTACCTTCCAGAATGAGCCGTTTCAGGGCTCTGTCGCTTTAAGAAAACAAGCTGGAGCTGGCCACGCCTAGCCTGGCAAGCCATCCTATATATGTGAATATATAGTCTGGCCACGAACCATTGACGGCTCTCAGTCGTGAGGCGGGATCTACGGTTGTCTTTCAAAATGTCAGCACGCAATTGGATAGCGCTAGGACCAATCAGAGTAACGAACAACGTGACGTAAAAACATGTGAATATCAGGTGTACTGGGACATTGCACTACTTTGTTTGATAAAAATAAGAAGCCGCTAAGTATAGCCGACAGACTTACGCACGTTGGAGTCTAAATAATCCAATGTTGATGACAAAGCCGTTTCAAAAGAACGTGGCTCCGGCGTTGGCGCCATGTTGCTTGGGTTCGCGGCCGCAGCGCTGACGTCATCGGCTACTCCCGCTCTGTGATTGGCCCAAAATATAGAGCGCTGTGATTGGCCCAACCAAAACTATAGCGAGCTGTGATTGGACAGCCACAGGCTGCGAGGATTCCAATGAAGCCTGCCTAGACCAAACTCTGCAAAGCAAGATTTGGTCTAGTTCACTAGGCTAGGCCACGCCCACTCACCCCCCAAACAGGCTGCTTTGGGCTGCACGCTCCAACTTCCGCATTCCACATAAGACCGCACTTCTATGTCCGGTTGCCATAGTGGTCAGCAAAGCTGTGACATGGCTGAGAGTTTGGCATTCACCCGGTGCTTCCTGGAGGTTAGTTGCTTATGGCTTTTTGGTCGGATGTTATTGGTAGAGGCTTTTTTAAAAAAATCGAGAGAACCACTTTTTTCTTTTTTTTCCATCTAAACAAAGAGAAAAATTGCCTTACATCATTGATTGTAACTTTTGGTAACTCCAGTAAGCACCAGGTGAACTCCAAACTCTCAGCCATGTCACAGCTTCACCGACGACTATGACAACCGGACATAGGAGTGTGGTCTTATGTGGAATGCGGAGGTTGGAGCGTGCATAGAGCCCATACGCTGAGAAGCTCTGATATCTGGGATATCTCGTGCACATGAGAGGTGGTTCAATTCATATTTTCCTGGTTGTGACATCACAAACGGGGACTTTTTGAAATGGCTTGTTTTAGCCACATAATTCCTAAAACCAAACACTGACAGAACTTTGATGGACAGATTTTTTCACATTTGGAATGTTTATAGAGGCAGTAGAGACCAACACGGCAGTAAAAATTATCCTAAAGGTGAATTTTGCATAATATGTTCCCTTTAACACTGATTTTATTGATCTATTCTGAATAAAAACACACAAAATCTGGTATTCCAAATTTTTGGAGTTTAAATGTAAATTTAAATGTTCTCTAGGTTACCAACATAACTTCTCCCAGAAGTGAGAGCTTAAAACTCTAGAGAAAGAGACAAAATTGACATCTTACTGATGTAAGGCAAGCAAAGGCTTTAATCAGTCACCCTTTCCTTTTATCATGCATTCCCTTTCTGCATTTAAGACAAAAATAAATAACATTATTTAAAGCTGCACACAAACGGATGCACTGGCATTAAAATGGTTGTTTGAGCACATAAAGTGGACCTCGTTCATGTTTATATTGCACAAAATATTAAAGTATTTTCCGAAATGCATGATTCAGATGTGTTGTAGACCCATATTTCTGTTTGATGTCGAAAGAAAAACACAAGGCTGAGCATATTTAGAAAAAATCTAAAGCAGATGGCTCATTTTAAGACACGTCACATGACCCACCTCCTGGTTCAGAGAAGCCAGTAGGCTCGGTTAGCTGTCAGGGAAAATCACCATAATGCTGTTGTCAGTCTAGCCGATCAGCTAGCCTGATGGAAGCGAAGTCCCTCTCGGGGAAACGGCAGCCTCTGGTCTAGTAACGTTATGTAGGACGCTTCCCCCTATTCCCTAGTATATTTCCTGTACTTGACATTTGAATTTTTTTATTTTTGTCCGTGGCTGTGTCTTTCTCAAGAGCCCGGGGACAGCTGTGGCTCTTGGATACCTGATGTCACCCTTCTGCATGATTTGTCTGTAAGCTCTGACAGTGCAATGTTTGTCAAACAGGACGGAGACGGAGAAGAAGCCAGGACGATTAAGTCCAAAATGACCCCATCTTTATGATAGAGCATCATAAATTAATGGTATCACTTTACACGTCACAGGTTTTCATATTTGCATCAGATGAGTTCGAGGGTTTCAGGTGTTTCCCTCCAGCAATTTCTTCTTCCAATTCAAGCTGAAGAGAGTCTAGACAATAACTTTCTGAGTAAATGTGAGCCGAATGCATAATGTAGCCGGGTTGCATACCTTTGAGTAGGAAATGACAGCTCATTAAAAGTCCAAAGGGAAGGTTCACCACTTGTGAAGCCCACTCTCAGGCGATTCAGCGGTGTGGAGCACTGATGGGGACACCTAACACAGCTCTTCAAAGGATGTCATGTCAGGACTTGAAAGGAGAAGGTTAAAGGTTCCAAAGAGAAGTGCTTTTCATTCTCTGTGAAGGGAAGCTGATAATTTTATATTTCACTTGACTAAAAATGCCTCCTTGCTTTATTTATTTATCTCTTAGTATAAATGCATGGTTCCAAACATGCATTTTAATTATTCATCTGATTTTCTTGTGCAAATTCCACCAACAGAAGCATTTTCTGCAAAGTGAAAAGTGGCCACTGGGTGGCGCGCAAGTATCTTTATTAGCCAAAGCTGCGGTTTAAAGTCTCAAATTAATAACATATGCATGCATGGTGAATGAACCATGCACCAGCAGGGTTATCCGCTGCAGACCCCCTTCATTTCGGATTAATCAGGGCCAGGCGTGTGGAAATCACACCACGTAAATAACAGACACTGAAAGAAACTAATCCTTTTGGCGTCCTCGGGGGCTCCCGAGTTCACAGCGCAGAGCTGATTAATATGTAAACAAACCTATTAGTCCACGCATGTGCTCTTAATTGCAGGGTGCTTCTGAGGAGTCTGGGCTACTGTGGCTACACACAAAGAATGGGCGTGAGTTGTCCCTGGAAAGGGAGCCCTGAGACGCGTGGATCTTTTTTTTTTTTTTCTTGAACCAACAATCTGAGCGTTCAGTTGAGTCTGGGAGAGACGGCGAGCACACAGGCGGGATGGAGAGCACAGGTAAGTCGGACATAAATGCCTTTTCCTTTTGGAAACATACCCTTACTGTTCTGATTAGGAGCAAGGACTGTATCTGTGACGTATAAATGCATTTTAAAAATATTTTAAGTATTTTTATAGTCGCACAAAAGGTGGATTTGATCTTAGATAAGACGATTATGAAACGACTATCACGATTGTAGTGTTTACTGGTCGCAGATGTTCATTTTACGCACGATGGCCATTTTTACGCACAGAGAATTTATCAAGTTTAGTGAGTAAAAGGTTTAAATTTCCCGTCGTGTTGTTTTCCCACTAAATAATTCCTTCGTTTTCTCTCGTGTCATCAGGTGTAACTAAAGCAGCTGCTTGAATACTTTCCTAAAATCAACTAAGACGCGCAGGAGGGAGGGGAGTTTCAGCCGGAGTGCGTCTATGTCAGAGGGTGTTTGAGAGAGTGAGGGAGCATCACAGACAGGAGAAAGAGAGAGAGAGGGGGAAACGAAAGAGGGACCAAGTCTGGACCAGGTGATCGACAAACCTCCAAGGGGCTGCCGGGTTGTATCATTGTGTTCGGGATCAGTGATCCAGCCATGGTGCCAGCGCGCTGCCCGGGACCCTGTGCCATCCTGGCACTGGTCACCCTCATGGGATGCGGCGTGGTTCTTTGCCTCGGTCAGAACGACACGGAGCCCATCGTGTTGGAAGGAAAGTGTCTCGTGGTGTGCGACTCGAACCCTTCGTCGGACGGAGCGGTAACCTCCTCACTTGGCATATCAGTCCGCTCCGCTGGGGCAAAAGTGGCTTTTTCCGCTGTGCGTGGGACCAATCACGAGCCGTCAGAGATGAGCAACACGTCCATGACCATCTACTTTGACCAGGTAAGAAGTTCAATCAGCAAACCTACTCTCCTGACATTCTGTGAACTATCGGTTATGCGTCTTTGCGCAGTTTCTATTGTTTTGTGCGCGCTCTAAACTTGTTTGGTGACTTTCTTTGATTCTCTCTTCCTCCTTTTGCTCCCCATGATCCCCAGACTCAGCACACCGCAGCGTTTTTCTCTTCCTTTTGAGCGGGATTCAACAAATGCTGTGCGTAATTGGAGTAATCTGGCGACGCGCTGCCAAAAGCGCGATCACTCACGCGGAATCATTTATCACATAAGCGGCCGCGTTTACGTTTCAGCTGCGCAGCTCTGAGTAGATGTTCCGGCTGAGGTCTTTGGACTGCGGCCTGTTTAGTGCATCAGAACGGGAACCCTCCCCCTCAAAAAAAGGGCGACTGAAGCGCAAATTTACACATTTGGCACGACCACACGCAGACGTTCTGACGCGCATCTCTGCAGTAAAGCATTAAGATCCCAACACGCCACATTCTGCCCTCTGTTTCAGGTTTTAGTGAACATCGGCAACCATTTCGATCTGAAAGCAAGTGTTTTTCAAGCTCCGAGGAGAGGGATTTATAGTTTCAGCTTTCACGTGGTGAAGGTCTACAACAGACAGACAATACAGGTGAGGGATTAGAAAGCATCTCAACCCAATTTAGGGGGTTAATAGGTGAGATTTCCCGCGCACCTGGACTCAAATGTGCTCTTCCCTGCAGGTGAACCTGATGCAGAACGATTATCCGGTTATATCAGCGTTCGCCGGTGACCAGGACGTTACAAGAGAGGCGGCCAGCAACGGAGTACTGCTGATGATCGAGCGGGAGGACCGGGTGTACTTGAAGCTGGAACGGGGCACCCTGTTGGGCGGATGGAAATATTCCACCTTCTCAGGCTTCCTCGTCTTTCCTCTATAATCCAATCTGCGATGGCTGGCGTCGCACGGGACTCTGCTTATTATAGGTTGAGGAAGATGATGATGAAGATGAAGAAAAAGAAAAGAAACATGCCATTTATTTTTCAATTTAAATAACTGTCAGCCAAGGAAGCCGACGAATATCTGTACACTCGTCCACTATCTAGTCAAATATCAACGTTTCCTTGGAGTTTCATATATTCGAACCCATCAATCGACTCTAACCGAATCAGGATGATTAATCAAATCGATCGGCCAGTGATTGGCATGTGCTTGTCGAGTATGTGGATTTTCCTCCCACCCCCCCTCCTTGCCTGGAAAAGAAAAACTCACTTTTTGGTGCAACAAGGGGACAGGCCGAGTGTGTAATGCTCTATTTTGTGTTTGTATAGCCTTAAAGATGATATTCTCTTTTTGTTTTTTCGTCGGAATTACGGACAACCGGAAGAGAAGTGCTTTCACGCCCATGGCAAAATCTTTTTTTGCACGAATGGAAGTTTTTTCCCTCCTTTTTTCTTTTTTGTGTGCTGTCATTGGTGTTGCGTTTGGATGCTCTTGAAAATAAGCCAAATGTAGGCCGCAGACGAGTTTTATTCTAAGAGACTTAAAAAAAGGCGACATATTTCAGCCACAGCAAAAGACTCACAGCCCTTTTATTTAAAGAGAGGTTAAAAGACGAAGATATATCTAATTTATGAATATTCACATTACTGTGTGTTCTACATTTCGGGAATTTGCGTAGCTTTGACTGATTTCATGTTCAGTGACTTGGCTCACTAAATGTACATTGTGGAAAAATAATAGAAGAATCCCTATATGTCCCGCTTAATAAACGATATTGTATTGTATAGGCTACCAGCGCATTCATCACCTCTTATTTATGAGTTTAAAGCAGGAAAATGATTTAAAATTTTTCATTTTAAAGCTGGGAGGAAACAGCAGTCGCTGTCCGTGGTGCTGAAATCCAAACAAAGACGTGCTGCAGCTTTTGCTACCGGGGAATTAAACAGACACAACCATGCATATTACATTTAAATGTGTCTGATTTAAATTAAATTACATTATTTTTATCACTATAGATGTTGCTAAAGCTGCATTTATATAGAATTTACAGTTATTGTGTCACACTGGGAGCTGCAAAGTGATCAGGAGCAGCAACTTGCAGCACATTTTCAGCACTGGTTTGTCTAAATCCCCCATAAAATAGAAAAATTCACCCTGAAAGCAGATTATAGCCATGATTTAATATTATATATATGAATAAAACATGTAAAACGAATAAAATCCTGCAAGATGTAAAGAAAATTGAACATAATCTGAAAGTTTTCAACTCTTGTGATGAAACTTTAGACACACACACACACACACACACACACACACACACACACACACACACACACACACACACACACACACACACACACACACACACACACACACACACACACACACACACACACACACACACACACACACACATCTTCAAGGCTGCACCTGAGTCAAGAGGATTCAGGTGACCCAGAATGATCAAAGACTGAACCGAGCAAGAATTTCTCTTATTATTTGTTTTCTATTGATGATATTTAAAAAAAACAAAAGAGTTAAAGCAATTTATAAATGGAATGTTACCTGACAAATACGGGTCAAAACAACAAAAACAAGGTCCAAAAGAATAAAGGCTGTCAGCGAGAAGCAGTTTTATGGTTTCTGTGACTTAAACATAAAAGCTTTTACGTGTTTATTTAGTGGAGTCTGTGAAAAGCACCGACAACACCTCGACTGGAACAAAATCATTGGAAAAGTGAAGCCAGGAAGTGGAATTATTTCAGAAGCTGCCTTTGGATTTTAATTTTATGAGTCAAATTACCTGATTTTTTAGGTGTGTATGAAAAAAGTCCAAGTTTGAGCATCCTTTGTAAAAGTTACTCTTTATTTGTAGTGATACATTCATTAAATGATCATTAGAAGTGAAAACTGGGATTTAATCATTCGTAATTACAAAATGCATTTATAGTGAAGCTAAAAATACAGAATATGGTGCAAAAGTTCATTTATTACAGTAATTCAACATAAAATGTGAAACTAACATTCCATGCAAAAACAGACATTTCAGCCTTTATTTGTTATAATTGTGATGATTATGTCTTACAGCTGATGAAAACCCCACATTCAAAATATCAATTAGAATATTGTGAAAATAAAAAAGTGTCACACTCTAATCAGCTAATGAATCCAAAACACGTGCAAAGGGTTCCTGAGCCTTTAGATCGTCTCGCAGTCTAAGCTGAATTATTGAAATAAACAGACTTTTGCACCATATTCAGATTTTTTGACCTTCACCCGTACACATGCTGAAGCAAAGTAAAGAAAAATGCACATTTGAAGAATATATTAGACAAAAGAAGGAATCTACTCTGAGATTTTATCCAAACGTGTGTGTGTTCTGCTTGAAAACATGCTAGCACGCTAGAATCTATTCTGTTTCATCCTTAGCTAGTCGGGACAAATTAGCGCACTAGAACAGTTCTGCTCCAAACACAAACACATGAAAACATTTGTTCTCCTGGGGGGTGGGTGTGGGGGGGCGTTTGAATGAACACCTGCAGCTGCCGGGCAGCTGGGGCATCTGAGAATACAGCTGGAAACCCACTCGCATGCCTCAGCGATGCAGATATCTGCTTTTTTCCTGCAAATGTTTTACCTTCATCTTGTGTCTAACAGAACGTAGCAGCTGAGAACAAAGAGAAAGAGACCTGCTGATATGCTGCTGATGCCAGCAACAGGGCTGCACGAAGCAGCAGAAACTGCCAGGAAAATCAGTGTGTTTGAAACTGGCCTACAAAGAGCTAATTGTTTCCACTCTGGAAGGAAAACTCTGCACAGAAATGATCCTGCAACGTAATTGACAGAGCTGTCAGTTTAATTCATCACAAAAAAAACACAAAAGCTTTTTGGTTTCACATCATCAAACGAGTCCGATGAACTCACTTTGTTGTTTAAATGATTCGATTTTGAAAAATGCTTTTAATAAACCCATGAGTAGGCAGTGTTTGCACTTAATAAGTACTCTTTACCCAAAACAAAGTGTAAATAACACTTTAATGCCAACAGTCTTGCAAAAGTGTTCTCACCCTAGCACGGCTATTTTTATTGTTCTGTTGTTTGGTTTTTCTAAAGCGCACGGTTTCTGTACAGCAGAGTTTTATTAAGGCACAGATGGCGTTTTACTGCACGTTGCAGAACGCACACGGACATTTAACACATCCAGACGCTGTTAAAAAGCTCCAAAGTCATCCCTGATTTTAAATATCGTCCAAGGATGCATGCATTCTTTTGATTTCTGTGACTCCGGGACACGTGGAGATCAGAGATCGACCGGGATCTCGCAGCAGGGCGTGGCTGCAGCAGCAGACAAGACACCATTGCACTGTTTAATTCTAATTCTGTTTAAAAACAACAACATTATCTTTAAAATGGCTTCAGAAGTTGATTTGAAAGCTGTCCTCCGAGAGATCAAAAACAGCTTTGACATTCATCTCGGCTCCTCTTGTAATCTTTAAACATTTAATTACGCTGCCTCTTCAGAGGCTGATTTGTGCAGTCATAACAAGGATGGTGGTTAAAATGTCATGTTTTCTCTCCCCGTTTTTGTACATTAACAGGAAAACAATGTGAGTCACTTGTGCATAAAAGGAAAGCGTCAAAAAGTCAATCTAACGTGCAAAAACAGCAGGATTTCTGCACTCTTTTGCTCTGATATAACAGTTCTGCAGGATTTGCAGCATTGCACGATGTCTTTTTCTTTTCATTCATGCAACAATTTGGTGCTTAACTGTAAATAATGTAGCTTGCACAACTAAATTGGTGCTTTCACCTTGAGTTATCTGCTCATTTGTTTTAGATCCGAGTACATTTGATCTCTTTAGTGGAAAATCTACCTTCTTCTTGAGATCTAACATTTAAAAAATGAATTTTTGACTCTAAATTCTGCTTCTAGTTCTGAATTATTTGTCTTTTTCCTAATATGAGACACAGAAATAACAATGTTAGTTAAATTAAACATTAAAAGGATCTTAAATGTGCAGTTTGGACCAACAAGGCCGAGTTCGACACCATGTTTGTGCTCAAACCTCTTCCTTTCACTCTTTCCTTCTGTGAGGATGTTCGTTGTACTTTTACCGAGAGATTCCGACAAGACTTTCAACCTTCCCTTTTTGAGTGCAGATGAGCTAAATGCATTGATATGCATGAGAAAGGGGGGAGGGGGGAGCTTGGCAAAAAGGTGTCTTTTGCCATAGACTCATTTTCTCCCAGCTCCATCGTCCCTGTTGTTGGTGAAATTGCCTTAAGTGTGATTGTGAGTGTGAATGAGCCTTTCACAGCGTTATTTTTATTCAAGCTGCTCCCAGGCAAACCTACAGGCAAAGTTCCTCCCGGGTCTGAAACGGCGCTCGGGGGCCCGCTCGCTCAATCTAATATCTAATGTGGCTGCGAGTTAAAAGGAAATGCATAAATGTTCTGAATTTATCTCTGGCTTCAATAGTCCAGACCTCTCTATTTCATTCCTGCTAATTCCACGAGCTGCGGTGAAAAAACACCTGTGTCCTCTTCCACTCTACCGTAAAAACGTCTCCTTTAAATTTCAAACTTCCAACGTGAAAAAGTTGAGTCACCTTCGACTTGGGCGTAGCTGATTTGCACTTGAATGGGGGGAGAGGCTGGCGCTGAGAGGATAACACGTGGCAGTCGCTGGTTAATAATGCATTTGTTTGCCAAACAAATAAATAGACGCGTAACGCTGACAAACATCAGTCACAGCGCCGCCTCTGTGAGCAGGCCCATCCCTGAAGAAAAGACAGAGAAAGTCTGTTTATTCCTGCTGCCACCGCTCGCAATATCCATACTGCTGAAACACGCAATTCCCAAAAGAAAATACAAGCTCGCCCACACCCTCCTACTCCCCCGTTCTCCTCTCTTCCTCCCCTGCTTCCGTCCTCCCCCTCCTCCTACCACACGCAGGCATCCCCAGCTCATATGAGCTACTCCTTGATGTGATGCTTCCAATACATCATCTGTCTCCGCATTAGATTCGGGCACAGCAAGCCTGAGAGACAGCTTCCCGGGCCCAGCACCTAACCAGTTTAACTGCATTCATTAGAATCCAAAAAAAAAAGAGGGAAAAATTCTCCCTCGGCACCTCCAGCTGCAGTGGAGGACAAAGCACACACACCGGTGGCTGTGGAGCCTCTGGATCAGGGATGAACACACACACACACACACACACACACACTTTTATATGGCTCCTGTGTTTTGGGTGACGGATGTGACAACACTGCAGAGGGAGAGGAGCTATTTTTACAGGTGTGTGTGTGCAGATTCTGGTTTTAGGAGTTTTAGAGATAATTCAGAACAGATGCAGCTCAGAGTTTAGAATCGCATTTTTACTGATCGAGTGTGTAACAAACACGTGGAATTAAGATCTGGTTGTTAGTGGATCTTAATCAGGATGATTACAGACAGCCACTGCACAAACAGTGCTGTGAGAAGTGTTTGCCTCCTTGAAGAATTCTTTAGATTTTATTTTTTGTCACATTTAAAGCACTCGTTTTCTTGTTTTATCAAATTATTTGCTTTGGTTTCTAGTTAAAAATGAATGCTTTGAGTTGTTGTCTGTGGGAAAAAAAGCTCTGGTGCTTTAGTTTTAGGAAGTAGAAGTTAGCCAGAGGAGAGGGGAGCAGAAAACGGCAGGATTTGGAGTTTTACTCATCATGATATTCAGACAGCTCTCCTCTGATTGGCTAACAGCAACGCAACTCTTCCACTGCCTCCATTCATGCTGCAACGTTGATGTTTTATCTCCACAAATAACACAAGCCTGGAGGAGTTCAGCTGTGTGGTGGAGTTGCTAATGCGAACGGTTAGCTTCTACTAGCTGAGACGTGCTCTGGTGTTTCCTGGACGCTAAACCAACAACCTTCTCTGTCATTAGCGAAGATGGGGGAGTCCATGAATGCTAATGTTCAGTGTGACGTAGATCTGTGTGGCTTTTCTAATCAGAGTGTTTCACCGTCTATCTTCTATCAGAAGCTAATGCAGGAAATAGGGTAGAAGACTACTTTCACGTTCTCAGAGTGACTGATCATGATGAGTGAAAATGCAGTTTTAAAATGATGATTATGCTTTATTGAAGGAAAATCATGAAGTAATTGTGATTAATCACATTATTTGGAAAGCTGAGTTCAGATTCAGCCTGATTTCTGCCACACATGGAGACTAATCTCAAAAAATGCTCCAATGTGGCTAAATTAAAACAAAGCTACAAAAGAATAAGACAAAATTCCTCCACTGCAATGCGCGAAATTCATGATCATTTCTCGCAAAGTAGTTGTTTCCTCTAAGAGTATAAGTTTAAGTTTAGGGGTTATTTACTTTTTCACCTGTGGTGGAAGAAGAACTTGGTTGTTTTACTTAAGCCTTCCTTAACGCGTCATTAGGGGGAGCCCTTCCTCCTCAAACCTGCATGTCTCCAGTGTCTGAGGCCTTCTGGGGAAACCAACCAATCAACAAGCAGCTCCTTATCATATTCATGTCCTGGTCGAGTGGGAGGGGCTAACAGCTCTTTTCACAGCAAGGCTGGTTTAGGGGGTTTAGAATGGCCTGTATCAGGACTCCTGGGACAGAGGAAAGCCAAAAGAACATTTCTGATGCTTTTTAGAGGCTCAAAGATCTGTTTTAGATTGTTGATTAATTGCATTCTAGGTCCTCTTTAAAGTATGTATTTTCAAATGTACTTAAAAGTAAAAAAGTATAAGTACTCAGCTAATATTTAAATATGTGTTGTGTGTGTTGAAGTGTGTTGTCGGACCAGGGGGAGGGACAAAATGCAAATTAAATTTTACTTTTGAAACTTTTTAGAAAATATAATGGAGTAAAAGCAGAAAGTGGGCCTCAAGACTTAAGTAAAGTACAGATACAGAAAATGTGTACTTAAGTCCAGCAGTACTTGTACTTTATTACTTTCCATCACTGTTTTCCACATAGGGTCAGATTAGTTTCATAGCTTTATTATCCAAATGAATCCCCAGTTGAAAGCTGCGTACTGTATTTAGTCAGGTCATGTCTGCTGTTGAAATGTTTCCTGGTCTGAAGCAATAAAATGAGACAATGAAATAAACAAAAACAGAATAAATCCCAGATTCACTGAGTTTACAGCAGACAGGACAGACTGTACACCCACGAGTCTCAGATATCAAGAAAGTCCATTTTTGTCCAGAACTGTTGAACATCAGGAGACGTCGACTTCAGATTCTGAGGACTGAGTGAAGACGCATCAGTGGGACTAATCACGTGGGACTTTTTCATCGTTTTCACCACAGAAGAAAGCTGTTTGTGTGTTTTTGTTCTGGTGAACACATCGTTTGTTCTCATGTGAGGTCGGCATCAGATTTTCAGAGAGCCCCCGGCTTTTTCCTCGTCAGCATCAAACTAATTTACTTAAAAGTTCAAACTTAATTTCCTTCGCTTCAGTGTCAGCAAACTTCAGCAGGTAACAGCCACTGCAGCTGAGGGGAGGGGCAGCCAGCTTCCCACCCCGGTGCATTCTGGGATTTGTAGGTTATAGCACATTTATGATATCATCTCAGCCTGGAGACTGACATTAATTGGAGCTAGCTCTAATGACAGCTACAGGATTGGAAGGATGACGGGGTGAGGGAAGACGTTTCATCCTGATCTGCACACTTCTCCTCTGCCAGAAGGAAGCAGTTAAAAAGGATCTGAGGGATCAGTGGCAATTCTTCCTGCCTGTTTGCTGGTTTGGGAGGTGCACTGGTCCAGGGGTGAGGACAAAGAGGTTCTACAACCTGTCTTGAATGTCTGAGTTTGCAAAAGTTGGCGAAACCTAAATAAAATGTTGGGTTTAATAAGCTCACGATAGCTAAAAATAGCAAATCAGAGACCCCCATCTAAGTAAAAAGGACCAGAAATATCACCATGCATGTATATTTATGTAGATGTGTTTATAAAAACAGGGTATGCACTTTCAATATAGAGAAATGTAAAAAATGAATATATAATAAACAAAAGGCTCCTGGGAGATTGTTCTGCTCTGTTTTTCTAGCTTCTACTGCACAGATAGCATCTCTCAATGCAGCAAAACTCACACAAAAATGCAAAAATGAGCTGCACTGTGAACTTTTCAACGTAGAAACAGAAAGTGCGATGAATCCAGGATGCTACAGAACCAAATTTAGATAAGTTAATCTGTCTGTGGACGAGAACGTCATCACCTTATAGAAGGATGTAGTGGTTGTCTGTTTAGAGCTCAGCAACAGCTGCAGATAATCCAATTAACACCTTGCAAAACTGTATGTACATATTTGTCAGCAAATCGCCCTCATTAACAAATCAAACAAATGTGACATTCTGCTGTTATTGCAATGGGAGGCTGATTTGAAAGAGTAAAATAAATGTTGCATTCGGACGTTGAGTTCACCTGTCGCCTGGATAAGACCAGCTAAAAACGTCTTAGATCTTCAGCAAGGTGTTGGAATCATTCCAGAGATTTTGGTCCCATAGAAGCTTCATACAGTTTCTCCTTATGTGTCCCAAAGGTTGTCTGAGATTCTGAAACATTCAAACCCGTTTGGCACCAACAACCATGCCACCTTCAAAGTCTTTTAAATCTATTTTCTTCTCCATTCTGATGCTTTATTTGAACTCCAGCAACTGGTCTTTTTGGCTATGGATTCAGGGTTTCATACAGTCAATCATAAAATCCTGATCTCCAGACTACACACAGATTTGGCCCTTGACTGGGTTAGGTCTTGCTTAAATAAAACCCTCAGCATTATGCTGCTCATCCCAGTCGGTGTCCCTTCCTTGAGGGGTTCCTCAAGGTTCCATCCTCGGCCCTCTTACTTTTCTCCCTTTACAGGTGAAGCTGGGTGTATTTGTAGGTGAAAATTTGAATATGGTGCAAAACTTTATTTATTTCAGTATTTCCACTTAGACTGAGAGACCATCTAAAGGCTCAGGAACCCTTCACAGGTGTTTTGGATTCATTAGCTGATTAGAGTGTGACACTTTGAGTCTAGAATATTGAACCTTTTCACAATATTCTAATTGTCTGATATTTTGAATGTGGGGTTTTCATCAGCTGTAAGACATAATCATCAAAATTATAACAAATAAAGGCTTTTAAAATATCCGGCTTTGCATGGAATGAGTCTATCTCATATAGTAGTTTCACCTTTGAAGTTGAATTAAATGAACTTTTTCACCATATTCAAATTATTCAAGTTTCACTCATAAATCTATAAGTTGCTGCCACCTGATTGGCTGATTTGCTGTTTGTGCTAACAAGCAATTGAACAATTGGCTGCAGGGTGGAGCACGTGGTAGCAACGTTGCCTCGCAGCAAGATGGTCACAGGTTTGAATCCCAGCTGTGGAACCAGATGTGTGTTATTTGCTTGATTTCCTCATGCATGTGTGAGATTTTTGCAGATGTTCCGGTTTCCGCTCACAAACCAAAATCAAACATTTCAGGTTAAAAGTGTAAGTGGCTTTGTATTAGCATTTTATAATATTTAATCATCTTTTTCGGGCCAGCAGATGTGGTTCGTCACCAGAAGTGGTCCAGCTGACCCTCTGTTCTGTTTTTTGTTTTTTTTGGATCCCAGAAGCGGTCCATTGGAGTTCACACAAAGTAGACTTATAAAAAATAATGACCATGATTCAGAAGCTTCGGTTAATCCAATGTTATATATAAATCAAGCAGAGAAATGGTATAAGCAACAGGCCTGGACTCTCCCCAGTCTCACCCTATGGATAAACCCCTGAAAATAGCCCAGATCCTTCCCCTCTTGTAACCTGGACCCGTCCTTCTTGTGGATCTAGCCCTGCCTCACATGGATCAGTAGGTGACTATGTGAAAAGGGTCCAGACAGGAGTCAAGGTCTTGCCTAGAAATCTAGACCAACCACAGCAGCACCAATAGATTTTGCTCTGCAGGTCGGTCTAACCATGCTCCATTGTATCCTCAGCAGGTCCACCATTGGCCCAAACAGTTTTGTGTCTTGCCAATCACAGCGCTCTATGTGTATTAGGTTGGCTTTGCACTAGAGCTGTGACAGAGAAAAACTACAAAGATGGCATTGGCTCAGGAACGGCTTTGGCATCAACTTTGGATGATTTAGACTTTGTCTTTTCTTTGAGACAAGAGCAGATAGATGTACTTAAGTCCTTTATTTAGAAAAAAGATGTTTTTGCTTCTTCTTCTTTGTCATCTTCAAGGGTGAAAGGCAGACTGCCCCATTGACTGATTGCTGATGAATACGTCATGTTGTTCGTTGCTCTGATTGGTCCTAACCCAGCCAGCACACATAGGTGGGCCCCATATGGGATCTATATGGGCAAGCCATATGGGTCCCAACACGGTTTGTCCGCAGTTTCCACAGTGGCCCCATGGGGATTGGCCCAGAAAGATTTTTGCCCACATAGATTTTAACGGGCCCTACATGAGTTTTCAGAGGGTTTGACTCAAACACCGGCAAACCCCTGTGGGGTTACCATGGTAACCGTGGACAAACCCTTACGGCTTGCCCATATAGATCCCATATGGGGCCCACCTATGTGTGCTGGCTGTCCAACAGCGTACAGAGACCGTTTGAAAGACAATTGTAGATTCTGCCCTATGACTGAGTTGGTTCAGTGGTTTACCGCCATATACTTTAACATAATCAAGGTCCTTATCCTCACTGGATCACCTCATATTTTTCTAGTGTTTGGGCTAGTCTACGTTTGCAGAAAACAATCCCAGCATTATTTCAGCTCTGTTTCTTTAAGGAGGAACAGACCGTTCTAAGAGAAAGAGAGAATCTCAAAGGCCAAGAAATGATCAGCAGTTTGCTAAATGACCAAAGATGAAAAACACAACAGGTGTACCCAATAATAATACACTTAAATTAGATCAAATATTTACTCAAAAGCAAATCCTGACCATGTTTTTTTTTAAAGATCAAGAGCAGTGGGGTTTTCACTAGGGAGAAAACTGCTTTTTTGTTTATTAAGAACAAACCAAAAAGACAGAGGCAACATAAATATTTGAACAACCCACAATGAATAAGACAATGCTTGGAAAAGTGAGCACCAATTAAGGGTTTGTGCCCGTCATAAAGATGCAGAATAGACTTCCATTAGCGGCAGACAAAGTGAAACAAACAACATGAAACTCTTACTCTGAAAACGACGGCAGTGTGTTTTAGGCTGTCCAGCATGGAGAGAGCTCTGATGCCAGAAGAACGTTTGAGCTGTTGTGTTGCTTGTCATTGTTTAAAAAAAAAGAACAAGCTGGCTGCACAATCTTTTATAATTATGTGTTCATGAAAATGCGACAATATTGTAACCAGGAACAGTTCCCAGGAAAAAAAAACATCCTTAAACGTGTCGGACAAACTCAGCCATCATTATTTTTCTCCCTAATGGGCGGTTGTCCTGGACTCCTGCACGATGCTGCCGTTTCATAGCCAAACAATAGCAGCTCAGGTTATATTCTTCACTCTGCTTCTGCTTGCACGACACATTAGCAGTCACACCTTAGCGTAGTATTCTAGACCTTGACGGGGGGAAGAATTATATCAAATATAAAAAAATAAAACATCAAGTGTTTTTTTTTCTAGGAAATCCTCTTTTATTAGCAGCTTGTTGGCCCTGACCTATAACTCCAGCTCTACAATAAAGAATATTGGCCCGATTCCCACTGGAATTATTAGTGACAGGATAGAAAATCTTGAATTTAAAGCGTTTCTCTATAAAGATTTTATAGAGAAATAATACACTTTAAAGTGTCACATCGTCTCAATTGACTCAGAGTGCATGCAATTATTTTTTGCACATACACCTTTACAGAATTCCAGTATTGATGAGCTGCAAGTCAATGCAGGTTGGAGCAAAGACCATCTCTGTGGAAAAGGGAATACAAGTGAGATGAATTCCTTCTAAAGCAAACATGAGGAGGAATTCAGAGAGTCCATGAGATGTTCTCCACAGCCTCAGGCATGGCAGGGTACCTCCAGGAAGGCTACAGGCATGTTTGAGGGCAAAAGATGAGACGGGTGTCACTTAGTGGGAACGTGGAGATGGTGTGATCAATCTAATGTCTGAGAGGATGGAACTTGTAACCATCAATGGTAGGATGGCACGGGGCCTGGTCCAATTACAGAACAAGTCTAACATCTTAGGAAACATTAAAATGTCCTTTTATTGTATTCAGTGACTGGAAACAAATAAATCGACATCTTTCAGTAAATCTGAAACAAAAACATGGAAACGGATGATAAATGGGCCAAAAAGGCCAAGCAAAGATAAATCACATGCTGATGGACCCTCTTGAGCTCTTTTTAAAGTAACAGTGAGCAGCTTCCTGCTCCTCCGCCCTACTGGTTGGAAGTGGAATTACAGCTGTCATAAACAACCCTGCTGCAGCCTGCTGTAGCTAGCGCTAACAACAAGCTAACATCCTTTAGCTCCCTCAAACTAGTGTAGGCAGCGCCGATGTTCACTCCAGCTTGGAGTAGAACTGCTGATCCGCAAGCAGCTGCTCTATCTTGTACGTGAGAGGTGGTTCTAAGCTAATTTCCCCATTTGTGATGTCACAATAGGGGACTTTTTGAAACAGCACATAATTCCTAAAACCAAGCACTGATAGAGAATGAATGGATGTTTTTTTTAGAGTGTTGAAAGAGGCAGCAAACACCCACGTGGTTGCACAAAAGGATGCAAAAGATGAGTTTTTCATAATATGTCATATTTATAGAAGTAGAATATCACATTAGTAAAGAAAGCAAAAGTTTAAGTATTAGCAAAGATATTCTACAATTTTAGTGCAGGATTGTTTTTTTATTGAAACCTCACACACTGCAACAACCATGGAGCAGAAGGGACATCAACAGCTAGCATTTTGCAGGAGTTTGTCAAAGTTCTCCCACGTTCTGTGAATATATCTGGAACCAAAGATGGCACCACCTGCTGGTCAAGAAAAACAAAACAAGCGTTAAGTGACTTATCCCTTTCCTGCGATCTGATTCTGGTCTTTGCACCTAAAGAGGTAACGCTAACGCTGTGCTCTGAAACCCGTTTGCATTGCATCTGCCTTGCGAAAATTGGCTTTGCTCTTCGTGGAGTAAAGTGCTGCCATCAAAGGTCAATTTGATTGCATAAATACTAAATTTTGTAATCGTCAGCAGCTAGGCACATACCACTTTTGGCGTGCAATACCACAGACCTAAACTGCTATAGTACATAGTAAAATTTTAAATGCTCTACTTGTATTTGTCGACTCTGAATGCTTTTCTTGATGCCTTTCATTAAAAATCACAGTCTTGTTGTTTAAACAACAGTATTCAGCATTATAAAAGGCTGCATTTGGCATTAAAATGAGCTTGTTTATTTTGTCCATGTGGTTAATGGCTGACAAAAAGAGTCTCTTGTTGGAGACACAGGCGTGCGTTGGCTCAGATCACATGTTTAAAGAATGTGATCGAGCCAATCCACTTTGGTGGAAACCTTGTGTCGAATCAATGCTGGCATGCTGATGAGCCACACTCAGGTGTTGCCAGAGGCTCCGTGATAATGGTCAGAGCATGTAGAATCATTCCAGGACCACCGATGGTTCAGGGGGAATTAATTACACAAACACACACAAAGACAGGGCCACACGAACTCATCCGGTGCTCAGGCTCATCGTTTGTAAAGCAGAGACGTCTTGCTCAGAGGTGAAAGGTCAGACACTTTTTGTGCACTTTCTCTTTCCAGGAAATTAAACGCAGCCATCAAAGCTGACCCTGAGATTTCAGCTCTGGAGAGCTAAATTCTCTCACAAAAAGCTGCATTCTTTCTCTGATCTGTATAATTCCAGGCAGCTTTTGTGTGCTTATTTAATATTTACTGTAATGGACGGGAATGAAATTCATAATTAATACCATTTAGAATTACATGGCAACATAGCAGCCAAGTGCTTTATAAATCGACTCTGTTCTCATGCTACTGAGTGGTTTGTGTTGAGATTTGCCCAACCACAGTCACCCCCCCCCCACACACACACACACACACACACCACCCCCCAGCTCCTTTATCCACTCTGCCCCAGATCTTGAACAGTCCCCATCTGGTTTGACAATCTTTTTTGATGGAAATCAGTAGTTTTTTTTTTCTCTCTCTCTTCTCTCATCTCCACTCTCTGCTCTTGTGTTTGTGTTTTTTTTACTTGAAGATTCCTTGCGATCAGGCACACAAGCTTCAGAAGAAACTTGGATTTGATCACAGCCTCTCCAGCGTCGCTACCACCGCCTGGCAGAGCTCAAACACCCAGGAGGGAGTTGAGCCTGATGCCGCAAGATTCCTCAAATTTCACCTAAAGGAGAAATCAGAGATTTATAGCAAACTCAAGCAGTAGATTTTTGTTTAACCCCTCACATGTGGAAATCACGTGTTTACACTGCGAAAAACATGTGAATACTTTGTGAGAAACACTTCGGAAACATGTTATCATGTGAAAATAACATGCATGAACCATGTTTTGCACATGGGACATGTGGTTTTGTGCAAAACAACACAGACTTTGCATGTGAAAAACCACATGTTCACATGCATGTTTAATGAATAAGTGTAAAATATGTGAAATTCATCTTTTGCACTCATAAAAAAATTGTATTCAGATGCACATGCATCAAATTAACATAATATATGCAAAGGACATGTAAAACACACTTTGCACATGATAAATTTGAACTTTATATTTGGAAAATCACATATTCTAATAGGAATGTATATAAAAATGAACATGTGACATATGTGAAACACATGTAAAACTCATATTTTTCACATTAGAAATATTGTTTGTGTCAAACAGATGTGAAGTTTTAATATATTTCTTTCAAACAGGAGAAAATAAGGACTGTTTCTTTACAAAAACACAGGAACTTTACATTTGGAAAATCAAATTTGAACACATTTTAATTTAATATGGTGTAAATGAAACGCGTGTGAAACTCATATTTTGCACATTAGAAATATTACTTTGGGACAGCACACTTCCCATGTGAAATATCTCATATTAACATGTGTCAAATTAATGTGAAACATTCATATTTTTTTCAAACAGGAGAAAACAGGAACTGTTTCTTTACAAAAACACCAGAACTTTACATTTGGAAAATCAAATTTGAAGACATTTTAATTTAATGTGGTGTAAAAGAAACACATGTGAAACTCATGTTTTGCACATGAGAATGTTTTTAGAACAAAACACTTTCAGAAGTATAAATCATATTGTCTTACAAGTGAGAATGCGTTAAAATAATATGACTTATGTGCAAGCATGTGAAATCAATGTTTTGCACATGGGAATCAAAAACAAGAATTTCATGTGTGAAAAATAAGCCAAGTTTTCACACAGAAATACAAGTTAAAATAATAAGTGACACATTTGAAATTCAATTGTTGCACATGGAATATATATTAGCACATTTTTCACATGTGGAAAATCATATCACATGTAAAAACATTTTAAAACAAAATGACACGTAAACACACATGGACACACTCCTTTTGAAAATTGGAACAAAACAGGTGTCGTTTATTTCCTTGACAAAAGTGAAATGCATGTTTTGCACATGAGAAGATTGGCTAATAATAATATAGCAACTTCACATTTTCAATTTACGTGTGAAAATGCTAACATGTTAAATTTGGATTTGACTTGTGAAGCATGGGTGTTTTACACATGAGAATGAGATTTTAACTAAATACATCACATGTGGAAAAAAACATTACATTAATGTGAAATGTCAAACACATGCAAATGCACATGTAACAATATTTTTGAAACATTTATGTAATTGTAACCTTTCAATTCTCGTAACTTTTGTTTTTTAAACAGTTTTTTTAACTCTTGCTTAGCACTTTTAGAAATCACATGTGAAACATATGAATTAACATGTGACATATGTGAAATAAATGGAAAAACAAGTTTCTGTGTGAGTTTAGAACTGAAAACCTTTAAATGGCAACTTCACATGTTAAAATAACATGTAAAACACAGTCTGCACGTTTACCATCGGATTGTGGAACATTTTCCAGATGTTCATGTGTTTTCCTCATGCACTCACATGTGAAAAACAAGACAAATCATGCTTTTTTTTTGCTTCATTGTCAAGGGGCACTACTTTATTTCTATATTCTCCCAGACATATTGTGAGTAAAAACGTACGAGTGATTAAACCCAAAACAACCCTGAATCGTTAACTAACAGACCTTGGTCAAATCTAGCCACCGTTAGCATATTTAACTTTGCATCGCTCAACAAATAATAAAGGCTGTGCAGCAGAAACGGTGGTAAATTTGAGCAGGCAGGAAAGTTTTAGCAGCTTTGCATACCTTTGGATGCCAGGGTTGAAAGAGTAAACACAGTTAAGCGAGTCTGTGAGAAAACAAGGGAGGAGAGTCGACTCCCCCTCACCGCCCCTCCCTCGCCTATCTCCATGGAATAACCAGGTCTATCATCACAAACTCTGTCTCTGTCAACAACTGCCAATGCATCTTCAGACGATAAATCGTGATCAACGTGGATCTCTCTTTTTTTTTCACCAAGCAAGAAGCAAGGAAACAGAAGAAACCCTTTCTCCCCCTTCCTTCCTTTTCTTTATCCAGAGGCATTGTGAATATTCTTTTGTGCGTTGCCTTCCTACCTCTCCCTTTTATTTTTAAAGTTTTAGAGTGTTTTTAAATGCAAAAGTGGTGTGATTTTTTTATTCTTACTCCCTGAGTGCATTCTCATCCCCCAAACACCCCACCCTCTACCACGTTTCCCTCTTTCACCCAACATGCTTTAAAAAATTGTATCATGTCTCAGAGTTTCACAAGATCATACGAGATCCTGGCTGCCACAATTAATCTGTTCTTTGTTCTGCCGTTAATTGAGCATCTGAATGACAAACCTTGCACAGCTGTCTCAAACCAGTGGACTCACAGGACACATGCAGGCTAAGATGATCCAAATCTCTGCTCTAGCAGATGTCTGGTATTCCGTGTGTGTGTGTTTTCAGAGCGGGAATAAAAAGGAGGCTTCCTTTAGTCACTTCCACTCCGGCGAGGAATGAAGAGATGATGAGTGACAATCCACAACAGATGAACCTGAAAATCAAAAGATTTGGCAGCTCAGTTCTGCAAGGAAACCTAAAATTGTTCGGTGAGGTGTAGCTAGGAAGAGAATAAAGAGTGATCAGCGCATATTAGGCTGTATTTAATCCCTGCCACAGACCAGATTCACACAGAATTTTCACTTATTTTACATATTTTCATCGTCTTGAACAAAGATTATGTTTATATATATATACGGCCACTCCCAGACCCTCCCAGTTCATCGTCTCTGTTGCTCATTTGCATCGTCTTTCACTGGGTTGTCCTAGGTGTTCCTTTTTCTCTGTGATTTAATAATTCAGAAAAGTGCAGAAGAAGAAAGGGAGTCCTTGTTGCCACTCAACGCCGCCTCAGGCAACTCTTCTTTTACCACAGATTTTATTTCCTTTGCTTCTGTCATGTGTGTGTGATGCTGTTCTTTACTCTTCTGCTGCTAACAGCCGTCCCTGTGCGAACCAAATGAGAAAATTACAGAAACATTGAGAATTTACTTCACTTTTTAGCCATTTTATAGTGTTTTGGGTTAAAGTTATAATTACCCTTCCTGAACAGCCTCTGAAGAGAGAAATAGAGCTTATGGGATTGATGAGCTAACAGCTAGTATGAAAATGGTCCTTAATTTCAGTCGGCCCACTGGAGTAAAGGCATGCTGTAAAGTTCCAGTAGCATTACCCTGAAGTTCTGATAGAGGAAACATGCTTAAGTCCTGAAAGGGCTGATTTGGTAAGGACTGTACTTTCTCTGTCACCTTCCCCCCTCCCAGAAATTTCCCAGAACTCCAATGGTGAAAAGACAGTTAATATTTTTAGTGCGTTGTTGTCAAATGATTTCAAAATAAACTGGAAAAAAGACTCAATTACAAACTCTAGCTGGGGATGGAATTGGCATAAATAGATGATCTCAGTATGCATCACTACCTAATGGGCACATAATACTTTATTATATGAATTAAACTCCAAGATATACAAGATTAACAGTAGTAGTAGTAGTAGTAGTAGTAGTAGTAGTAGTAGTGGTGGTATTATGAAACCTCTGTAGAAAGATTGGGGGATTCACCACCAACAGACCCGCTCTCCTCTTCCTCTAATTGGTCCAAATCTTGGAGCCCTTATTGTGTCTATTATAACAAAATGGCAGAAAAAGAAGCAGGTTTTAGGGGAAAAGGAAATTTCCAATCAGGGCAGTGGCGTGTCCAGACTTTTCAAAATGGGGTGGCTAAGGTGGGACACTTGTTTATGCACGGGTGGCACCTATTGTTTTTTTTTTGTGTGTGTGTCTGTGTGTGTGTGTGTGTGTGTGTGTGTGTGTGGGGGGGGGGGGGGTGGTTGTTACCCCTGGGGGGGAGGGGGGTCACCCATCGCAGAATCATTATTTTTTCATTCTAGTGAATTTGTGAGATCCACATTGTGTCATGACCATTTTTCTTTCTTTCTTTCTTTCTTTCTTTCTTTCTTTCTTTCTTTCTTTCTTTCTTTCTTTCTTTCTTTCTTTCTTTCTTTCTTTCTTTCTTTCTTTCTTCTTCTTCTTCTTCTTCTTCTTCTTCCATTACCGCCACCAACTGGAGTGGAGTGAGAATGAGACCAGGGGCCTCATTTATCAACCATACTTACGTACAGATCTGTGCGTATTTCGTGCGTAGGAACAATTTTACGCATTGTGTGGTGTTTACCAATTTGTACTTGTGCGTGAAAACGTTCCTAAATATAAGTACAGCTCTGACCGTGCGTAGGAACAGCATCTAGTGGCAGAACAAGGGAACAGCAATTCTGACGGTCTCAGTGATCCACGCGTGTTCCTCATCCACTAATTATTTTACCCAATAAATAATTATTTTGGTGGATTATTATTATTGGAGCTAAAACACCCGTGACCCACGGGAATCTGACATTGTAGAACGGCTGATTTTGTGTTATTTTGTAATCACAATGTTTACTCTTCCCATTTTTATGATGTTTTAAATCATTTTGAATTTATTTATCTATTATGTTTTAATTTAATTTAATTATTTTGACCTTGGGAAGCGCCCCGTGGTTTTTCTTGAGATGCGCTACATAAAATATCGTTTCTTATTATTATTATTAGTGGAAGATTTAGCAGAGCAGAGTGCACTCCAGAGGGAACGGCTCTTCCGTGAGCGCAGCGCACTGATCCGATTCCAGTCCAGATTCTATTTTACACATAAAACAACCTCCAGAACCTCCTCTGCTCCCCGATCACACACGCGTTGTCAAGTGTCCAGTGCTTCGATCTCGCTGTCAATAAAGTTTTTCTTTTTTGTCCGGGAAGAACCCAGGGAATCCCCTCCCGATCTGAGGACGTAGTGTGACCAAATATGGTTAATTGAGGGCGTTTCTGTATGTAAATGACGTTAAACTGGCACGAGCTCCTGCAAGCGCACAGGTGGGATTTATCATCAGACGATTGCGGAGGAACGTGCGTACGAGAGGCCACCGCATGTTTCATAAATCAGGACGTTGACTGTTCGTACACACATTCTAAATTTCATCCGTAGGAGGGAATATAGGAACGTTTCTACGAACGTTTGATAAATGAGGGCCCATGATTTTAAGTACTATTTATGTCAATATTAGGGATGCTTCGATCCGATCACATGAACGGAAATCGAGCCCGATCACGTGATTTTCAAAAGATCAGAATTGGGTGAAAAGTTCGGATTTAACCCGATAAAACAATAAATAGGACTTTTTAAATTCATCCTGAGATAAAGATTTTCAAACAGAACAACAATGGCTCAGTTTAAATCTCAACAAGTTCCTCTACATCAGTATTCTTTGTTTCTTGGAAGAAAACAACACCATTACGTCACACATTTTACGGCAGGCAGGGATTCAGGCACCATAACGTGCAGCTGTTAGCTAGTAGGCTAACGCAGAGCTACGTGTCTCCTCAGGAGAGCTGTAATGTGTGTATTTTGGTGGGATTTTAAACCAGACAGCGATGGCAGTGTAACAGCCATTTGTAATGTGTTTTTTTTATCAATGTACTTCCTAAACAAGTGATGTTTTTTGGCAGATAAACTAAGGAAATTGCATAAATACAGAAATAAAGAAATAAATAATAACAAAAAATATTTTAAGGAAAACTTGGATGTGTTTTCCCGTTTTTCTTCTTATTTTAATTATTTGCTGAAGTATTGGATCGGGACTCGGGACACTCAAAAACAAATGACTTGGACTCGTATCGGGAGCAAAAAAATGATCGGAACATCTCTAGTCAATATGAAAAAATAATGAAGAATAAAAATAATACAGAAACGTTCTGTTGGCCTGGAACTGGAAACGATGTTAAAGGTGCATGCCGCCACCTACTGTTTTGGCGGTTATAATCCCAAGCCTTTTGTGGACAATATAAAGTCAATTTAAATTGAAATCAGTTGGGTGGCCAGTCAGATTTTAAGGGTGGCCTGTGCTCCCTACGCCACTCCCTGGACACGCCCCTGAAAGAGAGTGAATGATGGTGGGAAGAAGGAGGAGGAGGAGGAAGCGTGTTAACCAGAGATGTTTTGTTTATCTTTTTTGGTAATACAGCATGAAATGCCACAGCATCAATTACCAAATGATTGAGAGCAATTTGACTGTGTATGCTGCCTTTCAGCGGGATAACTGGGGATGTAATGGATAAACAGTGATTATGTGGAGCCCTCCAGATTGAGAATGCTCATATTTAGAGTGTGACAGTGGGACAACAACAGCTGTATTACTGCCTGCCATTTATGCAATATGTATTTCATTGCTGCTTCCCTCTGAGTGCCTGGTTCTTAGAAGGAGCTCGGTTTAGTCAAGCAGATTGTAAGCCTTTTTATAAACGCCTCGTTGCCATTTCAGGTATTTATTCTAATGATTTGAAGCTGAATTTGCTTCGTAAGCTCGTAAACTCTGATTTCTAACAGTAATTCTGAAAAGGACAGCTTTCATCAGCTGGAATTCGACGCCTCGCCGCACCGGCGGCATCTCTTTCTGTCTGTGTCGTTCAGTTGAACCTGCCTCCTCCTGCGGGGTTCAGTGATGGGCTGTGGCTTGGGCTGCTTCGTTCAAAAGACAAACACATCATTAGGGAGCTGCTCCTGGCCCCAGGGGAGGGATGACAGTTCGTCACCGCCCTGAGGCTTACCTCACTTTAGGTCAGAGAAATCAAAAGAAATTCGAACAGTTAGATAAAACATTCATAACCCTTTTTTATTTATGTTTTTCACTGCAATCATTCTGCTGTTAGAGAAGAAGAATAAAAGCTCTGACCATTTTGGAGAGAAAGTGATTAATCATTACATGAGCTGGTTTATAATTCATGGATAATCTGCAAATTTAGTGAAAAAAAATAACGCAGTAGGCCAGTTTAATACACCAGTGATGAAAACAACCTCTAACACCATAAGTACATCCTTCTTAATGGTTTCTTATGTGGGAACGAGCAACAAGATTAAATTTCGAGGATTTTTTTTCAGTTTGTAACTCAGGATCATTTGCATACCAGCAGTAGCTTTGGTCTGTTAGTACTGTAGAGTTTGATCTAGTTTTATGTCCAACAAAAACCCATTTTGACTGAACCGCAGCGCCACAGAGAGCACAACTTTCCGTTTTCCTTTGTTTCAGTAACTCAAAGGCCTTATTAGCGAGGCTCATGCATATGAAACTGTGTGAGACATGACTATGTTAGAAATCTACTCAGTCAAAAGAATGTCAGTGCTGTTACCGGAGGGACTGTAAAATCACACTTTTTGTGTACAACAACATATATAGTGTTAAAATCTGTGTAAATGGGTGATTTAGTTTATGAATCTTGTTTTCTCTTAGCTTTTAGCTAATCATTTTTGTTGGGTTTCTGTATTCTACCAAAACATGTGAGTTTCCTTCACATACTTTGGTTTTTTTATGGAAACCAGGTAAATTAGACAATGGATGGGAATGAATTAAAGTATATCCATCCATCCATCCATCCATCCATCCATCCATCCATCCATCCATCCATCCATCCATCCATCCATCCATCCATCCATCCATCCATCCATCCATCCATCCATCCATCCATCCATCCATCCAGCTTAAGGAGGGAGGCCCAGACTTCCCTCTCCACAGCCACTTGGGCCAGCTCCTCTGGGGGAATCCCAAGGCGTTCCCTGGCCAGCCGAGAGACATAGTCCCTCCAGCGTGTCCTGGGTCTTCCTTTGGGTCTCCTCCTGGTTGGACGTGGCTGGAAAACCTCACCAGGGAGGCATCCAGGAGACATCCTAACCAGATGCCCGAGCCACCTCAACTGGCTCCTCTAGATGTGGAGGAGCAGCGGATCTCATTTTGGCCACTTGTATCCGTGATCTCATTCTTTCAGTCACTACCCAAAGCTTGTGACCATGGGGAAGGATCGTAGATCGACCGGTAAATCGAGAGCTTCTCCTTTCAGTTTGTGTATTCCATCTTCACAGCAGCATAAGAGCCGATGCCTGGCTGTTAGCTTGCTTTGTCCCAACTCAACAACAAGCAAGGACGACATTACGCACGAGGCTCGGGCTCGTATACACGGTTGGATCCCTTAGGTCACTGCCAGGTCGGGTTCAGTTATAACTTTTGTTATTTTGGAGCAAGACGCTGAAGCTGCGTCCTGCTTCCTTCCACCAATCAACACGCCCCTCAGTCCTGCACGCTTCCGACACAGCCGAAATATCGCGTGTGATCTTGCGAGAAAATATGCCCTTTACAAAAAAGGATCAGAAAAGCACATTTTTTATTTATTTTTCCAATACAATTTATTTTAATGGTCTAAAAGACTATAATAGGACGTAGATATCCACGGTGTTATAGGTGATGACTCCTTTAAACTCCTCCACTTGGGGTAGGACCTCGTCACTAAAGCAGGAAAAAGTAACTTTGGAAAATATGGATGGATGGATGGATGGATGGATGGATGGTTGAATGGATGAATAAAAGGATGAATGGTTGGATGGATGGATGATTGATGAAATGATGGTTAATGGATGGATGACGGATGGAAGGATGGATGCATGATGAATAGATCAATGAATAAATAGATGATGGATGGATGGATGGATGGACTGATATTTAAAAGATGTATCGATGGAATGATGGATAGCTGAATGGATGGAAAGATTGTTATTGGATGGATGGATGGATGGATAGATGATTGGATGCATGATGAATGGATGAATGGACTGATTGTTAAAAGATGATGGATGGAATGATGGATAGATTAATGAATGGAAAGATTTTATTGGATGGATGATGGATGGATGATGGATGGATGGATGGATGGATGGATGGATGGATGGATGGATGGATGGATGGATGGATGAATGGATGGATGGATGGAGTAATGGTTAATGGATAGACAGATGAAATGACGGGTTGGTGGATAGATGGATGGATGGTTGGATAAAAATGAAATAAGATCAACAAAGTGTTCCTAATAAAATCAGACTAATAAATGTTTTTGACATTTTAAAATGTTGTGGAAAAGCATAAACACAGCTTTGTTCTACTTCAGCTTTACTTGTGTCCACTTCCAGTCCTCACTAGTAAATAAATAAACACTGGATCACAATGATTATGGATTTCCATAATTTTATTTTTCTTGCCAGATTATTCTCCTGATAAAAGGAACTGATAATAAATCAACCTTTGACATTTGGCCTTTGTCGTTGGTTTGTAAACTGGGGGTGACTAGAAATGAACTATTCCCCTTTATTAAAATAATCTTCCTTTTTCTTCAGAATTCTCCTCACAGACACTCATCCTGTTTACTATTTAATGCTTCTCAGACTGTTATTTCTTCTTACAGAGGAACAGTTTTCTGGCATAGTCTTCTATCGCTGGTCTTTACGTTTGTTTTTGCCTTCTGGCTCAGATTGCAGTCTAAACAGATGACGAGATAGACTGAGACGCTGGATAGACACACAGCATCCTTTAATGTGGGAACAATCCATCTAGGAGGGAACACGATGCAACAACTTCCACCTGTCATTCAGGCACCAGCTTACTTTTAAACACCTATAAATGGAAGCAGTGAAAGGCAAGAGCAGGAAATAATTCATTTCTGCTGCTACTTCATACTTTTTCTTCAATAAATGCCTTAAATTAGTCAAATTTTCTAGGTTAATTTATTCTTTTATTTATCCAGGTAAAAATTCCACTGAGATCCAGATCGCATTAGCAAGGATGACCTGGCCAAGAGAGCAGCAGCACACAACAAAACAGAACAACTTGAAATGCAATGGCTATAAAAAATCATAAAATGCAGTAAATTTAGTTACAGGAGCTCTTTGTAACAGTAAAAATTACAAACACGAGAACTCATTAATAGACGCTTTTTGCCTTTTGTATAGAAAGTGAGCGAGGAGGAATTGGGTCCCATTTTTTTGACATCTTTGGTATGACCCGACCAGGATTTGAACCCCAATCTCCCGGTCCCGGGGTACCACTAGGCCACTGAGCTGGTTAAACTGCTGCAAAAACAAGAAATTAAGGATTGGCAACTATACAAAAAACTGGTGTGAAAAAGTTTTTAGCAACTTTTAGACCCAAACAGCATATTCTGATGTAGGTCCAAACAGGCTAATTGGGTGGTAACTGCATGCCTGTAGATGTTGCAAACTTTTTTTAAGCCTTAACCGAGCGATGCACTGACCAGCAACGAGTAACTCAGCTTCCTGGACAGAGCACAACGTGTTTGTTAAAAACGACACCTTTCCAGTGACACTACGGATGGCTATAGCAACGCTGAGACCAGGCAAGGATGTTTAACCCAAAATACCTGCAGCACACTGGATAACAGGGACAGCTTTGTTAGCGATTGCAGGCTATAGTAAAAAATGGCTCATCTTCTCCTGCACCGGTAGCAGAATCTCTGGAAGTTAGTTCATCTCCATTTACGTTCTGTCCTATCGATTCCATCATTGACAAAACGTGCAATAAATGTAGCTCTTCGTAGCTGCATGCTAACGCTAAATGCTGCAAATCACGGTGAAAATACATTCCCCTGAAATGTTTTGTATCTGTCAGAAGCTGCTCGGTGGTGGTAAAAGAGCAAATGCCCCCATTTAATGTGCAGCGATTCTTTCTGTGGCATTTTGCCTTCTCCTGTTGTCTCGCCTCTCTTATTAACATGCACTTAAATTCCCTTTGTTCTCTCAAGTGCTCATTAAAGAATTCACTGCCTTCTGATGTCTATAGTTTTACATAATTAGAACCCAAGAGGGTTCCACATGTGCACTAAAGTTCTCCATTTGTTTTACTCTGCATTAAAGGAGCAATTTGTTTAATTTCTCTGGAGTTTAACCTTGCTGACTGTGATGGAAATGCACCTGGAAATGTTGCTGTCAGATCACCAGTGAGAAAATGTTGCTTGTGATTGTCTTTCTCTTACATTTTCTAAAACAATAAGGATGTTGTTTTTGTGTAATAAATTAAAACTGCTATACTGACTTAAAAGAACCTGCCAGTCTCTTTGTTTAATGGATTCATCAAGGGAATACTCTCATAACGTTGAGTTTTAACCACCTATCATTGTGTTTGCATATATAAATAAATAAAATAGTATAAAGTGAAGATTTTTGTGTGAATCTGATTTTGTTCATCTACGATGAGAAAAATTTAATCTATTTTGGAAAAACTAGCCTCCCAACATTATATCTAAAAATATTAAACCCTGTAAATTGCGTTTGAAACTACATATGCCATATGGTTAGTTTAGGTGGTCATAGTTAATTAGTAGTGAAGATAAACTGACAAAATCCATGTGCAAGAACGTCCGTCTTATTAAAGCAGACTTTAACTCTCAGAGAGCACCATCTAGTGGCAGAAAAATTGTATTGCACCTTAAAGCACTTCGTGATTACGGCTGGAAGCAGCGTCTCTTGTTCATAAACGCACATCTCAATTATTTTTCTCACATAATAAGAAACGTCACCAACTCTGCATCAGTCTAGATACGTCCACAAACACGCGCAGAGCAGTAGTCAAATTGTACGAGGCTCTATGAGACGGGGGCACAAAAAAATTTGACGTATTGCCTTCATACTATCATTTTTACGTATTTCTAAAAAAAATCATACATATTTCCTGAAATGCAAACAATATGCATTTTATAATTGCTTTTGTGTTTATATTTGTAACTGCGCTTGTTTGTAGCACCAAATGGTGCCAGGCTAAAGCTAACAGAGCTAATGATACGTGTGTTTCTATTGTTGTAAATTCAGGGTAATTTTATCGGAACTTCCCAACATGCGCGTGTCTCCACTTTACAGGTTGTTTTCCGGGCCATTTTCAGGAACTTTCGGAGTACCTGATCAGGGCTAAGTTCTCGAAATGGCCTGGTGGAGTAGCTAGCTGAGCGGAACTTTTGGTTAACTCATGCTGATTGGTTGTAACTCAGTAGGAAGTGACATCAGCAGACGCCATTGAAAATTATCAGCAGTAGTAAAATTAGAAGAGTTGCTTGTGAAGCAAACTTGAAGCAAAAGAAAATAAGCACTGATTGTGCTGCTCTAAAATCGCCGTTACTAAACTCCCAATACAGAAAAACACAGCGGAATTCCCTCACAACGTAATTCAAAACGCAATTCAACGTAATTAAAAAACGTAGCTTCTTCCTGTCATTGAACGCCACATTTTACATCACAAAACTCGTCCTCCCAATGGATTAAATGATGCTGTACTTTGACAGAATAACATTTTTAATGTTATTGTTACTGTGGGTGCTTTTTGGCGCTGACCAGTGACATCACTCACTGCCGAGGCAGTCGCGATATGCTGACGTCTGTGCTAAGTCCTGAAAGGGCTGAATTTGTATGGAGACAGCTGAGAGGACCGGGCCATCGTATCTCCGGGTCAGTTTCCCCCTCCCAGAATTTACCCTGAAGTTCCAACAATGGAAACACGCCTGAGCAGTTTGTTCTCTTTTTCTTGCTCTGTAAAAATGTGACCTGGCATTGGAAACATTGCAGGCACTTAAATGGAAGAGAGAGAACTCCAGGTTGTAATGAATAAGTCCAACGTCTCACTGTATCGGAGCGGAATCTTGTTCTGGATCTCTAAATCCCTTAGAGCTATAGGTGATTTAGACACACAGCTACAGACTACTTGAGAATGCGGCATGCGTTTTCTCTTTTATCATTGAACTGTCCCATCCTGACATAAAACATAAAAAAACGCACCTTATCATGCAATTACTGCATTATGTCTGTTGTTTTAATATTAGAAGTATTGTCATAAATAACAGACTGTTATGGTGCACCGGCAGGCACCTCTGAGATGGAGGTGATTTATGTTGCAAATAGATGTAATTACCATAAATATCAAAGGTCTTTTCGTCTTTAAGTGCATGATGAACTCGTGAAAGTGGACAACCTGCTCTAAGAAAAGAAGTATTATTAGTATTGAGTAGACACATTTATATTTTCGAAGAGCTTCTCTAACTGGTCTCACCAAAAAGAGAAATTTTATACTTTTGTTCATCATGTTATCTTGAAATTGGGTTGTATGTGTTAATACCGATAATAACCGATAGATTTAAATGATTTTGACAACCATTTGCAACAGAAAAGCATTCACAAGCTAGCTTAAATTGATTGTGTTCCCAGCCTTTACACTGAGCCAAACTATAAGCTAACCAGCTGGAGCCTCCTTGCCAGTGTTTACCGTGCAGCTAGGACAGCTTCATCAAACACTAATTTAGTCTTTAGTGTGCATTGAATGGTCATGTTTTAAAGATAGCAATTCATGGAAAATAGTTTATCTGGAAAAAGACTTTTAAAGGGGACATAGTATGTAAAACTCACCTTTTGCATCCTTTTCTGCTGCCATGTGGGTCTCTACTTCCTCTATAAACACTCTAAATGTGAAAAACCTGTCCATGCATTTTTTTTGTCAGTTTATGGTTTTAGGAATTTTATGCCTATAACAAGCTGTTTCAGAAAGTCCACATTTGTGATGTCACAAACAGGAATAGAACCCCCTCTTATAGTGCTTCCACACTAGGGCCGGCTCCACTCCGTCTAGATATGGTAGGTAGTATTCACATCTGGGTAGCCTGGTTGTTTTTTCAGCCCTCTTCCTATAACAGTCTGCTTCTGGTTGAAGTGGTCCAACACACCCACTGCCGACTGATTGGCTGGCTCAAATTCATGCCTATCATTTGGGGGAGCCTCCGATTGGCAGATAGAATCAGCCAGCGGGGGATTCCCACATGCGAGATTCGTTAACATTCTCGATACTGAAGAGTATACATCGCCTCTGACTGAAGCCGTCTCTCTTTCTCTGCCTCGCCTCTCGCTCTTTCGTTCACTAAGATGTGCTGTGAGAAGCACACACACAGACAGCGCTACCGAGGCTTGAGCTGCTCCCCGCGAGGACAGACACAGCAGTCTGGATGCAATATTAGAGTCAGAGTCTCCAAAAGCAACACTGCTCGCGGCCGCCTTTGTTTAATTTAAGGGAGACACCACGGACTCTTCTGCTCGTCTTTTTCCCCACCCACGTGCTCGAAGATTTCCGCATTCCTGAGAAGTGTCTATGAACAAACCCTACCGGTGCGAGACCCGGACCGACGCCACCCAGCCCAGACTGTACCGGGCCAGATGTGGAAGTGGCAGCAGATGCAAGAGAGAGCTAGTGCTGAAGGAGCAGCAGCTCCACCCCGAGCCCCTCTCGGATATCGGAGCTTCTCAGCTTATAGCAGCTTGAGCAGGGGATGGGTGGGCGTGGCCAGCTCTATTATGTTTTCTTAAAGTGACAGAGCCCTGAAACGGCTCATTCTAGAAGGTACTGAAACTGTCAACAATAAAACTGCTTCATGTGAGAGGGATTTTGTGCAAAGAACTTCATAAACATGTTTTGTATTGACAATAGAACTATTATAGCTTAAGAAATAGTAGATTTTTAGCGCAAATATTGTCTCATTTTAGCAGAATGAAAACATATTTTATAACTATGCATCATACCTCCTAACTGGATCAAAAAGATAACTCACAGCCCGCACGTTCCTCACTCCAGACATGCTACGAGGAGAAAACGGGAGCTCTGCAGAGAAGTCCCGCAGGAGTCATTCATTTCTGAAGCCAATATTGCTGAATTTTTCCTTGGTTAAGACTTTCTTTCTCCCTCTCATTTCCTCTCATCACGCAGGATGAATGAAAGCAAAACATTTGGCAATGTTTGTCATGCTACCACTGATGCCAACTAGAGTGACGAGGCCACAGAAAATATTCAAAGCCGTGCCTGCTTCGGCATCATCGTTCCTTTTTCTTTCTTGAGATTTTTCTGCCAAACATCCAAAGTACAAAAGGCCTTTTGTGCCAGTTTCTTATAAAAGGTTAAGGGTCAGCAGCGTGTATGTGTCTGGGCTAGAGGGGTGGTCAGGGGGTATTTGGACTATGGAAAATTTGAGGTGTGGTATGGCATTGAAGTAGTGTTCTGAAGTGAGTGGCCCGCTGAGGAAAACAAAGCACAAATGACAGGAACAGATGGCTCTCTTTATTGTCCCCTGAAATGCAAACACTCACTATCTTTGCCTTGGTGGGTGGCACCATTATATATTTATTTTCTCCCTCCTGTCCCCCCTTCACTGCCTAATAGTACTTGTGGCTGGCACTCACACACATTTAAGACTAAAAGGCCTGATAAAGGGCTGGAGCCAGATGCTTATTACTGGATGCTTAAGATTCAATGGGCAATGACATAGAAAAAAGATGACAAGGGTACTTACACACATCCAAGCTCTAAAACATCCATAAGCAAAAGACTCAGGGGTAAAACTTCACAGAAGGCCACAGACTAATCTTTAGAGCAGCCGCTTTACATGATCTCTCACCATCATATGTGATACGTACATTGCTGAAGGAAAAGAAGCCCGGTTTGTGAGCCACGGGAGGACTCTTGATGGTTTGTGAGTGATGTGGATATGGTTGTTGTTTTCAGTCTTACAACGGACATCATACACAGAATATGGTAGGCCGGAGCACCCGCCTAGAGCTAGGTTTGAGAGGGGAACTTGTGTGGCTCCAGTTTCTTAAAAAATTAAAGGGAACATATTATGCAAAACTCACATTTTGCATCAATTTGTGCTGCCATGTGGTTCCCTACTGCCTCTATAAACACTCCAAACATGACAAAAACCCATCCATCTGTTTTCTGTCAGTGACTGGTTTTAGGAATTATGAGCCTAAAACGAGCTGTTTAAAAAAGTCCCCGTTTGTGATGTCACAATCAGGGAAATTAGCATAGAACCACTTCTTATGTGCAAGAGCGTCTCTACTCTGAAATCAGAGCTTCTCAGCTTATAGAAGCCTGAGTGGTGGATGGGTGGGTGTGGCCAGCTCTATTATGTTTTCTTAAAGTGACAGAACCCTAAAACGACTCATTCTGGAAGGTACTAAAACTGTCAAGACTATAAATGCTTGAATAAAAATGCTTTTATCGTGTTATTTTTTTTTTCCGTCCTTTTCTCGTTACTTATTAATTGCAATTGTGATAGCCAACCAGTCCAGAGTTAAGTCCAAAGTTAATTTACTATTATACAGTTGTTTCATTTGTATTAATGTTAGTTTAGTTAAAAGGGGCAGATAAGATAATTTTTTTCTTTCTGTCCCCTTTTCATTTTGGTTTTAGTAATTTAGTTTTGTATATTGATTTTAATGTGCATAAATGAAATAAAGTTTGGAAAAAACATGCAGAAATCACTTAATGTGAGAGTGGTTTTATGCAAAGAGCTTCATAGACATGTTTTTTATTGACCATAGAACTATTGTAACTTAGGAAAAAATGTCATAATATGTCTCATTTAACCTTTTTTAACCAGGAAGATGCTACTGAAATAAAAAACGCACACATTCACACCCTGGTGGTGACGAGCTACATCGTAGCTACAGCTGCCCTGGGGCACACTGACGGAGGTGAACTGAAACAGTTTCATGTTTTGGAATTGGCCATTATTTTCTATTTAAAGCACTTTTAAAAACAAATTTCTTTGTTATTTTACAGTCATTCTGTGGCATGTTCCAAGCCAAGGGTGTTATACCAAGTTCAGTTTGGCAAATGGAACAGAAATAAACAAGTGATCTCGCAGACAAAGAGATTAGTGATCAGCACTCCTCATTTTAAGAAGGGGACACATATAGGAAGGCAACACAGTCATGGCTGGAAGCTGAGTGGCAGATTAGAGTGGGCACCTGGGACTGCTCACATGTAAATATTTCAAATACTTAAAAACATATCTACAAGTATTACAGGTTTGATAAAACACTGTTGTCATATTTATGCATAAAGAATTAGTTTGTGCACCTTTTTTTAACCAGGTGTTTTATTTGCTGAAACTTAATCAAACTGCCTCATTGGTGATTGCTTCCAGACCTTCTCTTCAGAGTGCAACATTTGTCAAGGGTAGTGTTTAAGTGATGCACACAAATTGATTTACTACATTTACTACAGTACAAAATGTTCTGAAGATGGTGCCATTAGTTATGGCTAAAAAGGAGCACAGTTTAATTTCTGTGGTTGTGCTGCAGGAAGGAAGCCAGGTTAGGGACAACACTGAAGGAAGAAGCATAAACAAGTATTGTTAATCTGTTATTGTTAATTATTCATTTACAGGACAAACTCAAAAATGACTCAGAAATTCCGCCTGAAAGCGGTTTGTTTTCTTTTAATAATCAACACCGCTACTCTACTGGCTCTGATGGCATCACTCACATTTTCACCTGCATTGTGCAAAGGAATATGTCACCAAATGTCAAGGAGACTCTCCAAGCAGTGACAAGCAGTAAGAGCTTTTTTTATGAGTGTTTCTGTGAGAGATTTCTATCCAGCTTGATTAAAATGGTGTCCTTATTATTGATGATATTTACAAGGGTGTGGTTTTTAATGAAAAAGGCAAATGTAAAGTTTTATCCATATCATATTTGGTGGTTAATTTTTTGCAAATTTTTACCAAATTTTGTTACTAGATTCATTGGAATAAACAAGTTTTACTCTCTTTATTAAAATGCAACAAATTTGGAAGTTCATTTTAAGAAATTAAAGGTGCAGTCTGAGATTTTTTTCAGGAGCATTTTTGCCATATTTCTTAACTTCACATCCTGATGGCAGCAAATAAATTCAATGTTTTGTCAACAAAAGGATAATTTTTAATCACCTCTGAAATGTACAACCTCATCCAACTATTGAGAACGGGACATTTGTGAAAATGATCTACTACCCCTATTTCCTGCATTAGCAGCTGATAGAAAATAGACGGTGAAATGCTCACATTCAAAAAGCCAATCAGATCACACACTGAAAATTAGCATTCATAAACTCACTCATGTTGGCTCAAAATCGGGGAAGGCTGTTGTTGATTTAGCGTCCAGGAGAGAGCAGAGCATGTCTCTGCTAGTAGAAGCTAACTGTTAGCATTAACAACAGCAACACTACAACATGGCAGAATGCTTTCTGACTTTTTTCCGTAAACAGATCAACTCACAAGGCATTCATTTATATTCAAGAACACAGAGTCTTTCACCCTGGCTTTCCACAGGATGTGAAAGTGGCGCGAAACGGCCACGAAACGTACTACGCTGCAATTAGCCGCCGTTATAATGGACAGGGTCCTTTCCACCGGCAGCTATGTGCAACGTTTTGGACTCTTCCCAGAAGCGACAGGACGCTATCATTACGTCTTGAGTCTATTTTTTACGAGCTACGCTTCTGAAACACGTCAAACTCCGCAGCTTAGATCGGGACAAACAGGAAGTCAAACACGAAGGCAGTGTAACACATCCAGAAACTGCCAATATTAAAAGACACGTGCAGTACGTCATTTTCTGTGAAACCCTCGTAGCAGAAAATAAACCACAGTCCTTTTTGGATACATGCAGCTGTCTTTCTCTTTGCTTGTCATTGTGTGGACTCCTAAAATCACGTATTGCAATTCTCCCGTGATTTTGTGACCTAGCGGGATCAGCTGCGTGGAACGCTTTTGCTCCTGTTTTGCGTCAGAATCGCTCCCGGTTGGGAAAGAGCTCGTGGATAAAACGGCGCTATTACGTTGCGCGCCGCTTTCACATCCTGTGGAAAGCCGGGGTAAATGTAGCTTGCTTGAGTGACTTTTTCCAAGAGAGTACATTCCAACTTTGATGCTCTCTTTGAAACAATTTCTGATTTGTGAGCTAATTAGCCTAGCATAGGTCACATTCTCTTAAAAGTGTGTGCTTGTTGGAATGATTCTGGTCCAGTTTGTTACCCAGTAACTCTTAGTACTTATGCTGTAGGGCAGTAATGCCCAATCCTGGTCCTAAAAAAACACTGTTAGTTCAAATGCGGAAGCAGGGAAACGTCTAGAACATGCAGGATGGGGGACCAGGATTGGACACCAGTGCTGTAGGAAACAGGACAAAAATATTAAGGTTTACTTTGTAATTTTACAGATGATCATTTCCCCATCACTAATGTGTGCAAAGGCACAATGACCATCTGTCGAATGGACACAGGTCTTTTGTAAAACCATGTGTCCGATCATTTTAAAGCTACTGCTTCTGTTTTCATCATCATTCTGATTCACAAATGATTTTTTCCCATGGCCAAAGTGATTGGCCTTCTCTTGTCCTTGCTCTGTTATAAACTGGAAAGAATTAGCAAACATGCTTACCCAGCCCAAGGGCCACAGTGTTCAGAGGGGAAATTTACCAGTCTTTGTCTGTTATTACTACTCTTCTTTGATGGGCAGAGAAAATGTTAAAAGTTCAGGGTTTCTCATCTTCCAAAGATTTTGGCCCCTCAGGTTTTTCTTAAATAGTTTTAGGATAAGGTTTCCATACTGATACATGCAGTAAGGTTGATTTTCTTATGGGGATCTCAACCATGTATCCTTGAAATTATGTTTTTAGAATATTAATCTACCGGTGAGCGATATTAATAGATGTAAAGCTGCTCGCATGTTTTGTTCTTTCAAAAATAAATGGGGAAATCTGATTATGTAACCCCTGCAGTCACTTGGATCTCTTTTGTTTTATAAAACCTCGTTTTTGTTTAGAGGGCATTTAGTCAGGTTGTGGCAGTTTGTAAAGTTGGAGGAAAATAAAGTACAAAACTTTATGCTTGGTTTGGTTTAAAGGTGTGGGTGACTTTTTTAATCAATACATTTGTATTGGTCTCTAGTAGGAATAAATGCCTTATAAGTCATACTCGGGGGGAAACATTATACTGGTGCACCATTACCAGGAACTGAAGTTAGCACATCACAGCTGAGCTTCAGATTGCAGCTTTTGGAGTCTTATTTCCTAATATTTTGGGTAACAGCAACGCAACATGGATGTTTTATCCATAGATATCATATATATCACTAGATGCCTTACCCGCGCTCTTCGTCGACTGGACGAACGTCCCTACGCGGCGGCCATCTTACCTCGGACAGCTGCCCCCCTTTCGTAACATTGGTGTCAATGGTGCATGTACTATTTAAATAACTCTAACTTGCTCAATTTTCAACCGAATTTCAAACGGTTTGGTTTGTTATAAACGCCAGAGATGTGGCTGTAAAATATGACAGATTTGGCCCATTAATTTAAAAATGTTAAAGTATGTCCTATCAAGCCTATGTGCTATAAGGTTTGTAATAATGCAACCCGCTTGTAAATCCGTTAATATTTAATCGAGTTAAGAGTGTTTTTGTTTAAGTTGTTCACTCACCTTCCATCTGCTACCATTGAGAATGGAACGTAAGCTGTCCGAGGTAAGATGGCCGCCGTGTAGGGACGCTGTCGACTCCCAGTTAAGGCATCTAGTGATATATATGATATCTATGGTTTTATCTCCACAAATAGCACAAGCCTGAAAGAGTTTTGCCATTTTTTGGAGTTGCTAATGGTAGCGGTTAGCTTCTGCTGGTTGGGACGTTGTCAGCTGATTTCCGGACGTTAAAACAACAGCCTTCCCCATTGTGAGTCAAGATGGGTGAGTCCATTGATGCTATTTCACAGTGTGATGTAGATCTGTCAGGGTTTTCAAATCCTAGAGTTTCATCGTCTATTTTCTATCAGAAGTTAATGCAGGAAATAGGTGTAGGAGACTATATAATCAGAAATAATTATTAAAAAATGTTTTTTCAGTCACACACTTTTTTAAAGGTGCATTATGTAAGATTGAAGTAAGAATGACATCCTGTGGTCAAATTTGGTTACTGCAGCTCATTTTCCAAACACACGGGTGACTCCATGAGTATCATGGCTTTTGCTAGCTAAGGATCAGCACCAGAAGATTCTAGATGACGAGCAAAGATCAGTCACAATAAGTCGATAAGTACATTTTACCATTATATCGAGTTGTTAGTAATTGAACAAGTAGCTTGAGATTTTTTTGTTCCAACAATTTGTTTCTACATCACTGTTAGCATTGTTAGCTCAACGTTAGCCTTTAGCCTTCTTTACAAACTTTTTTAGAGTAAAACAAGAATATGCCGTGGCTTCTTAGGGTTACAAGAAGTAACTTCAGGGTTGTTCCTGTTACTGACTTCAGTGATGTTGTTTTGCCAGCTAGTCGTCGAATTACAAATGCGGGTGCAGCAGCGTTAGCTTGCGCAGACTCGGCAAGAGTTCACAGATTGTAAACAAAGACTTTCAGTTTTTTGAAAGGTGAAAAACTGATAACCCCCTGCTGGCTGAGAATAAAATCTTTTTCAGTGTAACCTTCCTTCCAACATGATTGAGACATTAGACTGTTTTGTGATTTGTTTTTCACTGTCTAATTCTTACATATTGTACCTTTAACCACATGAAACAATAGTCTCTCTCATTTTTTAAGTTTTCTAACGAGTTTGTTCCATAGCAAAAGGTTGTTGAGGACATTTGGCTTTGACCTTATCTCAGATTAGCCCTCTTAGCTTTAAGTAGAACCATTGAATTACCAAATTTTTTAGGGTGTGATGCCAAGAAATTATGATCTCATGTTTGTAATTTATTGGCCGGGACAATTGAAAGTTGTCTGGGCTCATTTGATACTGAAACTTGTCCAAGTGTCCTAAAGCCAATAAAAATTGGGCACCTTTCCTTATCTGAATAATTAAACCCAGAAAGATACATAACCTGTCTAAACAAATGTTTATTAGATTCAAACTCAACCAATTAATATACATTAGATTAACATTTTGACATAAAATGAGTTTGTGCAGAAATAAAGAATTTGAACAAATATCAGCCATAAAATAATCAAAACAAAGAAAACACTATTAAAGGAAAAGAAGAAAAATACTGATTAATAATGCAAAAGATGTGCATGCTCCACATTTGTAGGTACAGTGTAAAGACATTAGATGTGTTTTTGTTGTTTTATGTTTCAGCGTGAATGTCTCTGTCCTTCATAAAACGGTCTCTTCCAGGTTTGTGCACAGCTGCCTGTTATTACAGCTATTATTTCTAGCAGCAAAGCAATATCCACCAGGAACAAAACATGATTCATGGTTTTTATGAAAACACTTTTTAAATATTATTTTCTGGGGTTTTTTTTGTTAGTGTGTGAACCTGATACACCAGCCGTTTGTGAACTCTAGAATCTGTTTGAGTACAGTGAGCGTACATTAGAAGCATCTTTGAATGATACTGTAATGAAAACAATTACAAGCAGCTTTGATGAGGATTAGCGGTATTCCTGGTTTAAGCTTTTCATTACAGAGTCTTTAGAAGAGATACCTTCCTTTTGACTGCAGTGGTGCAATTGAAGGAACCTCTAACGACGTGGATGAAAAAATGACACAAATACTGACGATCTATACGACGTTTAGTGAAATAATTTCTACATTTGTCTTTTCCACCCCACCCCTAACATATTTCTACTCAGCTCATGTGTTTAACAGGACAACCCCCTCCCTAACAGTGTATCTTTCCCTCCTCCTCCTCTTCCATCTGCTATTTTTCCACCACTTCTCCCCTCTTTTCTTTTATCTCTTGCTCTTTTCTTGCCCTCCCTCGCTCTCTGTTTTTGTCCCTCCCCCTCCTTCCCCCTCCTCTCGCTCTTCACTTGCCAACTGTAACAGTGGCGGCCGACCCGGCTTTTGCTGGGTTCACTGCTCCTCTCGCTGATAATTCCCCTGTATTAACTGGCGGGAGTTATTACCCGTTATATGAGATGTCTATGTTGAGGGCGCTTTATGAGATCCTGGTCCCCGTGGAAAAGATGATGGAGTTGGTGAGCGCTGTCATCCCCCAGCCGTATAATGGCATCAGTTGGGAAATACACAATGCCATGGATTATTGATAGAGCCATATCTGCACTTCTGCTGACAAACTCTTGGCTTGGGTTGGAGGGGCACATAATCCTGAACAATATCTCTGTTAATATGGCCGCCTCCATACAGTTACACCTCTGCTCTCTTTGGGCCACTTTGGCTTTTCTTCCCCTGACAAACGCTCGAGTACTCACAGTGATTCAAATGAGGAGGTGAAGATTTCCTCTAACAATAGCCGCTCCCACACGTCTTACACTGAAACACAATAAGTAAAGCCGAGTAAATAGACCGTTCTGATGCTCTGGCTGCTACTCCAAACACTTTAAATATAATACACTTCATGGAAAGAGCAAAAGATGACATAAAACAACAGTTCAGATGGTTGGGGCTATGGGGAAAGGTTATGGACAAATGTTAGCTTACCTGTTGTGGAAATCTCTTTGAACAATCACACTATTATTATAACAGGATTGACAAGCTAATGGCTAGTTAGCGTGAGGTCAACACCAATGTAGATTGCTACGATAAAAAAAACCTTAAATCTCAAAACTTTTAGAGTCCCTTGTGTATATTGTAGTATTTTAATAACCTTTACATTACCACCTGTAACTTTTGGCAGAAATATTGTTTTCACAGGAAGTGCAGTAGACTGAACAGGAAGTGCTTCAGCTAACTGATACAGAAGCTGTTTGCACATGCAATAAATATAGAATTTCCACCTGACATATAACCATCGCGTATTGTCTGCAAAAATCAGTACTCAGCAATTAGCCACCGTTATGGTCATTAGTTTCCGCCATTCGCAAAGTGTTGCGCTTTGGATGAAACCCTGCCTCCCCCTGTGTGAATTCCACAATAGTACACAGCTGCATGCCCGGAGACCACAGATTCATGCTTGCTGTAGATTCATACTGTCATGCCCCACTCACTGGACAGGGATCATGTAGCTCTTGCATTTTTTAGTTCTAGGCATTATTTAAAGTCCAGATTATTTAAGAAAGAAATCACTTCTTCACAGCTGTGGAGATTAAACTCCCCGCTAGCTACACAGAGAGACTGAGTGTTGGTGTTTACAGTCCAGGGAAGGAGGGATCCGGACTCGACAGACTACCTGGATGGGGAGGAGCGGGGCAAAGATCACGTAGCAACAACCCCATTCAGCTGTCTGCAATAGCTCAGCAAAATTTGAGAGAACTGAAGGAAGAGGCAGCTAAGACAGGATAATATATTTGTGAAGCCAAAATCCTCTTTGGGGGTGTTTTTCATGAGGAAATAACAATAAAACATGGTAAAAAGCTCCAAAAAGTGCATTTTGCATAGTATGGGACCTTTAAAATTGTATGAAAAAGTTTTTTTTTTTTGGTTGTTGGCATAATGCACTTATTTGTCAACTTTAAATTCAAAATACAAGAAGAAAAAAAAAATCTTTGCGCGACCTCTCAATTGGAGTTTTCTTCCATTGTCTTTGTCGTTGCTTGTCCACGCAGCGTGTCCCTAAAACAAGACTTGTGTTCTTCTGCTCATTATTTATGGTCTTTTTCATCTGTTGTGGCAATGGCGCCATGATTTCAGATGGAAGAGCAGCAGAGGCTCAAGCATCACACGTTTCTGAGATGCAAGCGCTTGTCTGCTGAGCTGGCTACCTCTTCTGTGACTGGAGAAGGAGAATGGTCCAACCAAAGTGTAGATGGAGGATCCCAGAGAAGGAAGCCAATTTCAGATAGGGAACCACGTGGAACGTGCAACTACAACAAAAGGCCAATTTATTATAGCAACATTGTAAAGGTTTATAAAGTAGTTTTTGTGTGAAAAGCTAAAACATTTGAGATTGGAGCAGAAATCTGGCCCCAATCAAACCAGCTGTTGGTTCACCAACATGGTCTGGACTAAACCATTAAACTAAATTGAGGGCATTCAAAGAGCTACCAACAACAGATATTAAATGTTTGCAATCTGCAAAAGATCTGAACTATCACTTTAAAAATCATGAATAAAGATTTATGCTCCACATATGGCAAAAAAAAAAAGCAGCACGAGAACTTGGCAAAAGAACGATACCTCCTCTCATTAGCAGTCTGCCACCCGTCATAACAAGTAGCTAAGAACGAAGGTAAACAATCCTGCACTCCGCTTAAATCGAGTAATTCTCCTGGCTCTCATTACACGCCTCCTCCCTCCCTATTCCTCAATCTGTCTGATGTGCTGCGGTGGGACTCGGCAGCGTTTAGTCGGCGTGAAGACCACAGGCTGCATTCTCGGTTATGGCCTTGATTTTCCATCCCAGATGCAACCATTACGCACAGACGTGTGGGATGGCAGGGAGGGGTGGGGGAGGTGAACAAGAGACCTTATCTGATCATAAGCAAGTGGTTGATGAAGCTAAAAGGAATATGCCACGAGTCCAATAAAAGAGGTCTTCTCGTTGTTTGAGGGTGAATCAAACCAGGAACACGTGTTTTCTAATACCTCCTCAAACTGCGTTATTTGTTTGAGGGATGGCATGTAAATGACCAGGCCAAGCGTTGGCCTCCGTCGCTCATCTCCAGACTCAAGCCTCATGTTACTTTTCAGTGGAATATGAAATTACTATCACATTGAGGGAAATCAAAGTCTTGTTCTGCTGCAGTCCTCCGGGCAGCATTGTGCTGTATTGCTTTGGAAACAGGCCTAATTGGTATGTGTGGGCCAAACTCACCACACTGCCTGAAACTAGCTGGCTTCATGTTCACAACAATTGGATTTGGAATAGCTGCCCTAGATTGTTTGTGTTTTGCAGTTGTGTGTGTGTGTGTGTGTGTGTGTGTGTGTGTGTGTGACATCAAGAGTGCAAAGCTAATCCCAGCCTCTCCTCTGCCTATCATATTAGAATGCATGACTCTTGTAATTGCTTTAAGTCCATTGTTGAGGAGAACATGTATTTTTTAAAATAGTGGGTGGAGGAAAAAAAAGGCAAACATTTGATCTGAACAATTAGTGGCAGCTTCCATCTGACAGACTGCGTTTCTGCCTTTCAGCTCAGTGTATGGCCTGGCGCGGCACCAGAAAGTACAGGGGGAAAAATGGAACATTAAGTCACCTATAATTTGCTTCTCGACAGTCAGAATGTGAAACAGACACATGACAGCTCAGTGATTCATCTAGTCTCTGCCTCCTGAGCGATGATTGGCTCTGGCACCGGGCTCGCCTCCACTGGGCGAGCACAGGTGCTGGCCTCCAAACCCAGGTCTCCCTTACAAGGACTGACCTTAAATCTCATTTTAAAGGTCAGCTTTACTCATATTTTTAATGCATTTGCAGTGGTCTCTAGTAGGAATGAATGCCCTGTGAGTTGCTCTATGGGAAAAAAAGCTCAGATGTTCCTGTTTGAGAATGGAGAAGTCAGCCGAAGGGAAAAGACTTCAGGCGGCAGGATTTGGAGACTTATTTCCTGATACTCAGACATCTCTCCTCTGATTGGCTAACAGCAACACGACTCTACCACTGACTCCATTTGCTCTGCAATGTTGATGTTTTATCTCCACAAATAACACAAGCCTGGAGGAGTTCTGCTGTGTGGTGGAGTTGCTAATGCTAACAGTTAGCTTCTACTAGCCGAGACGTTCTCTGCTGTTTCCTGAACACTAAACCAACAACAGCCTTCCCCATCATGAGTCAAGATGGGCGAGTCCATGAATGTTAAAGTAACACAGAGCAGTTTCCTGCTCCTCCGCCCTACTGGTTGAAAGTGGAATTACAACTACTGTAAACAACCCTGCAGCAGCTTGCTGTAGCTAGCAATAGCAATGAGCTAACGCTAACATGAGCCAAGTCTTACTAAAAAAGCCACAAATAAAAAAGATCCACACTGTTGGACAAACAATATTATTACTTACAAGTCCAGTAGCAACAAAGCCAGGTCACCATCAGTCCGGGATTTCAGAGCTAGCAAGCTAGTGTAGGCCACGCCGATGTTTACTCCGGTTTTAGCTCTTTGCTTCACCGCCATAGACATTACTCTCTTACTTTTACTTCCAGGCTCCACCATGATGCCAGCAGAAAAGGAAACTTATTTTTCTTCTTCTTGTGCTTTTTATTGACAATCAGCAAACTGAAAAAGCTAACTGCACAGAAAATAGCTAACAGTCATAATGCAGGTATAAGAGCCCCCCCTAGAACACCTACCCGCTCCACAAAACTGTTAAGTGCAGTATCTGGCCAGAAGAGGGCTGCAGAGTGGTGTCAAATATGAAACTGGTCAAGTTTCTAACTCAATAATCACTGAGATCAATGTTAAAGCTCTAGCTTAAAGTTTAAAAAACTATCTAGTGTTACTTTACGTGACAGTGTGACATAGATCTGTCAGGCTTTTGTGATCCCAGCAATTTTCCATCTATTTTCTATCAGAAGCTAATGCAGGGAATAGAGGTAGAAGACTATTTTCATGTTCAGCCTGCATTTTCAAAAATAACAAGTAAAAAATGGTTTCTCAGTGAACCGGCCCTTTAAATTAGTTTCTTCTTTGCAGGGATTCTGTGGTCTCAACAAAACCTTGCCACAAGGGGGACATGCTGGATGAAAGCACCCCCCCACAACCCCTGCTTGCCACTCACCCCTCATCTGAGGCTTTAAATGCATAACGTGTAAATAATTTGGGAAGCATATTAACTCTTATTCTGTTGTTCAGCAAAACCCTAAGCACTGCTGCTAATGTGCACCGTGTGTGCACTGCGCTCACCTCCAACATAGAGGTTTGCCGAATTAGCTTGTGCCAGTAAGTTTTTTCCTCCCCGAACGCACCATGGTGCAATATAGGGAGGGAGGGAATGTGATTACTAACAGTAAGTTATTGCCTCGGGCACAATTAAAACTTTGCAGACGAGCATTCCTGTGATTGCAAACTGAATCAGGTACGGCGTTGGTGGGGCGAGCTGCTTGTTAATTGGTTAATTACCGAGCAAGAAGGCTTGCTGTACAAGTATTAGCTGGGAAATCTGCTCTACATTTTCTGTCAGTCCCACATGTAAAACAGTCACTGGGGCAGCCCTTCAACTAAAAATAAGCTCATCAGCAGTTTGGAGCTGTGTGGGCTGATTCTCATCATGATGGAGGAGCTTGCTCCTCACACACCACAACGCTATTCCTCAAAACGGACGCGCTAGATTGTTGTTGCTGCAGCGACACAGTTCTTATTTCCAGTTAAAGAAAAATGCCTTCCGCTTTGTAATTAGTGAGAAACTAATAAAAAGTTGTACACAAATCTTAATGGCTTGTTCACATTGTAATTTTAAAGGTTTGCAATCTGCTTTGGAATTCAGCAGAGGCCGGTTTCTCAGTTATGAAGCTGTTCTCTGCAAGATAAGGAACGTATCTGGTTAAGCATGGGCTGTGAAGTGCACACCACCATGACTTGCAGGTGCTTCGTGCAACATGTTTCCGACAAAGTCAAGAGAAAAACAGCCCAGAGCACACACACACACACACACACACACACACACACACATTCACACACACATGCGCACCTCTTACCGCTAAAGAAATGTTAGGATTTCTTAGTCAATGCCCTCGCCGACTCAGATCCTACAGGTCTTACTCAGAGCCAGTGTTCACTGTTGCTTGAGTAAATCAGAAGTGTTTTCTGTCTGCAACTGCATTTGGCTTTGATTAAAGCAACGCCACGGGCTAAAAGCTGTCCACATCCCTTTATGAGCATGCTTTTCTGACCTTTCTATTCAAGCAACTCTTCTTAGGACTTGGGACTTGACACAACATGACATGTTGCCAGGTCAGTAAACATGGTGTTGCTGGAGATGAAACAGCAGCCGGCAGAAAGCAAATTGGAGATTCCACATATTTTTTTTTCCTTTATTCTTCTCATCCATCTTGCCCAGTCGATGATTTGGATCGCCACCATCTGCTTTTATTAAATTGCATTCATCATCAAACAGTTTTTGATTGCTGCTTGTGTTTTATATACATTTAAGCCTTAAGGTGACAAATTATCACTCCTATTTCTCTCCTTTTTTTCCTGATTTCTAATTTTCATACCTCCTATTCATGCATCTGCTCACAAATAATAGAAACACTAACCTTATTAATTTGTTTTTCACCCCGTCGAAGCAAATCAAATATGTCAACTCATTCCCCACCACAGATTTGTATAAAATTTTTCCAAATAATTAGACAAAATATGCTGCCTTTGCTCTAGTAACAAGGTTGTCATAATAAAACTCAGCATTTCTTCTCTGATCTTTGATCAAAAAAGATTTCAGCACAGCAGGAGTTTCTCCCTCATCCTTCAAGGTATTTTCCATCAACCTGAAATAATTATCTGGAAAAGTTGCACAGGAAATGCTACTCGATTCTTCTGTAAATTTTAATTTTATTATTACTAAATAAAAACCCTTTATTAAGATTTAAACATTAGTTTTATCTCCGTATTTGATGTATCAGAGCTGCAAACAATAACCTAGAATGATGGACAAAATTAAATCCAGACATGTGGATTTAAGTTATAATTTTGATCAATTTAAACAAATAAAACAAATTAATCTCAGCTTGAAGACTTGAAAACATCACGAACAACCTCCAAAAAATAGGACTTAAAATTTATTTAATGCAAATCTTTAAAATGCCTCATCATGCCCCTTAAAGTAACAATATTCTGTAGTATTTTAAACTTAAGCTAGAGCTTTAACATTGATCTCAGTGATTGTTGAGTTAGAAACTTGACTAGTTTCATATTTGACACCACTCTGCAGCCCTCTGCTGACCAAAAACTGCACTAGCTAGTTTTGTGGAGCGGGTAGGTGTTCTATGGGGCCCTCATATACCTGCTTTATGGCTGTTAGCTGTAATGCTAGCAGTTAGCATTTTCAGTTCACCGATCGTCAATAAAAAGCAGAAGAAGAAGAAGAAAAAGAAGTTTGTTTTTGCTGTTGGCATCATGGTGGAGCCTGGAAGTAAAAGTAAGAGAGTAAGTTTTGGAGGTGAAGCAAAGAGCTAAAACCAGAGTGAACGTCGGCGCGGCCTACTTTAGCTTGAGGGAGCTCAAGGAGGCTACAAAATCACGGACTGATGGTGACCTGGCTTTGATGCTTCTGGACTTGTAAGTAATAATATTTTTTGTCCAACAGCATGGATCTTTTAACTTCGTGGTTTATTTTAGTATTAGTTGGCTCGTGCTAGTGTTAACTTGTTGTTAGCGCTAGCTACAGCAGGCTGTTTACGATATTTGTAATTCCACTTTCAACCAGCTGGGCGGAGGAGCAGAAACCTGCTCTGTGTTACTTTAACTAAAAGTTACCCATTCCAACTTTCATTACAGTAAACCACCAAGATCAATTTGTTTGATTTATTTAAAGGTGTGGGTGACTTATTTAATCAATACATTTGTAGTGGTTTCTAGTAGGACTAAATGCCTTGTAAGTCGTACTTGGGGGGGAAACAATATACTGGTGCACCAGGAACTGAAGTTACCCACATCACAGCTGAGCTTCAGATGGCAGCTTTGGAGTCTTATTTCCTGATATTTGAACATCTATCCTGAAATCGAACAACAGCGACACAACTCTACCACTAAATTGCAACGTTGATGTTTTATCTCCACTAATAACACAAGCCTGGAGGAGTTCTGCCATGTGGTGAAGATGCTAATGCTAATGGTTAGCTTAAACTAGTCGGGACGTTCTCTGCTGTTTCCTGGACGCTAAACCAACAACAGCCTTCCCCGTTGTGAGCCAAGATGGGTGAGTCCATGAATGCTAAGTGACGGTGTGACGTAGATCTGTCAGGATTTTCTAATTCTAGAGTTTCAACGTCTATTTTTTATCAGAAGCTAATGCAGGAGATAGGTGGAGGAGACTATTTTCATGTTCAACCTGCATGAAAATCTCAGAGTGACCGATTATAATCAGAAATAAGATTTTAAAAATGTTTTTTTCAGTGTTCCACACCTTTAAATTCACCAGGCAGCAAATGTCTTTACATAGAATAAATTAAACAATTCCTAAATATGGAGAATAAGAGCTCTTTATATGTTCTACAACATCCATTTGCTTTGCTTTATTTTTAACCTTACTTCCCCACAAAGCAAAGGACCGTTACCACACAGCGTACTGCTATGTCACTTTTGTTTACCAGACTGCAGCCCTTTGCATTTCTAAGTAAGTGATTACATTTCTGACCTGTAATTAGACTCTGTTACTTTAATCGAATTACGCTAAATAATTCATTCATTTTTTTCCACAACATAAAATAATATCCCATCTCCTCTTTAACACAAACAACCGCTTGTTTCGTTCTCATTTAAGTTACACGGCGAGTAAACAAATCTGTAATTGCCTGTGAATGATCAAGTTACTTAGTGTAACATCTGTTTGCTGCTTAGATTGTGAAATTAGTGATACATTTAAGCTAAATGGGGCATGACAACAGAAAATTAGTAGCCAGTAAATGGTAGCAGGAGTCTTATTATGTGTCGCTGGAGGGTTGCAGATTTATGCCAGGGTATGATGTGCAGTTTTCACACTTCTGGCGTATACATTCTGGACGTCGGCTGGCATAAAGAACCAAATACTGTAACCCCCCAACAAGCTCATAACTCCATATCTTTCTTATCCTGCACTTTCATTTCAGTCTAACCAAGTAAAAGTCCAAAGTGTTTTAATTCTTTTATGTTATTGCTCTAAAATCTTGGCTCATCTCAGAAACTTGAGCGTGACAAAACTTCTGCGATCAGGTCTGCAACTTGGCACCATCACCCGATAGCCCTCCCTGCAATTTATGAAATGCACAGGTACACCAAGATGCACACCACCCACACATTCCTCTCATCCATGGCCAGCTCAGACTTGGATTAAACCAAACTGCTTTTCACTAATATGAGCCTAGAGGTGTTGGTAGGAAAGTATAATACATATTTTTTTCTATAATGAGGGAGGACACTTGATTTCCTGGTGCAAACATCAGTGAAAATCACTCTATTTATTTGTAAAAATACAGGATTGAACAAATAAAACCAGGGAAACATATTATGAAGAAAATAGGAGCACTCTTTTTGGCTTTAGGGAACTATTTTCAGCATTCTTCTGTTTATAAAACTGAAAACAATGTCACTTGAAAAAGAACACTACATAGTTTTACCTCATATTCATGTCAAAGTACAGAATGTGCCTCTGAAGTGAGTGTAACATCATAAAGTTTGGTGATTTTAGAGTAAATTAAAGGCCTAAAATTCCTTGATGGAAAGCAAATCTCCCACAGCCTTTCTGTAGGGGCTCAGATTAGATTCATTCACTTTTTTGACAACAAAACTGAACATATCACCACTTCTGTCAAAAAGACTAATGCAAATAAATTAAAATAGCACAATTTTTTCGGGATGCTCCAATCACATTTTTTTGCTCCCGATCCGAGTCCTAGTCATTTGATTTTGAGCATCTGCCGATACCGAGTCCCGATCCGCGGTAAAATAGCATTAAAATAAGAAGAAAAAAGTGAAAACACGTCCAAGTTTTCCTTTAATTTTTTTATTGCTTATCATGCAGCTGTCTAATGCCCATTGTGCACACATTACAAGTGGCTGTTACACTGCCTTCACTGTCCAGTTTAAAATACCACGAAAATACAGACATCTTAGCTCTCCAGTGGAGACAAGTTAGCTCTGCGTTAGCCTACTAGCTAACAGCTGCATGTTATGGTGTCTGAATCCCCGCCTGCCGTAAATTGTGGGACATAATGGTGTTTTCTTCCAAGAAACAAAGAAAATTGAGAGGAACTTGTTAAGATCTCAGGATGAATTTAAAAAGTCATATTTGTTGTTTTATAAGGTTAAATCAGATCTTTTTCACCTGATTCCGATTTTTTGAAAATCACGTGATCGGGCCCGATTTCCGATCACGTGATCGGATCGGAGCATCCCTACAATTTATGAATGTGTTAATGATAACAATTGTTTAACTTAACCCCTGCATCATACAAACTTTAAGTTGGTTCATTCCAACTCTAGTTTCGGATTTGTATTGTTCTGATTTTGATCTGCTATGTAAAAGCATAATCAGGTGTCCATGTGGTCCTTTCAAGCCACGTATAAGTAGCTTTTTTGTCAAATCTTGAAAAAACATTATGTGTAATCTCGCACTATGTGGCAAAATCTTAAGCGATCTGTTATCAATGAGAGTGATTGGGTCTACCCTGGCTTTCCACTGGATGCATAAGTAGCACGTAGTATCTGCGAAGCCCAACTCACAGCTAATAGTCAATAGGTCTGTTTGTACCACAGAGTACGATGCAGCGTCTTACCCCGACTTCACACTGGAGGCATCAGCTGTGCAGAACAGCAGTGGAACAGTTTACTCGCATGCTTCAACCACAACGACCGCACTTTTTGTAGCTGAAGCAGAAGTGAAGTCCTGTATTTTCAGCTGCACAAAACGCACCCAGCCACTGTTGTTTTTCTTATTTGGAAACCCATGGACACGATGTCCGGACAGGCTGGAGTTTGTACAGCCTTCACAGACAATAGTTCACCAAAAGGAACGCAATCCAAAACTAGTGAACACACACTGACTCAATAACACAACCTCTCTACCCTAAAACTACCCACTCTCCACACTGAGCTGAGGCAGCACCTAGCTTATAACACCTTTTGGTTACGTTCGAGGTTAAGATTTAGAAAAAAGAGCGTTTTTAGAAGCTTTGCTGGAAAAGGCCACTTTTTACTCGAAAAACTGTGCCATTATGCATTTTAAAACGCAATACCCACAATAAAGCCGACTGCACACTGGAAGCATCAGTGGCGCGGACCAGCAGCGGAACGTCGCTGCTTCAAATAGAATCCATTATAGTCTATGGGGGTGACACAAACCAGCCGCCACGCTGCAATTTTCAGGCGCGTCCCAGAAGTGGCATGCTGCGCCACTAAAGATAGGCTCGAGTTCTATTTTTGCCGCGTGCCGCTTCTGGGATGCGTCAATTTCCACAGTTAACATAGGGCTAGACAGGAAATCACACTCGGTTTCAGTGTAAAATGCTCGGTCATTTTCAAAATAAAAGTCTATTGTAGCGATGCGATCTATGTAGATTACGTCTATACGTGTGACCTCACGGCTTATTTACGTACCGCATCGTTTGAGAAGTGCAGTGGTGTGTTTTTCATTGCTTTAATCCTGGCAGTGAAGAGGAACAACATTATATATGACATCAAACAGCAATAGCAAACGTGAGTTCCTTCTTTTTGGTTTAATGGCGGATGGCATAAACAAACCGTGACCTTTGAAGTCTCGAGGGATCTTGTGATCTTGCGAGTCAAGCAAGGAGGATGGCGGAAGTCTCAAGGGATTTTTGTGGTCTCACGAGTCCAGCAAGGAGCGTGGCTGAGATTCTCCCGGTGTGCACTGGCAAGCAGCGAAAATCGCGAGTAAACCGTTCCGCTGCCGTTCCGCGACACTGATGCTTCCAGTGTGCAGTAGGGGTAAGCGTTTCAAGTTGAATTTTTTGGACAGCATTTTATATGAATTAGAAAAAAAATAACTCAAATATTCTCTTTAATTTACTTTCAACCACATTTCGATGGATATTTCCAGAGATGAATGATAAAAACTACACACTGTCACTTTAAACATCCATCCAGTGGTTCATGAGCCACAAAATCAATGCTTTTTGGTAGCGATCAGTAAACACGACTTTAACTGGGAACATAGTGACTGAATTCAAAATTGTACCTTTGAATGAATTAGCAGCCACAAACAGTTCCAGTTCACTAGACAGTTTAATTTTCTGATTTCCCCTTAAACTCTCTTAATCACCACGCTACCGCTACCACAAGTACAAAATCTTCAGCTTGGAATCACACAACCCACACAGAGCGCCATCATCAGATAAAAGCACTGAATGATGTGAAGTAATTTACTGTGGCACTTGCTCATGCCGGCGCAGAGGGTTACATCATTGGCAGTATGAACCGGTGCCTTGCAGCTAATATCCTGTAGATTGATAGGATATTTTCTCCATGTCTGTCTCAGCCTTTGCCGACTTCCCTTAACAATGCCAAGAGGGTATTGGGATTTGAACAAATCATGCCGTTGTTCTAGTACTGTTTGACAAACATCCAAGAACATTGGGGCAGATTGATTCAGACTTGCATATCTTCCTGTGATTTTGGAGGCTAAATGGAAAGTGCCAGGGGTGAAACTGAAGCTTGGGGAGGTTGGGGCTATGGATGGGCAGATTGATCACAAAAACGTAGGAGAGACAGATGGTATAGCGAAATAAAAAAATAGAAGAAAAATCAGACAACAAAAGCTAATAAGAGTGAGAAAAACCACATAAGAGGGGTAGAATGGCAGAGAATCCCCCTGGTGGAAAGTTGTTGTGCATCACAGTTCTCAGATCTTCCATCCAGAAAACATCTTCAAATATGGCAGAAGGATAAAGAAACGGCCGTCTCCAAATGTTGGAATCTGTCATTATAATGATGGCAGCATGTTGTGGCTACCCACCGGGACTTCACAGGCCTCACAATTAAAATAGGAGGTAAGATAAAAACTAATGATGGGCCATAAAATGACTTTAATAAAGAACGAAGAGAAAAATGTAGCTCTAAAGATGACATGGTGTTTCTATGATCTCCATCCAGCTTGTGGGTAAAGAAGTCACTCATGAACTATAATGGAAATAAACAGTCGCTCAGCTAGAGTCACTGTTTACATCCAGCTGAGATTCAAACGTATAAAATTATGCCAAACGACAGAATGTGCACGGTGAGGGGTTGTGTAGGCAGAAGGTAAAGGATGTTGGTTAAACAAATTTAAGGTGGAAGAGGGAAAATGTAAAAAAGGTAGAACAGCGTGATTTATGTATGATGCAAGACTTTTTCAGTTCTTCGCATCAGCCAAATAAAGCACAAGAAACTCTAATTCAATTAATTTATTATAAATGGATTTTAGTCCAAATCATTTTGATTCAGTTCAATTAATTTATTTTTAAATAATTTTAGTTGGACTCAATTTGTACTAATTCCTTTGAAAAAGCTGGAACGAAGAACAACAGATGAGATGGAATAAACTCAAATATATTGATTAATACCAACTGAAACAATTTTAACTGAAATAAATTGGATTGACTGTATTGAATGCAACTGTATTTGAACTGAATCTTTTTCACTTTAGGAATACAATTGTTCTAAACTGATGTTCTCTAAATGAACTGAACTGAAACGACTTGGAATGGAATGGTATTAATTAAGTTACATTACTCTTGAATTAACCTAATTTTTCCAATTAAATTGAACTGGACTGATTTAGACATTAGGCTCAATGAAGTGAAGTGAACTGGAATCGACAGAATTTCAATGTTTTGAAGGAAAAATAAAATGAACCCTTAAGAACCCAAACCCATTTGAAATAGAAAACAGATTGGAATAAATACATCAAAATGTAAAATAAAATAAAATTAATTAAAAAAGTTAAAATAATTTTTGATAAACGTATGGATAGAATTTCACTTGGGGTTGTCAAACTTGAATAAATGACTCAAGAAACTATTTTGCAGATGTTTTAAATGGGCTGTGTCACCACGGATCCTTAAGGGTTAAGATGGAGAGATTAAAACGGAACTGAACTAAAAGTACAGGGATTGGAGTAAAGTGAAGTCAATTGATATATAACTGGGATAAATTGGACTGAACTGATTGGACTTGGACTATTTCCACGTAATTTAATCATGTTCAATGGACCAATTTTGATCATGTCAAACTAACACATTTGGCATAAACACAATATGTTCATGTTAAATGAACATGTTTCAATTGAATCAATCAAACTTTTTTGAGTGAACTGAACTGAATTCAATTGGATTGAGTTTGACTAAAATAGACTACACTAACCTACACTGAATTGAACTGAAGTGGAAGCAACTGGACTGAACTAGAAGGAATTAATTTGAACAGGAATGAACTGAACTAAAAAGTAACACATTTAAACATTAATAAACCAAACTGTGTTAATCCAAATAAAACTCAATTAAACCGAACATCCCATTCCAGCTGATTCTGAACCAGTTATCCCCGCTGACCTGGCCCCACAGCTCCCAGTTTACCTGACTGTAAGTACATATTTACTGATGAGCTATTGCTCTGCATGTTAATGAAGAGATAAACATCACTAATATCATCTTGAAACAAGCGGAGAAAGTAGACACCAACACACCCAAGGTCATAACCATTTATTGGCCCGCTCCACCTGCTAATGACCATATTTGTATTCCGTTTCAGTACATGCCCCTACATTTACCCCAACAGATGCATGTGTCTTTGGTTCTACTGAGAACCATTAGACTAATTTCATTCCTTGTATGCATGTCTGTGTGAGAATAAATGCGTTCTAATGCACACGAGAGCTAATTTGGATTTAAAATACCGAGCTACCGTGGCACTTTAAAGAGATTTCTGCGCCGCTGTCTAGATCTTTTCTTTTTTTCTTGTACATGAACTGATTGTGGCTGCATGGCGTTGATATTTGCATACTTGAAATATGAAATTGCTCTCCACATAATTGTGCCCGTGGATGAAGTGGCATCTATGAAAGTGAGCGAAAAAGAAAGTAAATGGCATCAGACCAGCTCAATAAGACTTTTCGTGTTCCATACATTTATTATAATATTTTGACACGTGAAATTGATTACTTTTACATATTCATCACAACGGCACAAGGCTGGTTGTAGCATCAGTCTCAGTGCTCTACAGTGGGACTATCCACCTCAGGCTCGCTCCTGTAAAATGTAAAAAGTAAGCTATGAGATATCTTGTCACAAGCACACACACATACACCAACACACACCTCGATGCTGAGTGTGGAGATAAATAAATGAACATCCGTGGTCCCTTTACACCCATAAAATATAACCCACAACCCTTCCCCAGGTTGTTGTGATTTGGAAACAGCTGTTGTTGTGGTGGATTCGCCCCTCTCTTCCAGATCACGTTCCCCCCCTTCCTGGTTCTCCCCAGGGAGGCTCGGGTAATATTTTCGCTGTTAGGAGGGGTGTTGCGGGAAAAGGGGGGGCTGAGCGAGCAGCGAGAAGTCTTATCTGGTTCTCTGTCAGAGCTCTAAAGCCCAAGGAGATACTTTGAATAATGGAACACCTGTGCCCAATCACTGCACAGCCAAGCACACTTCTGGTCATATATGAGCACTTGTACAGTGAGAGTTTTTTTCCCTGTATTTAGAGAAGTTAGACAACGCCAGGACAAGGAAGAAAATAGCCAGGAGTTTGTCACGCAGGATGTTTATTCCTGTGTTTGAGCAGGGCCAACAGACTAGTTACTTTGTTATTAAACTCTCATCTTTGACAATCTGCAGATGTATGCACTTTGTCATCTCTGGAGATATCTGCACGAGCAGCACATTTATAAATTATCCATTTGTAACAGTGTATATTTCTTCCAGCCTCTTTCTCTCCCCATCTAATAGCTTTCCCGTTTTGCATATCATCTGCATGATTGCTAATCACCTGCTCTGCTCTATCCATCCCAAAATATTTCTTTTTAACTACAAGACTGTTATTATCTACTCTGCTGAATGATGTTTGGGTTTAAGCCTTTATAACAGATAAACACTAGACTACAACATACTTGCCAAGGTGTCCTAGAATTTACCTTGTTGTTGAATAAAGGCAAAAAGTCTGTGCCGTCTCCCACCTGGTTTCCCAAGTAAATTAATAATGTTGTAATGAGCACGCAGAAACAATTTGTTCTGAGAAATGCTGGTTTTAACCAAAGTGCAAACTCCTCCTGTCCAAAGTAAAGCTAACACGGAAGTGACAAAAATTGCAGTTCCCCCCTCCTCCACTAGGGGCTAGCTCTAGAAAGGAGCAAGTTCCCATTGACTCCCATGTTAAAAATGCCAACTTCACAGCAGAAATAAACGTGTTTACAGCATGGTACAAAGGCAGAATAGGTCAAGTTTACTGTCATGACAATTCTGAGCAGAAGGAATTATTTTGTAGCTTATCCATTTAGATGTAATTAAAGTTTGAAATTATGAATAATTAGGGGCGTGTCCTTTTGGCTGACAGGTAGCAGATAAGCTATCAGCGCTAGCAGCTTGCCTCCTGCTTGCTCCGAGGAGGCTTCAGCCTTGGCCTCAAGTTAAAAGTGTTACAACCTAGAAGGCATAATGTAGGGACGCTCAACTGCGGTTTTCCTTGCAAAAAGCACTCGCCAACCTACTTTTAGCTCCGGGTTAACTCAGTTATCTCATAGCTACATTGACTCAGAGTTTGATGGGTGTCAATCATCTGCCCTCGCCCTCACCGTCCCGCTCTCTGCTCCAATTTTGTATTTTCCGGGAGTGACGAACCAAGTGATGCTGCTGAGATGGCCCATTTGAGCTTAAAATTCAGTTCTTCAGAAACCTAAGGGTGACGTTACGGAGGCTCCATCCATTTTATATATACAGTCTATGGTTTTAACACATCGTAAGCTTAGACAAATCACCTTACATTAGCTACTGCTAGCGCTAGCTCAAGCTACTGTTAACGCTAGCCTGAGCTACTACTATTGCTAATTTGAGCTAATGTTAACGCTAACCTGAGCTACTGCCAACGTCCTTTTTGGACGAGAGGAAAACATTAAAAGAAGAATGCCAAATAGATCCCCAGCTGACGATGCAGTCCGATCTCTTATCCTATCTATACCCCCATCCCCGTCCAATGGAACTGCGCACACCTGTGGTCTTTCTGCACTGCGTTAGCTTGTTTTCCTTGGGCACATGTGGATTTTTTCCAGGTACTTCAGATTCCTCCCACAGGCTAAAATCAGGTGTTTTAGGTTAAAAATAAGTGTCTCCTAAATTAATACATATATTAAACATGAAGCAGAACAGTTGTAATTTTAATGTTGAGTCAGAGTTGCAAATCAGACTTTTGGTTCATTAAGGGAACAACTTGGAGTGTTCTCAACTTAGCAACTTGGCAAGTTTTCAGACCCCTCTAGAAACTCTTCAAAACAGCAACTATCAACAAATGTTATGATTTTTCCATTATTGGAGACTTTTGGAGATATTAAAACACTTTTACATTTTCAATGAGTAGCAGGTGCTCCTGTGGGCCTTTCTTCTGTCCCAAAGCACTCACAGGCAGCCCAGTCGTTGCGCGGTAATTCCCTGCCCCAGCTGCAGTCAGATGTATGGTATGAACCTAATTTGTCAGCATAATGAGCACATTATGTGTCCATGAAATTAAGGCCCCGCCTCTAACAGCATGAATTTTCATCGGTAGCAGCTGAAGCCTTGGCTCTCCCTTATGGCGCTTCTCATTTGCAACAAAGAGAAGACTCTTGAGCTGACTCATTTAAAAGTACAGCTAGGTAGTATGTTTGCCTTTCTAAAACCAGGCTTTTCTGTCCAACAGGAAATAGTTAAGTAATTTGTGACTTCTTTTGTGCTGGTTAGTTAATTTCTTTCTGTTTAGGCTGAAAATTTGTTTGTAGTGTTTGTGTTGAGGTAAGATAACCATGCAACAGCATTTAGTTTAGGTTAAATGAATGAAATTTATTAAAAGACTGTCAAAATCGTAAATCATACCTGATGACCATGATTAATGATTCATATTGATTTTAAGTCCATATTGATGAAAAAAGTAACGTTTTCTACACAAGGCAAAAGCACATTCTGAATCTGTGTGCATATGTGTGTTTGTTTAGCAGCATATTTAAATGTGCACACAACATTACCCATTAATCTAAGCTTTATGGTTATGGTCGGTGCAAAAATTGCATTTTCTTTCCCTAAATAAGTCATTTTGAATTCAGCACCCTGAATATGTTTATTGCTATTGTCTATGGAATACGCTGCAGCTTTTTTAATAGCCTGCCCAGTGTGCGCTCATCAATCACGGAGCAAGAGCAGCCCTCCCGCTCTCTCCACAGTCACTCGCTAACTGAGTTACGGGCTCTGAAACTAACTCCAAGTTTTGAAATGTGATAAAAGTAATCGCATTCCTCCCAGTCAATATCCTTACAGATGTGAATCGATGGCATTAATTACTGCGTCTTATTATACACGCAAATGTGGCTTTTGGTCGTTCTTATTTATGAAGGAGGACCTGAAAAACTGCCAGGTGAGGTGGGTAAATTTGGCAAATGGTAGTGGGACTACACACTTGGCTGGAGAGCTTTCCAAAATATGCAATTTAAACAAAATAGGAGGAAAAGTACTTGAGAAATACACAGGGGTGTGTCTAGTTAGTGGCCTGGGGTAGCACATGCCACCCTTGGAATCAGATTGGCCACCCCAGGTGCCACCCCACTGAGATCCATTTCACTTATCTTTACATTGTCTACTATATATATATATATATATATATATATATATATATATATATATATATATATATATATATATATATATATATATATATTTATTTATATATATATTAGGGATGTGTATTGGTAAAATTCTGGCGATACGATCTGTATCATGATACAGGGGAGACGATTCGATATATCTCAATATATTGCAATACATTCAGTCAGATGATATTAGGGATTTTTTTAGACTGAAATTATTGTAGGAAAATTAAACAAACAGTCCAAACTGATACGTAACATGTTTAACATGAGGTATCTGAACCATAACAGAAGGATTTACATTTCAATGGTGGAAACAAAACCCATTGCACACTGCTGCCAACTAGCGGTCAGCGTTTGAATTGCACCAAAAGAAAAGACAATACACAAATGTTTGCATGTAAATTCTTCCAAAAAATCGATACACAGCTTTTGAACAATGATATAATATCGCAGGAAAAAATATCACAATATATTGCCATATTGATATTTTCTTACATCCCTAATATATATATATATATATATATATATATATATATATATATATATATATATATATATATATATATATATATATTTATATATATATATATATATATATATATATATATATATATATATAATTTTTATATATTTAGATATAAAACGTTTGAGCCCTAGTCCACACTCCACTCCAGTTAGTGGCGGTAATGCATCAAGCAGTGGCTAGCCAAATGCAAATGAAACAGTTTGAAGAAGCAAAGAAGAAGAATGAGGAGGGAAAATATGGTCTTGGCACAAAGTGGAGCTCAGATATTCCCTAGAAACCCAAAAAAACAACAAACAAAAAAAACCATAACCACAGGTGCCACCAAGTGCCGCACCTGGGCCACCCCATTTTAAAAAGACTGGACACGCCACTGGAAATACAGCTTTTTCTTTATTTCTTTTGACATGTTTTTGCATGTGACATCACTTTTTCCTGTATGTTTTAGCACTACCTTAACATTTTTGAAACGTGTATAAAAAACTGAAAAAAAAAACAAGAAATAGAAAAAGATCAAAAGAAATGTAAAAAAGAACAAATCTTCTAGGCCATATAGCAACATTTAGGTCAAATATCCAAAGGCCCGACGTGTCAGCGCTTCTAACTAAGACAGAACACTTCCTCTCTCAGACAAGTGACATTACCAAGGCCAGCGATGCATGACTAAAGCCACATAATTGTTTGGGCTTCCCTTATTATTCACTCTTTACTGCTAAGCACCCATATGGAAAAGAAATTACACTCACTCAAAGACATGTTATGAGATATGAAATATTGAGAAGCATTCAAATTACAGCCCAGTTCATTTAAGTGTTGCGAGAGAAGACATTCTTGTAACACAAGCGATGAGTAAAGGGGGGCAGATTCCCCAGAGGGTTCCAGTGTGTCTCTGCCATTTATCCTTGTTAAAATTTCAATAACACGAGTCTCTCGCACATTATACTTCTCAGTGTGCTCACCAATACAAATGGGATGTGGGTGAGTTTGTTATTGCAGGTCCTTTGTCCTCATTAGAGAATATAACTATATTCTATGGCTCAATTTTAAAGGCGTTCTTATTTCTGTGTTTCAATCTTGGTTAACAAGTTGTCAAAAACATATTTTATTATTGTTATTGCTCTAGGCTAAATAAAGGTTTGGACTGTGTTGTCATATTGACATAAGAGGTTAATTCTATCACTTCTTTTCTTGAAAACAAATTTGAAGACATCAAGACTTCAATATAAACAATTATGGCCCCCACGTCCTCTGTGTGTGGTGTTCAGTGACTTTTTTCTTCCATTCAGTTTTAATTCCAAACAAGCAACATGACCAGGTTCAAAGCAGCTCTTCTCTGCTTTTATAGCTGCCCTGTCTTTTCGTGTTTTCTTCATGGAACTCAATCGTGAAATAGAAAATGAAGTTTAATTAGATGCTATCTGTGTCTCTTAAACTGTGTTAACTGGAAAACCACTGTTAGCCACGAATCACTGAAGAGCTTTCAATATACGCCTGCCTACCGCAGGCCCTGCTCCGGTATAAGGGGTGCTAGCCCCTCCCTCGTCTCCCAAGGCTCTTGACCCTACTGGAACCAGTGAGGCCCGCCACTTAAAGGGCTTCGCCTATACGTATAGAATCTGGGATTACAATACGTAATCATCGTTCTATCTCGTATAGGCTCATGTGAATGTTGCAAAAGTATTTCTTTGATATATTCTATATGTAAACATTTGCTTTATTCAAGGTAGGCCATATTGTTTGTAGGAAAATAAAGTTACCTTTTAGATGGGATGTTTAATATTTGGCTTTTTTCCCAATGTTTGATAAGTGGATATGGTCTAATTCTGAATTTCTGATACCAATATATGCACCCCCCCCCCCCCCCCCCCCCCCCGAAAGAAAAAGTATTTTAGACAACTAACATCACTTATCTCCTATCATGCATACTTAAAACAGTGTCTGTGCAACATATGACAACTACTTCAATTAGTTGTTCCAAACAAAATTATCTCAAAATCTAAACATCGGATATGTCATATTTTGGCATTTTGAGTGAGAAGAGAACTAGCTGAAGAGTTTGATGTATAATTTATGCATGGTATGTAAAAGTTGTGTCATTAAAGGCACAGTGTGTAATATTTGTACTTGTTTACTATCAAATTCTGTGTATCCGTTCACAAACTTGTCCTTTTTTATTAATATTTCTCACCGTCTATTCTAATTATTCCCATTAGCTTGAAATTTTACATTTTTATACACAAAAACTGTGGTCAACCTTACATAGTCATATGCAATCTTGACATATGGTAGCTGTTTGGGACATACAAGATATAATGCTCTGCATTTTGTGTTTGCACTTTGCTGTTAGCCATGAAATACAGCAACAACAATTAACATCAACATGGCTAACATAAAAAAACATAGTTTCTATTACTCAACATATATTTAGATAAAATTTAGAAAAGAATACCTATAAAAGAATGGACCTGATCCCTGGATTAAAAGCTGGAAGTCATTGATGACATATTGCCTTTTTAATGCGTGTGGGCAGGGTCCAAAACAAAATTTTTGACTCACCGGCCAAGTTGGCCAGTAGATGCTAAAATATACCGGCCAAGCATATTTTTTACCGGCCAAAATTTTAAATGATTTATATCTACCCAAAGCATGTTTTTCTATAATATGATATTATTTTTGATCCAAACAGAGAAGAGTGACAACATAATTAAAACATTAATAAGAAAAACAATATTTTATTAATTTCTGATTTTTTTTTTACTTTTTAAAAATGTTTTTAATGAACTCTTTTATTGAAATCTAGTAGATTCCTTGTTTTCTCTGTGCATAAAATCTGACCTCCTGCTTCTGACAGTCTTTGTGCAACAGCATTACAGCCTTTGGTAGTCCCACATAAACATGAATAGGTAGACGCTGGAGAGCGTAACAGCGTCGCCGCCATATTGGATGGGTGCCTCACGCTCTGAACCCAACTGGAGTTGCAGGGTGAGCTACTATGCCCGTTTTTTCTACAGCCTACAGTTGCAACAACCGGCTTGCTATTGAAAACAGATCACGTGGGACTTTTCTGAGACTTTTCTAGCCTACCTGATGGGATTTTATATTTGAATTTATTTTGTTTAATTATGTTTTAATTATCATGCCATACCATGTGTCTGATTTTGTGAAAAAGTTTGATAAAATGTGTTTTTTAGTTGGACAAGCACCTTCCTCAGTAGAAATGAATGCACTGGGGGCGAATGGAGACCCATCTAAGATGGCGGCCGGCCACTACGGCAGCACCAGTCCACGGTCTACGTATTTATGTTTGTGGTCCCTGATCTCTGGAGAACACGGCTACACCATGAGAATATCTTGTAATGTTAAAAACAAATAGAAGTTGTCTTATTTGTCTGTTTGGTTAAGTGAGGTGAGTTATGAGTGACCTGGAAGTGTTTGTGGGCACACGGAAATAAGAGAGTTCCAGGGGGAACCGGCGTGCATATATCTGTTTAAGCTAACAGATTAATAGAGCGCCGTCTCCTCAAGATATAAAGTGTCGTTATTGAAGAACTCACACACACAAAACGCAACATATCTGAAAGTATGCCAGGGATTATATTGGACCTCCAGTCAGTCCTATGACAAATGAGTTGTTACGGTTCTTGTCTCTAGCATACTGGTGGCAAATGGTGCAGCTCATTTGCGCATATTCTGGTTCATAATGTAGCCACAGTTCGCCACGTTTCATTAAATCTTCTGGTTGCCACTGGTCCTGGTGGTTTTTCTTCCAGTTCGACGAGTTTTTGTTTTGAAGGCTGGCTGACTCTAGTTAAAAACCTCCACATTTCGCCGCTAGTTTTAACACAAAGCTAACCGCAACATTGGTAAACAGTGAATGGGATAGGCAGAAATGACGTAATTTTACTCGCCAAGTGGAGCAATTTACTCACATTTGGCGAGTGTTAATTTCGGACCCTGCGTGTGGGCTACCATAGCTACAATACCTACTCTGAACAGCGTGGCGCTAAAGAATCAGATTTTTTTCACACCCTGGGCCTTTAAAGGAGTAAAACTGATACTGATAATTTCCAATATTACATTTCAGAGCTAATATCTGATATCCCTACATTTTAGTCTCACTTATTCACCAACTCTGCCCCCTATTTACATAAATTAGTCACTGCAGTCCCTTTAAAATATACACTCTGAATTTTTCAAAAACAAAACCTGTTGGGTTTCAGCACTAAAATAAAATTATAATTGCTGCTAAAATGATGAAACGCTCACTGTTCTTATTTTGTCCTTTCTTGTTTGCTGTACAAAAATGGCCATGCAAGATACCAACATTTATTGCAGAAAACCTAGATCATGTGTTGATTGCTTGTTAGCAAATTTGAATAAAAATAAATGGAAAAAATATGAAAAATAACACTTAATTTTTAAATTTAACACATTGTATTAATTCAGGAAATTTTTTACAAGTTTATTTTGAAAAAAAAATATATATATATATATATATATAATTATTATTTTTAACGATGTTGTATTAGAAAGATACTCATCATTTCAATCTCATCTTTAGCAGAGCTGTGAGCCGGCGAGTGACGGGAAGGGTGGAGAGGTTAAGAGGTTCCAAGCCACTGAAGGAGACACGCAGGCTGTGATAGTTTGGAATGAGAGCGTCAGCCTTCATGCTGCGAGTGTGTCAGGCTGGCACTTGCCACAACTCGTAGTATTAATAAGACTGAGCTAAGATGAGCTTTGGGATGCGAGTGACTCAACATGTGCCGGTGCTGCTGATGGGCAAGTGCAAATGAAATTAATGGGTAAGGGAAATCAAGTGAGCGAGCCCAGAATCAAATTACCAATCCAGCCCTGGAACAAATTAGTTGGGTGCCAAAGTTGTAATTGATAGCAACTCTGGAGCACACTATTGGATCAGACAATATGATCCAACATGCATGGCCTCTGATGTGATTTGCTGCTGTGCTGTTATGATTGAGTATTACAGATGTGTAGATGAGCGTAGAATACGAGGCCTCCTGGGACGAGTTTATTTCTGACTTGCTTTACAGCAAATGTTAGCGATTTTCTCAGAAGACCTTAATTTGTCTTTATCCATCACTAAAGAGAAGCCACGATCTGAGGAGCTACCTACGCAGGAGGAGAAAACAGTAACACAGACTAAACCTGTGTCTGGGTAAAATCGCAGCTGTAATACATTTAGTCTGACAGCTACAGCAGCTCCTGTGGTAGCATTTATTTGTTTGCTTCATAAATGTGTAAACTCTGATTTCTATTAAAGGCTTACTCTCCCCCAGTCGTTTCTGCGTGCGGCTTTAGATCCAAGTCTTTTTTTTATTTTTGTGTCTCTTTCCTCCCCGGCGTCGGAGAGGGCTTTTATATAATGAACTGAGATGCTTTTAATAAAATATAATGATCAGCTAAAAATTGGTTTGAAATCAAACACTCCACAGTGGCTCAGCAAAACGCATATCTCTAGGCACATCCACACTGGCTGCATAAAAGATGAGAGATTTCTTTTTTCCCCCTCTTTTTTTTGATTTGCAAACCTTTAAGCCCCCTTAAACATCGAGCTTTTTACAGACCTGTTAAATTTCTCGTCTTTGTCTTCACTACTGCTTTGCATATGTGAGATTTTTTTTTTATATGATGGGAAAAATATTTCACCAGTAGCTACCGGCTTTGTGATTCATAAAACATTGCATACAATTGGAATTCCAATCGGCCTTTAATGTACAAAGACAACACAGAATTGGAACTCATTTGAGCTTATTAATAATTAAAACAAAAATCTGTTGCAACCCCGTGTAATGTTGTCCTGTTTGCTCCTTTTTACCTACTTGGGGAGGCAGCCTCTCAGTGTAAACAATATTAAAATAGATTTTAAATTTAAAGGAGAGGCACTGCGAGGCAACAGGCAAATGATCAAACTTGTCTTTGTTTTCCTCTTTATGATGCTAAGAATGGATTATTTGAAAAGTTCATGCTAATTAAACAGAGCGCGCCGCGTGGCGCTCAACCCCTGCAATCTATTTGGGTATACCTCACAAACAAATATTGTATTCTGCGCACACAGACGCCTCGCACACACACAGCAGACACAAAAGCACTCATCAAGTCGTCCAGACCGTCATTCACACGCCGCGCAGCGTGGCATTTCTAGTGACATTTTCCCAGAGAAATTTTCAGTTTACGTGTGATTTTTCTGATTCAGAGCTTTAAGATGATCTGGTCTGCTTCATATTTGGATGTTCTTGTCTGCTTACCTGGATGAGTGTGGGTGGTATTATGCTCCTGCACTCGTGCGTATCCGTCTCTGTTTCAGCTCAGGCCTGCTCTGCTTTGAAGTCTGTTTACCAAGCTGAAGCCTTGCTGAGAACACTGGGACGGCAATCTGTGACACTATCGACACCTGGCATGTAAACATTGACAATAACGCCGTCATCATATCTCCTGCAGATTTGCCCTTTATTACCTTCAGAGATTTTGGCTACAGACACACAGTGCCCCCTCTGTTCACAGTTATCTCCCTTTTTTTTGTTCTAATTAATCTGAGTGACTTTTTTTTACATTCACTCAAATTAATTTATAAACTCTGCTACCAGTTTTCTTTTTGCTTTATTTTGTATCATTCTATAATTATTTGAACGGAGCTGAGATCCTAAGAGAATAAATTTAATTTTGTTTAAACTGCTTTCTTTCTTATTATTCCAGTAAAAGTACCTCTTTGTGGTGTGAAAATAACAGTTTTAAGAAACATTTTATACCAGGGGTCGGTAATCTGCAGCTCTTTGTAGCTTTGACCAAAAATGAGAATGAAAATTATTAAAACTGGGGGTCGCAAGGGGCATTGTGGCTATCTCCAGCAGTCTTTGGGCAAACAGGTGGGGTACACCCTGGACAGGTTGCCAGTCCATCACAGAGTTGAACAAGCAGGTATAGAAAATGGATGGTTTTCATAACCACAACCTAAAGTTGAGTTTACGTAGTTTTCCCGCCTAAATTAATACAATTCTAAGTAGGGGTGCACCGATTGCAGTTTTTGGCCGATCACCGATCTTGAGAAAAACCTGACTTGCCGATAACCGATTTTATCTTAACTAAAAGCAGATTATGTCAATGTTTCAATTTATTTTTATTGAGAAAACCAGTATGAATAATCATGAAACAATAGCAGTTTCAACTGGACATGAGGTAATGTTCTCAAATATAAATGAACATATTTAGCTGTTTGAACTACAAAATCACATTTGTTCCTTTAGACTTTAATTTTTCTAATTTTGAAAACGAAACTTTTGTACCTGTTTTGACACACTTGTCCAAAAACATTAATCTATAGCAATGATTTGCATTAACATTAACTAGGGGTGCACCGATTGCAGTTTTTGGCCGATCACCGATCTTGAGAAAAACCTGAGATCGGGGCCGATAGATCGATCTATCGGTGCACCCATCATTTTAAGTAATAAAATAATAATAATACTACCAACAAATTGCTTTAAAGAAGAAATGTGGAGTTTTTCTCAGAGGACACCATCTAGAGGCGGAAAATTGTACTGCACTTTAAAGCCTAATTTATACTTCTCCGTCAGCTCCCCGAGGCAGAGACACGCACGCATTGACGGAACCGTTTTGCTTTCGAACTTCTCCATCACCTGGAGAGCGCTGCAAAGCAGTTCCCCGCCAGGACAACAGAGGGCGTAGCGCTTTTCTGGGGTATCCTGTCATGTATCCGGTCCAAAATAGTGCATTTACAGTTTATATTTGCAGTTTATATTGTGCTTTTTTGCATTTAAGAGACTTTTTAACACAGACAAACTTGTCCCTCATTCTCCTCCACCTCTTCATGCGCTTGCCACCTCTAAACCTGGTTTCCCGTCATTTCCGTCCACGAATAAAACGCTTGCTGCGCATCTTTATACTCCTCCAGTCACGGGTGAATAAACGTTCATATTTTCGGAGTTTTACCGCGAGGTATTCTTCAAGCTGCTAGATATCGTCTGCTCTCTTTTTATTTTTTGAGGTGGCGATGGCGGAGCTGGTGACGTATTTAAAGAAGCAGCGTTCTGACCAATCACAAGCTTGCGCCCTCCGTCTCGTTGGACGGATGTTTAGAAAAGAGAGCTCGACTCCGTCCGACCTTGCAAGCCTGCTGGAGAGCTCTTGCAACGACGGATCATGGCGGTCCGTCCGTCCGTACTGACAAAAACGGAGAAGTATAAATTAGGCTTAAGTCCCTCCCCCTACTTCCGTGATTATGGCTGGAAGCAATGTCTCTCAATTGTGAACCCGCACCTCTAGCCACGCAAAAATAAATAAATTGACGTATTGAGGTACTTAAGTCCTTTATTCAGACAAATTATGTATTTGCATCATCTTCAACAGTGTATTGTGAATTGCCCCATTGACTAACATCCTTAGCAGTCAATCACAGCACTCTACCGGTTTGGTGGGCGAGATGTTACCACGACTGAGCGAAACTAGGATGAGGATGGCTGGTTTGAAACAGCTTTGGCACCACCTTTGGACTATTTAGACTTGGGCTTTTCTTTGAGTCAAGAGCAGATAGAGGTACTTAAGTTTATTTAGAAAAAGAATGTATTTTCGTCTTCTTTGACAATGTATGGCGGACTGCCTCATTGACTGACACCTGTAGCGGTGAGTACGTTATCCAATAGCACGTGGAGATGGTTTGAAAGACAACCGTAGATCCCGCCCCACGACTGAGAGCCGTCAATGTAGCAATGGATGGCTCGCCAGGCTAACATAATTCCTGAAAGTGGGGAAAACTCTTTGCTTTATTAATCCAACTTCCAGACACTGAATTTTTTTCTAAGATGCACCATAAATGAGATAATTTTAACACATTTAAGGAAGAAGGTAAAGAAAAAAAGTTTAATTTTGTACACACACTGAGACATTAAAGAGAAGCATTCTACAAAAGCATGGCAAATTATTATAAACAAAAGTTACTCTTTGATTAAAAGTTAAAAGAAGAAATAAACATCCAATAAACTAGCTGCATGTTTATGCTCACTCTGATCATTTATTTGTGATTTTATTATCCCAAAGTGAGATTTTTATTAATTGTACACAACAGTGCACAAGAGTGTTGTCCATTACTTTGTTCTAACATCAAAACCAAATTATTATGATCCCTTTATTTCATGTTACCACCTATAGTTTTATTATTTAGAATGTACTGAGATATTTTTCTTTCAAGCTTCAAATGCATTTAGCAGCTCTGGGCACATTTTATTTAGTGGAAAAAGGACAGAAATGATTCTTATGAATATAAATGTTCTATACCATCATTTTCTAAACTAATATTGGAACTGTACCTGTGGTAAAAAGCAACAACATTTAACCTCCACTTACTTTATGTTTTGTACCTCATCCACCTGCATCCTTGCATTAAAGATTGAACACTTTATGTAAAAGGGAGTTTGGTGGAAAATCATTTACATTTTTCACTCTGCAGGCCTTTATTTGCAGAAAGTATTTGCCTGCCTGGGTAGGATTTCTCTCTTTTCCTCCCATAAAACAAAACATCCATTTTACGTTAACTGGTAATTTTAAATTAACCTCAGGTTAATTAGAGAGAGTGGGAGCGTGCGTCCTGTTCTTTGTCCCGTGTGCATGTGTACTCAGACATCTGTAATAGGCTCCAGGCAGGTTCAGCAAAAGATCACGGTCAGGGCTACAACACATGTGGGTAGTATTTCGGTTTTTTTATGTAACCGTTATGTTCATACATGGAATATTGACACTTGCTCATGGCCACTAATCACAGGTTTGATATAAGAAAAAAAATCACTCAATTGAAACGATACGATACAAATCAGATTCCTGCATAAAATCTTCACCAAATGAACCAAACCTGTTAGAACTCTAGAGACTGACTAGACACATGCAACGACAAAGCAAAATAAGTCCTGTTTACCAATTCTTTTCCTGAATTTTAAAGGTGCATGAAGTGTGAATGACACCCAGTGGTCCAATTTAGGTACTGCAGTCCATGTATCAAAACAAACGAGGCCACTCTGAGAAACTGTTGCCAGCTACGGCTCAGTGCCAGAAGATTCTAGATGATGAGAAAAGATGAGTCATACACAGTAAGTTGATAAGTAGATAAATACATTTCACTTTAATATCGAGTTTTTGGTAACTGAAAAAGTAGCTTCAGATTTATTTAGAGCTGACTATTTGTTTCTAATTCACTGTTAGCATTTTTAGCTCAACATTAGCATCTAGCCTTCTTTACCCGATATTAGAGTAAAACAAAGGATGTCGTGGCTTCTTAGGGGTACAGGAAATAACTTCTGGGTCGCTCCTGTTTACTGGCTTTGGTTCTTTTAACAACTCTGGAGCTTTTTGCCGGATGGTGTCAAAATAAAAATGCAGCAAAGTTTGCCAACGCAGACTTGGCAACCCCGTGGGATCAAATATGAATGATTGTAAACAAAGACTATGTTCCTCTTTGGCCTTTTTAAATAAGGAGAAACTGACCCCCCCATTCAGCCGAGAAGGAAATCTGTTTCAATAAAAGGAGTTTTGGTCAAACAGAAAACAAGTTGTTGATGAGTTAATTTAAATGCAATTATAAGTATAAAATATAGAGGAAATAGGTAAAATTATATAAAATACAACTAAAGTTCTTTAATTGACTGTGCATTAATGGTCCGCACTTTTAAATAACAGGATTTTATTAAAGCGTAGAAACTAAAACTTGGCTCCATGAGGACATTATTGTTCCCGAAGTCATTTTACATGACGTAACCAAGCCTAAATATTAAATTACCGTCACATTGAGTCAGTTTTTATCTTTTTTTTTTACTTTTTCTCCAAAGGAGCAAGGATTTATAGCTTCTCCTCCAGCAGGAACTTCACTAAGAACTTGTCTCGTGCCACTTCCTGAACCAATAATCCCACTCTCAGTGCCGGCCTTGCTTACACACAGGGGTCTTATGAGAAACAATTTACTTTTTCAGCATAATTTGTCACCGAAGCGTGGCTGCTTCGGCGGGGCGATATTAGCATATCATCCTGCTAACTCTTCCCTTTGTTATGACAGATAGCTTTCATAAGTCACTGGTAAAAACCTTCAGTGGACGTTTGGGGTTTTACCGTCACACAGGCTCCATCTGTTCAGTTTTGGTGGGGGTTTTTTATGCTGCGCCATCATTCACCTCCCACAAGCAATAAACGCTCTCTCTCCACACCCTCTCGCTTTCCCCCCTCGCACTCACTTTTTCTTCAGCTCGTGCGGTTGCTTAGCTCTTTTTTAATATTCCCTTTCATGCGTGGAAAAGACAACAGAGGAAGGAAGTACCAGGCAGCGGCGTATCGGTAACTGAGAGAGGTTTGAGCTATCATCAGTGTTAAAGCTCCTGCCCTTATTCTTGGCTGTTTTGCATAAAACATAGACGCTGAGCGACACGCCGCATGCCTCTTTAGAGATTGAAGATAACTTCAAAGATCTGCCGAGGAATTCATTGTGATTAGAGAGCGTTACTCCGTTTTTTAAAAAAAAGAGCTCAACTTTTGACTCCTGATATAGTGAAAATATCAAAAAAACTGCGTCGGCACGTGAGGAGCGCCCCGTGCAGCTGATGAATACACAACATAATCTATGTTAATTCCTCCCCTTTGATAGCGCTGAATTTACAGCACCTTTTACAAATGTGTGCACGGCTGGCGGATTGATTTATGAACCCTCCCTGCGACAGACATTAGGGATGAGATACAATTGTTTTCCCCAAATCAAAATAAATGGGTCACACGAGGTTCTCATATTGTCAAATACTTTTTGCCGCGGAAAGCCAGCCCCCTGCAACACAGACTGTATAATTGAATCGTCTGAAAGCACAGTCGATTTAAAACGATAGATTTGAGGAATGAGAAAACTGTCAAGTCATGCATCATAGTCAGCGTTTCAGCTGCGGTTGAAGACAAGATTACTTGAGTCCATTTCAATCTCTTGTTTGCAAAACAGATTTGCAGCATAACAATTGTTACAGAAAACAAACTGGAGGATTTGTTGTCAAATATGCAGTTTTATTAAAAAGTGAAGCGCTTACGTACACAAATGACAGCAACGCCGACTAAATCGCTGAAAATAAGTAAAAGACTCCCTTCAGTTGCTTCTCCGGCCTCGTTTAATTTTTCAACTTCTTCAATTCTTCTCACGCCATCAATCTCTCAGTTTTTCTAATTTTCAGTTTTGTCATGTCCACTTTGTTCGATTAGAATCCACATCGAGTGTGACTACATCAATTTCTCCCACCTGAGCCAATGAAATTACTTCCCTCAACTATTTGCAGGATTTTATTGCAGAACCGTTTCTGCTATAAAAAACAAAATAATAAAAAAATCAGGGAACGAAAACGCAACTTCATTAACAATTCAGGTGTGATCCATCACCGGAGTTCAAGCAGGAAGTGTGCTGGAGGTGTTTTGATGAGAAAAAACGCCGCTCCTGGTGGGTACCGTATGAGAGCCTGGAGCTTTGGAGCACAAGGTGAGTAGAGGTGTTTTTAATCCTCCGCTCTTCATCACTCCCTATGATGTGTTATTATTGGTTCGAAACGTCGTGTTTAAAGCCGATACAACTTAGAGCGAGTTTCAAACTGTTCATTTACAGCGATTCACAACTTTGACATCAACCGTTGGATAAAAAGGTAAAAAGTAAAACTTTGTTTGAAGACATATGGCAGTTGATATAACTTAAACAGGAAAATTGATCATCTGCTATCTGCCAAAGTCCCAGGGGTCTACATTTCATTGTTGAAACCCAAATTTATGTTTCCTTGTGGAAATAGAAAAAAAAATCATAAAAATGATACGACTCAGCTGTTATTCTTAAACTGCTGTTAAACTTGTATCTTTGCTCCCCGTTTGTTCCTCTATCCCTCTCAAATAAACGTGCTGCAAGAATATTTATTCCCCGAGCGGAGCGTGAATTTTATTTTGAAGCATAAAATTTTAACAAGTCTGTACGAAGTGGTGTGTTCCTCCAGCAAACAGAGGGCACGCTGTCTTTCAAGGGCTTGTTATGTGCTAAAGTGTGTCAGAATTTGGGATCTGCGTGAAACCTTTTCAACAAATTCGAGTCGGGTGTGTTTCCGCAGCCCTTCACCTGTGGTCTCATCAGCTGGGAACGGTGCACGCTGATCTCAAAGATAATTTCTTAATATACCTCCAGAGGATTATTGATCTCTCTGTGATGAAAGAGAAGTTCTTCTCTGTTTCAGTTGTCTAATTAGATTTAACACCTGCACCAGCCACAATTATGTGTTTTTGATCTTTGTAAGAAGTGCATTATTAGGTATCTATCTATCTATCTATCTATCTATCTATCTATCTATCTATCTATCTATCTATCTATCTATCTATCTATCTATCTATCTATCTATCTATCTATCTATCTATCTATCTATCTATCTATCTATCTATCTATCTATCTATCTATCTGCTAGCTGACTGTCCACCAAGCTAGCTAGCTAGCTAGATTCCGCAGATTTCCGCAACAAAAACAAATCTTTTTAAAAACTCTGGCCAAAGTGAAGATTTGCATTTTCTCTGTTTTTGCGTTTCTGTGTGGACAGAAATAACCGAAGTTTAAGGTTTCACGTCACTGTCTGACGGCCCATGTGCGACCTTTGTTTCCACTACAACATGGATGCCCTCAGAGCTGTGGTCATGTTATCGACATTCTCTTGTGTCTTGTTGACTTTATACTCCAAAACTACATTTAAGAGCAATTCTACCTCCTTATCGGTGCACACAAGCGAGCTAGGCGCCATTTTTCATGTTTTGTTGAAGTTGAGCAGGAAGACAAAATACTGTAGATAGGATTCGGGGAAACTACTGCCGCCTACAGGTCTGGCATCTCCTGCTCCGACTGTGAGAAAACTGGGCTGCCTATGAGTGCTTTAGGATGGGGAGAGGCAAAAGGACTTGCTGCTTGTTGACAAATGTAAAAATGAAACGTGCTTTAATATCATCCATCCATCCATTATCTGTACCCGCTTGTCCACGCGGGGTCGCTGGTGCCTATCTGCAGCAGTCTTTAGGGAAACAGGTGGGGTACACCCTGGACAGGTTGACAGTCCGTCGCAGGGCAACACAGGACACACAGCAGTGCACACATACACTCACACCTATTTAAGAGCGACCAATTAACCTAACAGTCATAATTTTGGACTATGAGAGGAAGCCAGGGTACCCGGAGAGAACCCACGTGTGCACTAGGGATGGAGAGATTCGCCGATCTGAACCGGTGGTTTGTTTATGACATTAGCAATGCGACTGCACCAGTAGCTTCAGTGTGCATCAGATACAACTGATGGCTAGATTAGATTTGTTTCCAATCAGCCTCTTTAAAACTGTTTAGTTCAGAGGTTTGAGTATATATAATGTGTTCGTTTTTGGTGAAAAGTGGCTATCACCAGAAGTCATTGGGTACACCCCAGACAGGTCAACAATCCATCACCGATAATGACAAATAACTATGCACACACACACACCCTCGGACCCAGGGTCAATTCACAATGGCCAATTGACCTAATGTGCATGTTCTTGGTCTGTGGGTGAAAACCAGATTTCCCAGTGAAAACTCATACATGTAGATGGCAGTAAATGCCCATTTAGGTAATTAATTTGGCATTAATTGCTTTTATTCAGGTGGTTTAAACCTTTGCTTAATGTTTCTGTAAAAAAAGGTCCTAAATCTTTCCCATCCGACTCTCTTACAGCCCCAGCTGTGTGAGGAACAAGATCAGACGAGTTGATTCAGTGCTCAACCGTATTGATTTGCTTTAAAGTAAGTGTGTATTGTTCATACTGCATACTGCACATATTGACTTGAGACTTGACATATAATAATAAAAGGTTATGTGGGAGGAGAGTCATGGCTTTAGAAGAGTCACTACAGTTCATGTTCAGGCAGTTTATCCTTCCAGTGGTCACTCCTCACAGATAATGGTCTCTATGACAACTGCGTAGTGGGGTTAAGGGAATTTGTGTGTCGGAAACATCTCTGTGTACGTCTGTTTCTGTTGTGTTTTAAGTGTTTACCACATTTTTCCCTCCATCTAAATGTGTTTTCTGACTATTTAAGTTGTGCTTTCAAGTTGTTTTGAGAACTCTCCATCCATCCATCCATCCATCCATCCATCCATCCATCCATCCATCCATCCATCCATCCATCCATCCATCCATCCATCCATCCATCCATCCATCATCCATCCATCCATCCATCCATCCATCCATCCATCCATCCATCCATCCATCCATCCATCCATCATCGTCCGCTTATCCGGGGTTGGGTCACAGGGGCAGTAGCCTAAACAGAGAGGCTTCCCTCTCCCCAGCCACTTTGACCAGCTCCTCCAGGGGAATCCCAGGGTGTTCCCTGACCAGCCAAGAAACATAGTCCCTCCAGCGTGTCCTGGGTCTTCCCTTGGGTCTCCTCCTGGTTGGACGTGCCCAGAAAACCTCACCAGGGAGGCGTCCAGGAGGCATCCTAACCAGATGCCCAAGCCACCTCAACTGACTCCTCTCGATGTGGAGCAGCAGCGGATTTACTCTGAGCCCCTCCCGGATGACCGAGCTTCTCATCCCATCTCTAAGGGGAAGTCCAGACACCCTGCGGCGAAAACTCATTTTGGCCGCTCGTATCCACGATCTAATTTTTTCGGTCACTACCCAAAGCTCATGACCATAGGTGAGGGTAGGAACATAGATTGACTGATAAATCGAGAGCTTCACCTTCCAGGTCAGCTCTCTCTTCACCACGACAGACCTAGCCAACGCCCGTATCACTGTAGATGCAGCACCTATCCACCTATCGATCTCGCGCTCCATCGTTCCCTAATTCGTGAACAGGACCCCGAGAACTCACTATGATTGGCTAAAACTCAAAGAAAACTTCAATGCATATAAGCTACATGGGACACAGAGAATGTTACATTGCAATTTAAAGTCTAAATATAGTAAAGCAGGCCAGACTGAGCTCAAAAATAAAAATGCTATTGATCCAACTTTATCCGTGAGAGAATTAAATGGGTATGTGGGAACGATCAAAACAGCAGCGTTGTAAACATGCCGTTTTTTTGTGTGGAAACCTTAACAAATTATGCTTCCTGGCAGTGGCAAGGAGCAAATTCTACCCAGCTTGTCAGTCTACCACCTGCATTTTTATGTTTTATGACACTTCAAAACATCTGGAGAGCTCTTTATGTTTTGACGCATCCGGAAGAAATTACCGATCGGCGAGGCAGACAGCTGTGGCATGAAGGCTCGTGGGAAGCCGTGGTGAATGCCTTGCCAGTTTGACTCTGCTGAACGTCTGGGACTTTCTGAGATGAAGGAGGTGAACAAAAACACTCTCTTCTCTGTATAGCATCTGCTGTGATGTCCCTATGTAAGCCAGTGGGTAGAGGATGATACAAAGATGGCTTTCTAATCAAATTTGTCAGCTCAGGCTGAATGGGACTCTTGTTGAGTGCAGGAGGTAAATAGAGAATTAGCTTTTAGAAAGTCTACTTTCCTGAACAAATATGTTAAATATTTATCAAAAGACAAGATTATTGTAAAATGCCTGGATAAAAAAATAAAACTGGAAAGATTTATTTGTATTCTTGCACATAAAAGCAGGACTATGGATCAAAATAAATTCAAGATTGCTGCTCAACTTTTGTTAATAGACTCCAACTGGGTTATTTAAGTCACAGTTATTATTATAGATACCAGTTTTTTCATAAAAATTATGATAAGTAATCTAGAAACTCAAAAAATCACAACGGAGTTCTCCAGGGTCTTGTGCTGGGCCCAGTACTTTTGGTTTTAAGCAACATTACATTATGTATTAAAAACATATAACAAGCATTCATTGTCTTCAATGTTCTGCATCCTTAATTCAAGTTACATACATTAGTAATAAATTACTTAGCTATGTAGCAGATCTGTAATATTTGCACTTAGAAGAATTGAGAATGATTTTTAAATCCTTCAATTTAAGCATAAACATATTTTTAATACCTCCTTACTGTATTTAATTTGTGCTCAGTCACAAAAATAAACAGTAGATTTGGGTGTTGTGAAGTATTAAACCAATCATGTGTACATTTAACATACACTGGGTTGTTCTATTTCTTTATAACTCAAGCAAGGCTCCAGCTGATCCAAAATGGTTCAGCAAGGATTCAAATGAGAAATAGGATGAAAATCATAAGAATCCAGTCTAGATTTCTCCTTTAGTTACCACGTTAAAACCCCAGTAGATTAAAAATATTCCTCTTACATATTAAATCCCCCAATGACCAAACTCGTTTCCATCTTCGAGACCTTACAGTTCCATGTTATCATATTTCACTTTCAGATTACAACTCTCATGGTTCCTGGAGCTTCTAAAAGTAGAATGATAGATGAGGCTCTGCCACTCAGACTCTTGTCTTGTGGAATGAGCTTCCAGTAAAAAATGTGTCTTGAAAAGCAAACTCATTTGAGAATGTAGGCCTTGTAAATTTACCCTGAGCCATCCCTTTAGTTATGCTGTTTTAGTCCTAGACTGCTCAGGGGATGCCCCATCCTGTTCTGATAATTTTTCCTGTTGGATGCATGTATGTACTCACTAATTTCAATGGAGGCAATGTGCATTGTTATATCGGTCTTTATCTCAATGTGTATGTGTTGGTGGTGGTCAGAGGGGCCGATGGCGCAGAATGGCAGCCTCGCTTCTGTCAGACCGCCTCATGGGCGGCTGTGGCTACATAGTAGCTTACCATCATCAGCAGTGTGTGAATGTGAGAGTGCGTGAATAATGGAAGGTGCTTTGAGTGCCTTGAAAAGCACTATATAAATCCAATCTATTATTATTATTATTATTATTATTATTATTATTATTATTATTATTATTCAAAAGCAAAAACATATCTATACTTTAATAATTGGTCTTGTATTCAGCCCAAAACTGCAATAAAATCAAAATAACTAGGAGTGGGGAATTTAACGCGTTAATTATGATTAATAAATTAGAAAAAAATAACTCGTTAAAAAAATTAACGCATTTTACCCTTTAAGCCCGAGGGTCCCCCAATTGGGGGATGTTGAAGTTTAGCAGCAAAATACATGCCCTAAATATCAATATAGTCAAGCTGCATCTCTAAAGAAAGCTCAGAGCCTTGGCTACAAGACCATGTAAACCTTTCTTATGTGCTCCAAACACAACTAGAACTACAATCAAATGAGTAATCAGAAATCCCTCTTCATGTGTTTTTGCCTTCATTTCTGTCTCTAATGATGCTAAATCAAATCAAATTGCACACATTTTATCAACCCATTATTATTATTATTATCATTATTATTTTAAAGACAATACCATTATCAAAATGTACTTAAAATTGTACTTTTAGGTCTGTCCTATTTTTGCCAGTGATATACATATATATTTTTTTCTCCTATTTTGAATTGAAATACAATTTAAAAGCATTTTTTTTAAATTAAAAGAGCGTGTGTTTACAATAATAATGTCAATGAATATTGTTTGATTCTCTGTCTCATTATTTTTAATTTTAAAAAATTGCTTTCGGGGAAAATTTTTCTTAAACGATTAAAATGCAATTAATCAAGATTAATTAATTACAAAGCCTCTAATTAATTAGATACATTTTTTTCATCGAGTCCCACCCCTAAAAATAACTAAACACCACCTTCTCTAGTCAAATGCCATAATCGCTCATTACTACATGTATTTTAGATGATGACATTAATAGAATGAGTTTGAGAGACTACATCAACAAACAGGTGGTATTATCCTAAAACATAATGCAGGGTGTGATGACTTATGGAATTTGTTTGTTCAGTCGCACATGGCTGTTAGCACTTTACTGTACAGCAGGTTGCATTGTAGTTATTCAGCAGCTGTGGTGTGAATTCTTTGTTTTCAGTTTGAAAAGGTGTTGAAGCAAATTTATTAGATGCCTAAATAAAATATCTGGTAAACACAGACTATAGAAAATCCTACAATAATGGCACAGTAGGATTGTTTTGTGAATCGTTATATTTAAAACAGCTCCGGAGTACCATCAGTATGCACAGACTGCTTGACATTATGGTCTGACAAACCCCTGCTAATAATACACCCATGTGTTAATGACTGAAGAGTAGTGATGTACTTGTGGAATCAGGTTTTTTTAGTAACATCTGATGCACGAGTCTGCTGTTTACATCAAATGCCAAAATAAATCATCGCTTGCATGTCAGATTGAGCGTGTTGTGAAATACGTGTTGAGGTTTTAGTTGCATGTGTGAATTAGTACCATGGAATTGCTGTGAGCTTTTGCTTTAATGCTCGTTTGAAGAATGTGCAGTTTTTAAGAGTATAAAGGAAACGAATGCATACTTTTCAAAGGCTTTAGAGGGAAGACCCACCCAGTAATCCATCTAATCTGAAACATTCTGTCCATGTAAATGTTTTGACCCCAGACCTTAAGACAATGCAAAAATTCAAAAAAGCCTTTGATCTTAGTTCATAAAACCTGAAAGTTCGGAGAAAGCGAAACCGAGAAGGAGAGGGAAATAGAGAGATCTGGGGTAGTGGCACTCAACGTTTATCAAAAAGCTTTTCAGTGTCTTTGACAAGTCTTCCTCATTTGCAGCTGCAGAGTACTGAACTGCTGAAGCCCACGCGCCGAGAACTCACAGAGCGCTCCGAGGTTTGATGGCGTTTAATGCCAAAGCGTTTGTGGTGTAGCGAAGTAGGGCTGCAGCCAAAGCTTTTAACAACTGAATAAAATTCGAATGATTCTGAAGGTGATGCTTTGCACAAACCAAAAAATATATATAAATCTATTGTTGTGTTAAAGATTTCCTCAAATACTACTCATTTAATTAGCTTTTGTAGTCCATTTAAAACACCAAAACACATTTTTTCTGTTATTTAAAACAAACTTAAGGGATATTTTAAACTAAAACTGCTCTAAATATTTTCATACCAGATTTGCAAACAGCAATTTCCTTTGGGTCCTTAAAGCTGTGGTAGCGTGACGTCATCAAGGAAAGAAGGAGGAGATTTTGAATATAACTCGGGTATCTTCCCTGAAAAGCTTCTGCTGGATCAAGAAACCTGCAATGCCAGAGGAAACAAGATAATGCTAAACACCTACATTTTTTTTAAACACTAAAATTTTCAAACATGTACCCCAGCTTCAAGGCTGTAGTAGAGTCTCCATGGCAAGTGCCTGATCTAAAAAGGAATTTGTTTTTTGGTCATCCTAATACCATTATCTCACTGGGCTGCAACTGTCAGACTAGTTAGAGACAAATTTGCAACAAAATGCACATTTTGAGCAACCGCATTGAATTGAATATGTATGACATTCAGCATCAAATGGGGCACATGACACACGTGTGCGAAATATAATTTTGCTGCAGATTAGTCACAAGTTTTAAGATGGTTCCAGACACCTGAGATGACCCAACAACTATTTTTGTCTTCCTATTTTATCACATATATTAAAATTCCAGTGACATAAGTATGAGGCCCTTTGATGCCCAAGAAAATGGAGAATCCTTGCAAACATTTTGAAATACTTTACAGACTCTCTCATAAATGCCATTTGCAATTTGTTATCAACAGTTGTATCCCAGTGGGACTAAAGGCTGTTGGACCAGATTTACAGTCCATGCAGAGGAGACTGTGACATCGTGGAGTGTTTTTCCATAAAAATAACACAAATCATTGCTTCGTAGCTTGAGGTTGTTCAGTTTGTTGAAGTGACACAGGGATTTATGCATACTCCTGGTACTGAGTCAGATCACTGACAGCTATTGGCCTACTGGCAAATAAAACATCAACAACTGTGTTAATGGAATGGTAGTGTCACCTTCTTGTTTCTGTGCATTGATAGGACTTTTATTTTCTGCACACACACACATATAAAACCCCATAAACATGCATTAACATATCACATTTACAGTAGTGATACCATTTTCCCACCAGCAGCCTGTGACCTAACAGGACGCTGCCTCAAACAGCCCCAGCTGCCACCAATCAGACAGGATGCTTGGCGACTGCGTAACTGGTCGCGTCCCATCCACCGCAGCCTGCGTCTCCTTTCATTTCCCATTACAGCGGGTGGGAAAACATCCGTGGAGGCAAAATAATGGGCCCTGCTTTAGATGTGAGGTTGGAGTAATCTAGGACAGGAATTAAACTTTCATCTCCTCCAAACAGCATTTCAACGACTCGACTGATTCGTCTCCGTGCAATAGTGCCATTTGTAAACTCAGACATGAATTATTAACGGCAGAGCTTTGCATATCTCAGAGATTAATCGGACTGCTTTTACATCTTGGTCTCTCAGGTTAAAGCTGGAACCGAACAAAGCTGGAGCACCGTGTACTTTTGGGTAGAGAATAAAAATGACACTCTCCTTCGTTTGATCTTAGAGCCCAAAGAAACGGCCGATTATCGATATTTACAGAGAAACAAGTACTGCTGTTTATGTAAATAAAAGGAAGAAAAGAAACATACCAGAACAAAGCGCTCAAACTCCAAACTTCATTTTGTCATTATGGGATGGCAGCATAAGGCTCCAGTTACTGTTTCTGCTGCCTCTGCAGTTCCACCTGTATATATTGTCTTGTGTATGGGAATTGCCAACAAAGAGACGATTGGAACCATATGCCACTCATTTATGACTGTGTGTGTGTGTGTGTGTGTGCATGCGTGTGTGTGTGTTTTCTGTCATTTACATATTTGCATACCAGACAAATAGTTGATTACCTTGTTTGTCATCAGCAGAAGGCTTTTTTTTAAGACTGATGGTGAAACACGCTTACAGACATAAACCGTGTTTTATAAATGTCCCATTCAAGGTTTATGATTTAGTAGAGTGTGTTTGTCTCCATGCATGTTCAGGTTTATGGAGTCAACAGAGTTCCAGTTCATTTGGACCCTACTCCCTTACGCAGTTAACCGCAATTTTATGATCCGGGAAGATAAAAAAAAATGGGTGACATTGTTGTTATTATGATTAAAACAAAGTGCAAGTCATTAAAAGTTCTCCGATCCATTAAAAAGTTTTTAAAAAATTAACCAAAATCTGAGCTTTATAGTATGAGCATGTATCAAATTAAATTGCACAAATGAATATTTAACAATTTCACATAAGGTGGCCATTAAATGTGTCTGGGGTTGTTTGTCCAATTTATGTCGGATCCCAGCAGCAGGCTGGAGATCAGGCTTCAGGGCTACACAGATAATCACTGACCAAATTTAATTACTGACAACAAGTCGGGGTTTGTATTTAGTTACCATTTTTCAACTTTATTTTGGTCCGGTTTAAAAAAACAGTTGCAACTACCGATTTGTCTGTGTGATTAAAAATTGATTGGCACTTGCCAAGGCTGTTGAAACTCAACTTGCACCGCTGCTGTTTTGGACCTTGGACAATTAACTGCAACAAAAGTAGATGACTCTGCCCTGCCAAAAAGGGCCAAGCAGGGCAAAAAGTCTGGTTCATGGAGGAGGGAGACGGGAAAATAAGCAATTTATCAGAGAGGAAAGATTCTCACCCCTATAAGACCTCCTTTGGCAGCAACACAACAGAAAAAGAGATACGCTTCTGTCTAAATGATAAAAACATCATGTTCGATGGTATATTTGACAACAATAGAGATCATAAAGGTTTGAATTTTTTGTCTCACAACAATTTTAATTCTAATGCAAGGACAGAGTGAAGTTCAACGTGTGCGTAAAACTTCTACAACTCGTGATGTCTACTTATGTGCATGGAAAGCAGAAGTGCATGGCTTCTCAAAGTGCTGTGTTTGTATGTGTCAGAGGGGGCTTGCTTCCATCTGTTTCTACAGTCTGGTCAGTGCTCAGGGCGAAGGGTCAGCCTGTATGACAGGGGGAGGTGTCAGGTTGTGACGAAGCGTTTATAGCTCAGAGAGGTCAGACGAGCTCCGAGAGATGAAGGTGGTCGTGGTGGTTGTGATGGTGGGTAATGCTTCATGCCTGAAGGTCAGACTGGGAAACTGGTGCAGGACACACACACACACACACACACACACACACACACGCACGTAGCTTTATGAATAATAAAGCTGCTTCTGTCAAGGTCAATCACATGAGAATGAAGGCTTTATTGTTTGTAGAAAGCCTGTTTAAGTGGTTTTTATGAACCTTTCTGTTTGGTTTTGTTGTTTTGAACAAAATGAAATTCAGTTTAATTCATGCTGCAAATATATTTAGTTTTTAATGAGGTTATCGTCCTACTAATATTATCGGCCTACCAATATTATCTGGGCTGCCCACTGGATACAGTTGAGGAGACGTGTGAAAGGAGGATGCTGGGGAAGATGACCTCCATCTTAAGAAACCCCTCCCACCCACCGCACTCCACTGTGGAGATCATGGACAGCTCCTCCAGAGGTAGACTGAGACATCCCAGATGTAAAACTGAGCGCTATCGTAGATCTTTCATCCTCTCTGCTGTAAGAGTGTATAACTCCTCAGTTTAAGCGGTACTGGTATCATCCTGGTACACAATAACACCAATGCAATATTCAGTATGTGTTCTATACTTGTGCAACACCAGATTCACATTGTTTATCTGTGTTTCTTACAGTATGCTGTATAGTGTTGGTACCAAGTTTGTTTTCATCTTTTATTTGTGGTTTTTTACTGATCTAAGATTACAATACTAGATTACTGCCTATGTGTATATACATGTATCCTTGTTTATATTTCTCATCTAATTATCCTTTTGAGTGATGGTGCTGCTGTGACAAGTGAATTTCCCCACTGTGGGATCAATAGTCTATTCTATTCTATTATTGTCCTACAGATAATATCGACCTACCGATATTATCGGCTGATAATGGTAATAAAATTTAATATTAGAAATGATTGATATCAGTTTTTACTCTTTTAAATAGACAAATTTTACATAACATGCACATATTATACATCAAACTCTTCAGCTACGTCTCCTCTCACTCAGATTGTCAAAATATGATGGATCAAAGTTTTAGTTTTGAGATATTCTGTTTCTTTGGCACAACTGGCCTTACTTAAATTGAAGTATTTGTCATATTTCGCACAGATAATGTTTAAAATTTAAGCATGAATGTTAGAAGATATTTGATGTTAGTAACCTAAGATGATTTTGTTTTTCCACATATATTGGTATCGATTTATATCGGTATCGGAAATTAAGAGTATAGCGGTTTATTGGATATCAGTAAAAAAGGCAGATGTTGAACATCTGTAGATGAAGAAGAAGAAACAATCTTTTGTATAGCGCCTCTCAAGATAAAAATCACGAGGCACTTGTAGTTTTAGTGCATTTCTTTTTGAATATCAAAAACTACTAAACTTTTTTGATAAAAGGCCCTAATGACAAAAGGCACTTGAGCCAATCAGGTCCACTTTACATACACTGGAGCCTGAACTGTGGGAACTGGAAGTAAGAAGCACCTCTATCAAGGAGATCCAAAGGTCTGACCATAAAACAGACATAAGTTATTAAGCAAGGGGGGAGTCCTGGGAGGACGATCAACAAACTCTGGGTCTTTCTGCAAACTCTCTGTTGACTATGAGTGAGGAAACTATTCGAATTTGATTAATTTAGTCAATTCTTAGTATTTTCACCTTGAGCTGAAAAGTTACCACCACTGGAAGCCCAACACCATGATTCACCATGGCAACTGTAGAAAAAAAGATATGCTGTTAGAGCAGGAAGTCCACCTTCAAGCTCAGTGTGGTTGCATACATAAAACAAAACAGAGCAGCAAACCTAAGCCCAAACCTAACCCTAAACCCCAATCCTAAAGCCTAACCCTAGCCCCAAACCCAAGACCTAACCCTAGCCCCAAACCCTAACCCCCAGGAGAATTAGGCAAAATTTCATTTAGGTGTATTTCTTCAAGAACAAATATTGGATTTGGACTTAATTGAAAACACAACAAAGTGTTATTTTTTATTCTGACCCAGTACTTAATAATTTCCAAAGATTTCCCTCAATAAAAATATTTCTTTCTTTCATTTATTCAACATTTATTCTCCAACATGGTACACAAGTGGTAAAAAACGATATAAAATAGCTCTGTGAGGCACAAGACCAGTTCGCCCAGCTTAAACAAATGCTCAAACTCTAAGAGTAGTCCCCCTGAGAGCAGTCTTTTGGATGAAAAACAAACACACACTTTTCTGAGCATGTCTGTGTGTTTGTGTACATGCATGGGTGCCTCGGTGGGCCGAGAGGCTTGGATGAGTGCATACAGAGTCATGTGCCCAGCAGCTCCCTGCAGCAGCCTCAGACAGAGACAGTGCTGCTCTAATTAGCTGACCTGTCACCATCCACACCCACAGCTGTGCAGCGCTCAGGGAGCAGGCTGAGCACAGACAGGGGCTGCAAGGTGCAGGCAGAGTGTAACCCGTACACACACACACACACTGATGAAAACATCCAAGACTCCTGTCATTGCCTTCAGGACAAAGGATGCCACCTCATGCTTTTCGCCTGAGAGACTACCGTGCAGCTTCCCATGCAGCAGTGTTCAAAAGGCTTGAGCCAGCTGTATTTTCTTTAAATGCATTACTAGAAAAGTAAAAAACCAACATTATTTTACAGAAACAGGTGAGGAAGAGGATAAAAATGAGGATATAAAACTACTCCAATAGTTCCAAAAAGCTTGAAGGTCAGTACCTGGTGTGACCTGTATGAGCTTTCAACAAAACCTCAACACTCCTATGTATAACCTTTATTATAATTTTTTTCATGCAGACTTCAGGAATAATCCTTTCTGTCTTCGTAAAGGACTTTCCAAGGTGCTTCTTTTGATGTTGGCTGTCTTTTGTTCTGTTTTCTGTCAAGATGATCCAACGCCGCTTCAATAAAACACTAAAGAGAGGCTTAAGACTTCTGCACAGTCATCTTCCTCTTTGTGATAACACTGGGACCATTTTTTCTCTGCCTGTCTCAAAATTCTTATGAACTTGTGTTTTGACAATTGGAGCATTATTTACAAGGCCTGTTCAGTTCTGGTTGGGTTTAGAGTTTCTGACGGTTGTTGTTTAGAACATCGTATAGCATGACTCCTAAGTCTGGAACTATCCAAAACCATTTAGTCTCTGAATTTTTATAATTTGCTTTATGTATAGAAGTTCTAGCCTGGCCTGCCAGACTCTCCCGCTGTCTATTCTACACAGAGGACTAGTCTGGATACTCAGAGGCAGCAAGCGCCATGAGGGGCGGGACTAGCCAGCTCAAAAATAACCAATCGGCAAAAAGGCGGACATGACAACTTATCGTGCGACGCTGTAGTTTTTTTTAGCTGTAGTCAAAAATGGCGTCAAAGTAGTGCTGATAACAATCTCCCTCTCAGTGTTAACGCCGAGCTGCACTGCAGTTAGCCCTGGCTTTCCGGCATTTTTTACTTGTTTCTCCATTAGCGCAAATAAAGGTGACACCATGATATGTGTTTTTTAGTTGGGTAAGCACCTTCCTCTGTAGAAATGAATGCACTGAGGGCGGCCACTACAGTAGCGCCAGTCCACGAGGCATCTACGTATATATGTCTGTGGGTAGCACAGCGCAAACATCTTTCTTTAGAAGAAAGGCTTTTAGTTCTAATTCTTGTTGTGGCTTTAAACACATGTCCAAGCTATTTAGAACAGAGGAAAGAGCCGCAGCAAACTCCACTTCAGACGCCATCTTTGTTGTTTATGAGAAACTGAGCATCGTGGTGTGTGACGTACGCTGCTCAGTGCTGATTGGCTCGGTGAGAACTCTCAGGGGGTGGGGTTATTTGAATAGGAGCGTTGCCAGACTCATTGCTTCCCATAAGGAAGCATTGGTATGGCTGGCCAGGCTATAGAAGTTCATCTTTTGTCCACATTGAAATAATAAGATGAACGTTTGTTTAATAACTAAAATCTGGAGTTTTTCTCAGAAGGCACCATCTACAGGCAGAAAAAATGTACTGCACCTTAAAACCCCTCTCCCTACTTCCATAATTACGGCTAAAAGCAACGCCTCTCATTCGTGAATGTGCACCTCTAGCCAAGCAACAGAGCTAATACACGTTGTTTTAGAATTATTTATTGTTTATTTGTAACTTATCCATTAGAAATGTCGCCAACTTCCGTAAAAGCATGCACACATTCTCTTTTGTAAAAAAAAATGTCTTCATTGGTGCTTTATTATGTTTTGAAGAGCTGCTCTAACAATAAAAACCTCATAAAATAAACTACAGTAGACAGAAAAACTGGTACCAGTGAAGCTGTAACCCAGCAGCTGCCTCTGGACCCTCTGTGTCTGATCGGGTTGGGTGTTTTGGAGAGGGCCATGTGGGAACCAGGGGGAGTGATGCCAGGGTAGAGATTTTAAGACACGCTGCACTGGCTGTTGGACGTCTCCTGGTAGGTCTCCAACGTGGCGCTTTGTGCTTTCCGTCCTTGGCCCCGACTTGTTCAGCTCAGCCTGGCTGCCAGACTCACACATTTAGGCAGCGCAGAAAAATCCCTTATCTTGTATCTGGTTCAAGGTCCACTGCAGCTGATGACAGTAGATGACAATGCTGCGGGGAGCGAGGGAATATCACCTTCAAGTAGAAAAGGAAAGCAGGGGAAGCCTGAAATTTGCACCATATTTTAGCTCTCCTACACACTTAAACCTGTGATTATAAATATAATTACACTTAAACATTTAATTTCGTCATATTTCTTTCCAACAATAGGATTGTTGTCAAACTAATCCCACACTTTTTAACGGTGGCCTAATCTAAACCCCAGAAGAGCAGGAGTATTGATTGATCTCACCAACTCAGACCTTCACCTCACCTGTGTCCCTCTACCGCTCTGAAATATGCATCGCGAGTCCACATTTTGCTTAGCTGTATGCTTCTGCGTTAAACTTGAGTGATACGATTTATATCAAATCAGAGGAAAGAGAAGGAAATCAATAAGCTTCAGCTGGCAGCATAATTCATTCTCAAGGTTTGGGTGAAATCTGTGGCTAATGAGGGAAACGTGGAAATCTTATGAAGTTTTAGTCCTCTGGCAGGTTTGCAACCCGACTGCAGCCGTCATCCAACTTAAAAGAAAAACAGATGTCTATGTGAGATATTGGGACATCACGAGAGATTATGCATAATTCTAGCTTTGCACAAAATTGTAATAGTTTCAATTTGTTAGTATAAGGTGGTCATAGTTTAAAACTGATATAAAAGGGAGCTGCAGACATGCATTCAGGCAATGGTTGTTAGGAATATACTAATAATATACTGACAGAAGCATGGCTGCCATACGATCGGCGCCACCCGTCCCTCTGACCAGCATCAGCAGCAGGCAAGAAAACAATGACGGACATGGATGGAGCCTGGCTTTGAACCAGCAACCTGCCGGTTACAGGGCAAACTCCTATCCTGAGCCACCGTCGCCCAAGTGCAGAGAACGTAACTCACAAGTTTTTTTTTATTTGCAATCTTTCTAAAAGTGTTATCAAATATTCCCTGAAAATTCACAAAAGTACTTGATTCCACTGTCCAACTGACAAGATGAGACTAGGGTGGAACAAAGGAGGCAGTTTGAGACACAATATCAGTAAACACACACACACACACACACACGCACACACACGCACACACACACTCACAGAGAGAGAGAGAGAGAGAGAGAGAGAAATAACACTGGCATTAGCAATTATTTGTATTATTCTTATATTACAGGCATACACGTCGATATTTAGCAAATATTGGACCTGCCACAACCAACACACACACACACACACACACACACACACACACACACACACACACACACACACACACACACACACACACAATTTTATTTGTATCCTTGTGTGAACCCTTCATTGACTTCCATTCATTTTATTGGCTCCATTATGCCTAACCCTAACCAATGCTGTTCTATTCCTAACCGTAATCTAAACTAAAAGTTAATTCACACCATGCCTCTAAAACCACGTTTTAGGGTATTTTGTTACTGTGTGGACCAGCCAAATGTCCCCATAATCTGGAAATGTCCACATGTTACAGGTTAAAGGCATACTAAGCAACTTTTTCATATTTTTAAACATCTTCTTGAGACAGTATGTGCTAAAATGACCCTTTACAGGGTTAATGAAATGTCACTCAGACCCCCACCGCCCTCTGTGGCCAAAATACTGCACTTGCAACTTCAGAGTGGCGGTCCCTGCTGGACTTAGAAAAAGGAGCTGACATGCCTGTTTTAAACGTTTTTGTGCCTCTGATTTTCTCCTCTGACGTAGAAATTGCTGCTCTATCTTTTACTGATGTAGAACTTGACCCAAAGTCCAGAAAGTCTCATATCTGATTGTCATCCTTTTGAATAAAAATAGATAACTTTAATTTTACCTGCTTATTTTAGAGGCACCTGATTTATTTTATTCAACGGCAAAACTTTAATTATAGCCTTTCTGTTAGGGAAGATTATTTATAGCGATGACTTGTGTGAAGATGTTTTTACTCGTGTTGCAGGGATTTTGTTTCAAGCTCTACGTAACTTTACCCAAATGTAAAAAAAACCTAAACGTTTAAGTGAAACTGTTATGGCTCCTGCTGGCTCGTTCAGATAAAACACAATTAATGAACAGATTTAAACTGTAGCACCTTTTTCTTGCTCTTCTGACACAGTGAACAATTGTAATAAAGGGAGAAAAGCAACCGTCGATGTTCTCTGAAATAGTTTTCTTGGATTAATATTAAAAGTCACCTCTAACTTTGATCTGGGTTCTTCTGAGCCTCTTCAACATCAAGGAAACTACACCCTTTTTATTCCACCTGTCAACTGCCACAATCTGTTTTTTTCCCTCTAAATTTAAGAACCATGTCTGTCTGCGTTGGAAATCTGCCTACCAGCTCCTTGCTCCTGAGCTATTGTCAAGCACGCCAGGAAAATGAAACAAGTTTCTGCTGTGATTTTCAATGGTGCTGTTTTATTCGCAGAACGCAAACAAAAATAACATCAGATGCAGCGAAGTATTCCTGTAGGAGTGGAGTCGCTGCAGAGGGCACGATGAAAACTCGGTGCAAACCCTCAGCTTCCTGCATGAGGTCGGGTATTGTTTAACATAATTAGGGAGGATATTTATACAGTTTTCAGAGCAACAACAATGAAAACAATGTGAAGCTGCAAGTGCAATACAGATCATTAATCGTAATCAGCATTGTGACCAAAAGACTAAAGGCTAACCGATGCTGATGGGTGATCAGTATTCATCTCAAAATCAGATCCTGGCATTTGTCATATATTTTAAAGATGGCTTTAAAACCTTTTTCGTCCCCTTTAGGAATGTTGAATTGCATCTAGAGATGCCCAAGACTTTATTTATTGCTTGTTTCTTTGTAATAAAGTAAAATTTTTATTTTAATCTTATTTTTACTAGATTTATTTATTGTTATTATTTATTGTCTAATCATCCTAACATGATTTGTATTGTAAATTTTCCCTTCATTTAATTATTTGGTAAAACTTTACAATAAGCATCCCATTATTAACGTTCCTGTATTGTTAACTATTAAGTGTCCTTAAAGGTTAGGACAAAGGGCCAGGGGGGTTGTCTGCTTATTAATGCATTACTTAATATTAACATTAATATGGGAAAAAGCATTTTGTAACCAATCCAGTCATTCTCCTAATGTGGCAGTAGTCTGTTAGCTTTAGCTTAGCATAAACAATGGAAGTGAATGGTAACAGTTAGCATTTTGTGTGAAAAGGTCATTAAAATTACTCAATGATGATTCTAATTTTTCTTGGTGACCTTAATAATCATACTGACTACATATGAAAGTAATAAATAGCATGAAGGAATTACAGGAGCCGAATTAGACTTGGGACTACATTACGACAAAGCACCGCTGTAAGCCGCTGCTGCAAGGTGCAAGGACGCGCCCCAAAAAGAAACCTACTTCATCTCAAATTTGTACTGTGCCATTTTTAGTGCAACTTACTATGCTGTTCCTTCAAAAAAAACTGTACCGGGTATAAGCCTAGTAGCCACACATATGTGTTTAACGGAAATATGTGTCTTTTTGAATGAGAATGATTGAAATGCTAGCTGTTACCATTCATTTACATTGTTTATGCTAAGCTAAAGCTAACAGCTTTTCACACTTATCTAACTCTGGGGAATATGGTAACAGATTAAATTCCACTTAGTGGTGGAATTTTCCTTCAAAAAAGAAACCAGGATGAAGCTTTGTTACAAAAAAATAACACTCTTATCAAATTATTCCCAAACACTTTTCTCTCTCTGTATTGGTATGGTCCTTTAGTATGTCTACAAGTTATTTAAATTAGATTTTTCCTGAAGACTAAAATGTTTGCTACCTAAATGTCGTCTTACATAATAACTGTAAATATTAAATTTCAACCTACCTGAATGCTTCAGTTTTAGATCTTCTAAGGTGTGTTTCTGTGAAAAGGTGGAATAGACTCTTAATATCTTACCTGTTGTAGATGGCGCTTTGAAGAAACAAGAGATAAGAGATCTGGCTAGACTGATAAGCTAAAGGCTAGTCACACCAGGGCAAGTTGCAAAAAGAATTGCTGCTCAAAAAATTCAAGTTGGACTGGTCCCCCAGTTTAAAAGCACATCTTGAACCTCCTAATGCCTTGAGGGTCAGTCGCAAATTGCAAAGGTTTCTTCTTCACTTGGTCTCACCGGGGTTGTGACCGGGGGGGTCTAGTTTTTTTTATTCATGACTTCTCACCATCTGAGTGAAAAAAACTAACCTGATCGCTGGACTGAAAGCTAGTGGTTGTTGATGACATACTGCCTTTTTGATGCGTATGGGCTAACATAGATGCAATACCTAATCTGAACTGCATGGCGTTAAAAGAGTCAAATGCATTGAATATTCTATGGTTATTTGTGGCAAAACATTAGTGATAGCCAGGGGTGGACTGGCCAGCTGGCATATCTGGCACATCGTCCCGGTGGGCCGCTTACCCAATGTGGGACGGTATCGTCCCACACCCCCATTCTAACATCCGTTCCAGTCCATTTGACTGTTTGTTTTAGGTTGGTTGTGCAGGTTTGTGGGAGAGTGAAGAGCTGTAGTGGGTTACCTTTCATCCAGACATTGGAATCCTAAGCAGCAAAAATAGAAAGAGGGGTGATCTATGATGAGTAGAAACATCCCAGATGCAGTTAAATGGAAAACACTGTTTTTATGCCCCATTAAAGGAGAATTTCACCCTGACATTCAGTAACTCTATACATTATCGGCTCGGTGCATCGTCATGATAAAGTGCTGGTAATTTAGTTGGCTTTTGTTCGCACTTTCATCAACAGTCCTCTAACTTTCTTAGTCGGCCAAGGAAACCTGAATAGAAATGGGAAGAACACGTCAAAGGAGAAGTCAACAATGGATGGAGGTAATGGTGCCAAAAAGCAAAATAAATTTCCATTTGGTGCGTAGCTGACAAATGGTGAGATTTCAGGTAAGAGACAAAAATGTTACGGTGAATGTTACAACAAATTATCTTTTAAAAGCTTAAATCAGACTCAGTAATTTGTTTAAATGTTGGTTTCTTAGGTACATTTGTACTCTTGTTTGTAATATTCCTATCAATGTGCCACCAATTCACCAAAAGCAGTCCAGAAAAGAGAAAAACAGTCATAAAAAATTGTAAAAAAAAATAAATAAATAAAATAAAAAACACACTTAAAGGAGTGGTACGCTTGTTTAATCAATACATTTGCAGTGGTCTCTAGTGGGAATGAATGCCTTGTAAGTCGTTCTTGGGGGGAAAAATATACCAGTGCACCATATAGGACCTAAAAGTTGCCCGCATCACAGCTGAGCTTCATACGACAGGTTTTGGAGTCTTATTTCCTGATATTTGGACATCTAGCCTCGGATTGGATAACAGCAACGTCACTCTACCACTGACTTGCATTGTGGTGTGGATAACACAAGCCTGGAGGAGCTTCTGCCGTGTGGTGAAGTTGCTAATGCTAATTTATTAGCTTCTGCTAGCTAAGACGTCCTCTACTGATTCCAACAACAACCTTCCCCGTCGTGGGTCAAGATAGGCGAGTCCATGAATGTTAACTCATTCACTGCCACTGACGACTATAGTCGTCATTTGCATTTTTTTTACGGGGCGGGCATCAGAACAAGCCCCCGCACCGTGAGAACAAACATCACGTATCTAAAGCGGATCTTCATCCGTGTATGTCACACATCACGTGATCAGGAAGCGGAAAATCAATGGATTACGAGTTTGTTTTGGGACGCTCCTTTGAAAAAAATGATGCGCCGAACAACAGATTGTGAAGGAACGGATAACGCTAGAAATACGGTGATTCTTCCTGATGTAAGAAGTGAGTCTACTCTTTCTCTTGGTAGTTTTGGCGTTTACATGATCATAGAGCACAATGTTCTGTGACTCTTCAAAAAACAGTAAAAATGCTCAAAAACGCTGGCAGTCAGGGGCTTTCTGATCAGAAAACGGCTGGCAGTGAATGAGTTAAGCCTGCATGAAAAACTCAGAGTAATCAATTATAATCAGAAATACTCATTTAAAAATGGGTTTTCAGTAAACCACACCTTTAACATATCAGCCTAAAACAACTTCAAGGACCAATCAGGAGTCGAGGCTTGACTCAAATTTTATGTAAGCAAAGGCTCACAGTTCTCCATGTTGTGTCAAAAAGAGGAAATTCCAGCAAATGTCCTGTGGTTGATCCTTTCATAGTCAATGATGTCAATTTCCTCACTGGGAACTCTGTGGAGCTGCGCTGGCATCAGCCGTTGGCTCTGGCAGCAGACGTTTTTCAGGGTAAATGTCCGGAACTGGTTCTCCACGGGCACCGCGGTGGGAAAAAGGCTGCTGCCGGAGCTCTGCACGTTAAAAAACTTAAACCTCAGGAGGTGGAAGAGACATAAAATGGCCACTTTTAGTAATCAAGTAGCAAAAACACAAGCGCTAATTGTTGAAGAGCTTGTGGGATGTGTGAATAAGCTGCTAAAAAGTTGATCAAATCAGAACGGCATTATCAGTCGAGTCATTGACTGGTTATTTTTACGTGAAACGTCTTTGTGAGTCAGATTATTTTCATGCACATTATTCCAACAAATGTACACTGATGCATGAAGGGGAACAATAACAGCGTATTCTATCTTTCCTCCGTCAAAGGAAACTCCGAGGGCCATGCTGGCATGCATGCAGCGCACTATTCTTGTGTGAGCTGTTTCATATACAGGATGTGGAGGGTTTTTTTCATCTCCTTGATGTTCCACAGACTCAAGCAACACACGGGAAAGGCAGGCAGGCAGGCAGGGAGGGAAGAAGATGTTGCTTTGGGCCTTACAAATGACCTAGATACTTGAATATGAATTTCATTTGCCTCTATCACAGCATCTAAATGTACCTCTCCTTCCAAATGTATCCGTATGGCATTCTCAGGGCTGCAGAGGATGCAAAATAGCCCTCAGGTGGGAGTTGTTGTTTTTTTTCTGGTCAGCATTTACTTGCTTGCTACTTCACTCGTTCACTCAGAATAAAACGTGAAGGAGGGATGATAGACACTTCCATGTTTCCAATCACGCAAAGCGGATCTGCTCGGTGAGTCGAAATGTTTCCCCAATAAGCCAGATTTGGCCGTAACCAGGAGAAGTTAGATGTTTGCTATTCTGCTCCAGGACCGAACATTTCCCTTCATGTAACGCAGAGGTTACAGGTGTTAACCGCAGCCAATGGAGGTATTGATTAATCGGGAAGGCAGTTTGGCGAGCCTTCTTAGACCACAAAGTGGCTGATCAGAATTCTGGAGAAGGCAGTTCCAACTGTTTCTCACCGAGCACGGACAGAGCGAGGAAAGAAAAAAAAAATCAAGACTGAGGAGAAGAATAGCAAGAGATCAAGGTGGTGGAGACAGTGGGGTTGGAGGGAAAAGAGATGTGACATACTGTGTAATGATGGAGTGAAGATGAAAAGTGTGGCGGGAGAACAAGTGGAGAGAGAGCAGAGAGGGATGAATTGTGAGGCAAAAAGAAGAGAGGGATGTGAATTGAAGGCCAAGTAGGGCGGGTTATCATATCTGAACTGCGAGACATGAATCTCAATCCATCAATAAACGCTGCATTTTGTTAAAAAATACTCCTGCTGCTACCGGTCCTAATGGATTGTGTGCTGCTGAACGTGTCACTTCTTACACTTCCTCGGCAATACCGGAGAGAACGGGGCTCAGAGAACACAAAGAGATCCGGATCAAGGTCAGTGAGTACATAAAAAAGGTGGTAGTGGCCTCACTTTCTGTGCTCCCAAGTGCACTCGGTATTTTATGACAAGAGACAGTTACAGTGTTTGCGAAAACTTTTCAGCCACGCCTGCCAAACTGGTAGACGTGAGAGCGTCTCACGCAGGACATTTTTGAACCACGTAGGACAAAATCCTCGCGGGCTTCAGACTTGTATCTATTTAACAGTGGGTATTGTAGTGACCTCTGACCTTTACATATTATACATATTTTTATTGTGACAATAATCTGTTGACATAATTTGAAAAAAGAACCATCAATGTGATTTTCTGCCAAATTCATAAAATGAGGATTAACAGAATTTATTAGGAAATTAATAGAGATCATATAATTATTATAAATGATTATGAAACACCAGAAACAACATATTATATATGAAAATATTTCTAAATATTGTAATGATCCATAAAGGCTTTCTGTGACTGATGNCTATTTTCCTGTCCTGTTTGTCTCTTATGCATCTCCTCTCAATCCTCCAGAAAAACTGCTGCCTGGCTTCTTACTTTTCACCTCACAAGTTACTTTTGAAATTAGCCGATCAAAAAGATCCGTCGACCGCAAAAATAGCGGAATGTGCGGCCGCGCCAGTGAGGTGACGTCACCGATGCACGGGAGATGATCTCTGCAACAGCGGAGCGCGTCAGGCACAAATGAAAGAGAGTATGAGCAAACGTGAACGATCGCGTGTTAATTATGTTTTTTTTTTGGGTGGCGCCACTTTGTGAATGTTACTGTGGCCGTGCGCACGACGCAGCTGCCCGGCGGAGCGCATCAGTAATCAGCGCTCTGCCGCTGTCCATCCTCTCCGCCCAAAAGAAGACCGCTGAGAGTCCAAATAAATAATGAAATATATGTAGAAACTAGATCTTTTGAGGGGGAAGCCAACAAACAGTCTGCAGTTTTCAGGAAGTTTATTTTATTTTGGCACGTTCAGAGTAGACGCACGGCGTCGGTCATAATGTCCGACGATGTGAAGTTTTTCGTCGGACAATATTAAATCACGTCGGTAATGTCCGACTGTCCGACGTGTTTTCGCAAACACTGCAGTTAAATAAACTGTCGTTCGTCCCGTGGCTTGTTTCTAGCTCGTGTTTTGGGTTTTGATCCGATTTCTTTATGAGGATGTTTGTAATCATTTCTGAGTTTGAAGCTGGTATGGCTCTCATCAGTTTGTTTGGCTTTTCAAATATCAGGCACATGAAACTTTTTGCTTTCCATATTGTGTTTAGTTTGTGTCAATCAACAATACTATTAGATACAAGAATATTCAGTGTGCCATAGAGGTCCTACAGTGTGTGCAAAAACTACACAAAAAACAATTTCACACACAGACATTTCTTGGTCAGATGGAAAATCTTGCTTCGGAGTGTGTAGCTTGCTTCCGTCCCCTCATGTTATGATTGGCTACATGTCACATTCAACAGGCAGCACCCTTGTTTGTTCTCAATAAAACCGAGACAAACACTTTTTAGTTTGAAAGCTAGAATTTATAATCTGAGTGGTCCCGCTGTGCTTCCAAGCAGGTCAGAGCACTCTTAACACACCACACACAGTAGGGATATCTGATGAGATTATCTTTCGAGTCATTTTGGTGATCTGGTGCGTCCTCAAGATCATCAGAAGGGGAGGTGCCAGTCAAAAATCAGCATGACTGTTCTTCCATGTGAACCGAGCCTTAGGGGAACACCGGGTGACTGTTGACTACAGGGTTGCCCGTTTTATTCCAGTTTCCTCAACCACATATCAGAATGGACCAACTCTAGACCTGTCTCGAATCCTCAAATCACCCCAGCCAACCGGCGTTAGAGTTAATATAGTAACTCTTAACACTAGTGTTAAATTGTCAACTCCAGAAGTGCTGTTTTTTGACACTAAATCAGAGTTAAAGTACCAACTCTCCAAAAATAGTTAAATTAACTCTTACTGGTGTGGACCCATATAGACACTTTAAAAGTGTTGAAATCAACACTGACAGTGTTAATTGAGCATGCTGAATAACAGCTAGACTGAAAAACACCAGCTAACTCATGCCTTGTACACCTCGTGACTGCGAACAGCCAGTGAGAGAGCAACACAAAGAGCAGAGTGCTGAGCATTTAGTGTGAACCATGCACCACTTCTTTATTGTGACAGTGGAACGGCACAGCGATCCCATTCCTGAGACCAGCCTCCTCACTTACGGTACCAACATGACACAACAAGTAACGCCACATTTGCAACAGTGAACGAAGTCATAACTAAGAACAACACAACCCCCCAAAATAAATATGCAAAAACACCCTAAAATAGAACAAACTAACTAAAAACATGACTACCCACAATGCACCTCGCCCACTGCAGCTCCCGCAGCTCTCTGCAGCCAATCAGTCGCTATCAGGCCAACTTTTAGAATAAAGGGGTGGAGTCTGTGAATTAACTCTGCAGGTGTTATAGCCACTGTGGGAGTTCAGAGTTAGTTTTTCAGGAGTTATTTTGTCCAAAATGACTCCTGCAGAGTTGATTAGGAAACATTCCTTTTTAACACTCTGGTTTAACTCTCATGTCAGTGTTACATATCAACTATATAACTCTTTTTAGTGTTAAATTAACTATTCTTAGTGTTAAATTGGACCAACACCCCAAAATTAACACTTTTAAATTTGCTGTATAGGTCTGCATCCAATTTGAATCCTTATTTGTCTCTGAGCTCTCGTGATTCAGAAAACTCCTGATGTTCTTGTTTGACTCCTATTGTGGTCAGATATTCTTTTTCTTTTGTTTAGCTCCATAAGATAAATATTTTTTTTGTCTCTTCTGAGGCGCCACCATGATAAACACGTTACAATTAATGCTAACCAGGTATAGCTCCTCTGTTTGGAGGTGTGAACAGGGATTGCCGTAAAGCGTTACTGCTTCACGCAAGATACGTAACTTGGAGAGGTTTCCGGATACTCTGAAGTTGCAAGTGTGGTATTCTGGCCACAGGGGGCGGTGTGACATTTCATTAACCCTGTAAAGGGTCATTTTAGCACATACTGGCTCAAGAAAATGATTTAAAAATATGAAAAAGTTGCATAGTATGGCTTTAATACATATCCAAAGACCTTACCAAGACCCTGCAAAGACTGCCCTTGTTCTGGTCATCGTCCTGTGTCAAGGGTAATGACAATCATACAACACAAATGAGTGAATGACTGTTGGTTTTAGATGTATAAAAGAAACTGAAGTGCTTTAGTGTGTGCCTCTTAGCTTTGGTTTGAAGCACTTGTACTAGGGCAAGGGTTAGGGCTAAATGTTGTTCTGTGAAGGCAGTCAGACAAGGATTTAAATAGTCTTTTTCTACAGTTTTTATTTGTCACGACTAATTTGGCTGAAACTGAAGCTGCAGCATGTTTCTGCTGCATCATTTCTCATCTTTTTTTCAGGGAGCGCTAAACCTTCCTCTATTGGGCTTTTCCCCCCTTTAACAGATCACCACACACACACACACACTCACACATACACACACACACACACGTATTCCCACCATTACAGATGGCTGGCACTTTTGTTAGTCTAAACCTCCTGGTACATAAAACTAACATGCAAATACAACGTGCATCGCTCAAAGAGAAGGGAGGAGGTAAATCAGCCACCCAGGAGCAGTGGGTGGGGATTTTTATGCTAGCTTAAATTTAGTCATGCTGTTTGGGGTCTTTATTGTTCCTCTGAGACCAAATTTAAAGTGAATTATTCTACCAGGGGAGCTGTTTCATGAGCAGCGTTTGAACAGAGCAAACCTAAGCGAGATATCTGCAAACTGCCAACACTTTGTGTATATACCTCCGTCCATCCCTGTGCTGAAGTCAAATGAGCTTTTTCAAACACATTTCTGTTAGAAAAGGAAAATTTCTAAACTGGTGTGTCATCTTTAGTTAGAAAGCTGCTGTAAAAATCTTTGAAGACTAGAAAAAAGGGAAAGGAACATTTCAGTTAAAGTTGCAATAGCATATCTGCAGAACAAGCTAGCTTTTAAATGCAAACACAATCATGGAACACTCACCCCTCCCATCGGGTATTGTCCCTGGGCCACGTCCGCCTGTATCGAAAACCCGCATTGCCAGAGGAAACAAGAGCGCTAAACACCAGTCGCCGTTTTCTACATCCAAACGTCTTTTGTTGTCCATTACTTCAAATGGTGTTTTTCTTTTTGGGACTCTGGTAGTTTGTCCTAAAGTTGAAGTGGTAGCAGCCGGCTGTTTCTCCTTCTCTGATATTAACTCATTCACTGCCATTGACGACTAAAGTCGTCTTTTCACATCCAACCGCTGGCTGTCAATGACGACTTTAGTCATCATTTCCCTTTTTTTACAAGGTGGGCGTCGGAACGAGCCCCCGCACCGTGAGAACAAACATCACGTGTCTAAAGTGGATCTTCATCCGTGTGTGTCACACATCACGTGATCAGGAAGCGGAAAATCAATGGATTACGAGTTTGTTTTGGGACGCTGCTGTGAAAAAAAACGATGCGCCGAACCGGAAATGCTTCTGGAGCGACGGTTGGGCACCAGATTGTGAACGAACGGATAACGCTAGAAATACGGCGATTCTTCCTGATGTAAGAAGTGAGTCTACTCTTTCTTTTGGTAGTTTTGGCGTTTACATGATCATAGAGCACAATGTTCTGTGACTCTTTAAAAAACAGTAAAAACGCTCAAAAACGCTGGCAGTCAGGGGATTTCTGATCAGAAAACGGCTGGCAGTGAATGAGTTAATGAGTGGAGAACCTCTCTCACCAGTGGTCTTCTGTTGCAAAATAGGTAAGCAGCATATATTGAATGGAGGACAGAAGTGCGGTGCTTCTGTGAGCCCAACAACCGGATGGTCCAGTCGTTAGTTTCAGTCTGAGCTGTGTTATTGGCTGACCTTTTCAGACAAATGCGTGAGAACCACTTCATTTTTTTTTTTTTTTTTTTCTTCAATTAACATTTATAGTAGTAAACTGAACACTAGGTGGCAGCAGAGCACTGCTTATATATAGAGGTGTAGTGTAGAGTTCAGGGGAAGTTCTGCTGAGTGTTACAAGATGACTGCTGTATTTCTTGTTCTGTTTATCTCTGCTACGGAGGTTTCACGTACTTTTTGACTAGTTAAGCAACTGGGAATCTGCACGTGACTTTTTATTTTGAAAGTTTCCAGATGTTTTGCACTGCTTTCATGTTTGACTTTCTGCCTGGCCTGATTTGAACTACAAAGTTTGATGCGTTCTGGAAACGTAGTGCGTAAAAAATAGACTCAAAGTTGGTGAAAGCACACCCATTCACTATAACAGTGGTTAATTGCTGTGTACTACGTTTCACGGACGTTATTCTATGCTTACGCATCCCTTGAAAGATCTGGTTAGATGCGCATGTAACAGCAATGAGTGATTCACTTTTGGACACAACACAGTTCAGGATAGCAACCACAGCTAATCAACCTTAGAAAACACAAAAATGCCTACCCTTTATTTATTTTTCTCAACGGTAAGCGCAAATGCCCAGAACTATAACTAGGCATGTTCTCAACATAAATGCTAAGCTTCTAATTCTACCATGCAATCTTCCCTTTCAAAAGATTAATTTCAAATTTTACAGCTGCGTCAACAGGGCTCAGACAAACCAGTGTTTCAAAACATATCAATGCACATGGGATTTAATGGTTTCTAACGCTCTGTGATGTGCTGTGACCCAGACAGAGCATGATTTCTCATGACTTCAGCCATGTTTCAAGGTGTAGTGAGCATGTTCGTCTTAGCGGAGCATGCACCGAAGCAAAAGTAATCAGCACTGCTGGAGTCTTTGGAGAAAACTCCCCAAACAGGTTTACAAGAAGACATTTGGGAAGAACATGAAACCAGGAAAGGGAGGTAAAGGTGACGGTGAAAAGGTCTCCCCCTTTGGGATGGCAGGAAGCTGACCCAGTGGCTTACAAGCTCAAGCTCTCGTTCCCATTTCACGCTTTGTGTTGCAGAAACATTCAAGAGACAGTGGATATTATTCCCTCTCCTCAGACCCCGCTGAGGTCCAATCAAAGATCTGAGGCTTTGATGTTTTAACTCCTGGCTGTTTGCAAGGAGAAAAAAATAATAAAACCCTCTGAACCAGACGGTGCCTGTTGCATGCTGGGAGCAGCCAGGCGGTGTTACGGGTCCCCACCTGCGGTTTTAATTACAGTGCATGACAAGGGGATCCGCTGGAGCGGAAGGAGAGAAGAAAGCAGGGGTGACCCTTGCTGTTTGACACGAGGGGAGTTGGAGGAGATACTGTACCGTGTTCGGATAATATCTCTCCACTGATAAAACAAACTGTAGCTACACGTGAGGTTTCGGTACGAGGCCGAGGTGCTTATTTACCCGTGCATCACTCCAGCTGTCGTGTTTTCAAAGCGCACCATGATGCCGATCTTTTTTTTTTTGTTTCCCCGTCTTCCTCCCCCCCCTCCCTTGTCACAAATCATCTGAAATCAGCACACACCTTCACACGCTCTCCCCCGTCTCCCCTCACCGGTGTATAATTTGTGCAGATCACTATTGCGTCTCCGCATGGCTCTCCAGCTCCTCTACATGGATGAGCTCATATCAGATTAAAAAGGAGCTTGCTGATTTTGACCTCCCCTGCACACACTACCCCCCACAACAGTTTCCCCAGGGTACCCCCCCTACACACACACTCCCCAATCTTTCTGCCGACACCTCTCCCTCTATCTGTCTTCTGACATTTCAGCTCCTTCTGCCATCTGAGAGGTCCTGCTGAGTGTCGAGGTGCTTCGATGCTAAATCCCTGTAGGCCTCTTCCACAAAGGTCCTGAATATTTTCAGATTTGGGGGAAACTTGTCCTTCTTTTGTAAAAAGAAATCACTTTAAATTTGAAAAATAATGAAAATCCCCTTGGTTGATTTCCTCTTTCGCCTCTATTATCTGGACCCCACCTGTCTGAGACAAAAAAAAAACTTCATAAAGTTAGTTTTCATTTCTCTATAATATATTCAGCCAAGATTCTCAGGGAACTTTTTTTTCCTTCCTCTCCTTTTTCTCTGTGAGCGTGCAGAGCTGTGTGTCAGATCTGTGGGATGCCTGTAGGCTGCTCCCAAGAGAGACACGGTGCGCTCATCCAACACAAACAGGGTCACAAAACAACGACTCAGCCACTTGTGCGGAGTTTACTTCAAATTAGCCCAACTCTTGTATAAGTACGTCGCACCAATCAAACTCGCGTTATGTCAGACAATGAGCTGACAATGTGAGGCTGAGACAGAGGTGATGCCAAAGGTAGGAACTAAAACAGATTGCATCAAAGTCGAGAGAGACGAGCGCTCCAGTCTGTTCTTCAAGAAAAATCTGCAGAGAGAGGAGCCAACTGTGAAACAGAAGTGCTAAATACTCCCCTGAATAACAAGTGAATGTGTGTGTTGCTCATCTTCTAATTCGCTAAACGATTCTTATTCCAAAGGGACGAGCGGATAGTCCAACCAGAGACTGGGCGAGACAGTCACGAGTGCAAACAGGTAAACAAAACAAGGCTCGCCGGATCCTCCGAGTGTCACGAGAAGCTGTGATAAGCAGAATTAGCAGCGTGATTAATATTCCAGCCATATTTTTGCAATGAGGAAGCAGAGGGCATGGCAGCTGCTCCCTTTTGCAGGCCTTGCTGTTATGACCATGGGGGCGACGCCAGACACCCAACAACCCTACCACACCTTCACCTCCTCACTCCACATCCCTCAGCAGGTATCCCCGTTCCTCCTAATCTTGTTGCTTCCTTTCTTCTCTTATTTGCATATTCGCCTACCCCCCACTGATTCTTTGTTGCACTCTCTTCCGCTGTTGCTCAAAACTTATGGTTAAGAAAAAAGGAAACTATGTTACTTGTGCATAAGCAGACAAGTGCTTACCGTTACATGCTTGAAGGAAAACGCCGATATCTGGTCTTCTTTCTCGTATGCTGTAGAGCTAATTCTTATTTAATACCCTCTTAAAGACACACTCTGCAACTTTTACACCTTAAAATAATGTTTTTGTAAAGTTTTGGCGGGATGTCTTTGCAATAGATGGTTGAGAAATTATTACTAGATCTATATTTGATCGGCTGACCCCCAAAATCCTATCACTCCAAGGATCAATGTGCTTAAAAGGAAACCACGTTAAACCTACTGACATTTACTTTGAGGGCCATCAAATTATTTTCATACTCAACAATCAATTCCTCCTCATCTTCCTTTCAATGAGGCGCTCTGTCGTGCTGGAAGAGGCAATCAAGATGAAACGCTTCTTCGTAAATGCAATCATTTAAAACAGCTCTATTGATTTGCAGTGACACTTTTCCTCTGGAGGCACATGTGAGTACACACCACGCCAGCAAAACGTCCCCCACAGCAAACACAAGACTGCAGGACCCCTCAAACTGAGTTCACTGTGTTTTTTAGGCATACCACGATGATTCTGACAGATGAGTTCTTCATCAACACAAGAATAGCCTTTGAAATTTTAGTTAAGGATGGATTATTTACAACGTATAATATCCAAGCTGCCCAATAATCAGTCTCTGCAGGGACCCATGTAAAATCTTTCTTGGGCAATGTTTCGGTTCATTCATAACCTTTTAAAGAAATTTAAGATTTTTTAACACGCTAAGCTATTGCTTTCAAAGTAGTTTCAGTGATTCTTGAGGTAGAATCTTTACCAACATCATATTGGACAGCACTCTGCAGCCATTAGCTGCCCAGAGACTAGGTTCACTAGTGGGAGGTCTCTACCTGCTTTATGGCAATGTTTACTGTGCTGGAAGCACATATAAAGGCTAGCAGTTAGCTTTTCCAGTTTGCCGAACGTCAATAAAAAGCACAAAAAGAAGAATTTTACTTTTTCTGTTGGCATCATGGTGGAGCCTGGATGTAAAAGTAAGAGAGTAATGTCTTTGGAGGTGAAGCAAAGAGCTAAAACCAGAGTGAACATCGGCGCGGCCTACGCTAGTTTGAGGGAGCTAAAGGAGGCTACAAAATCACGAACTGATGGTGACCTGGCTTTGTTGCTACTGGACTTGTAAGTAATAATAATTTGTCCAACATTGTGGATCTTTTAACTTTGTGGTTTATTTTAGTATTAGTTGGCTCATGTTAGTGTTAGCTCATTGTTAGCGCTAGCTACAGCAGGCTGCAGCAGGGTTGTTTATGACAGTTGTAATTCCACTTTCAACCAGTAGGAGAAACTTATTTAGGGTTGCTTTAAGGAGCAAGTCATCCTCCTACCCGAGTCTTACTCAGGGAGACTGGGTCAATAATTCAGGCTGGGACTTTGATACCAACACAGTGCAGCCTAGAAAACTAGCTTTACTTCCTGTTGAGCAGCTGATCTGTCGATGATGGGCATTTCATGCACAGAGGGTGTTATGTGCAGTTGGGTGAGAGACGTTCAGAGGAGCAGTTTGAGGGATGGGTTATGAGCCAATAATATACAGACGTGGACATAATTGTTTACATCCTTTGTTTAAGAAAGAAAAACTCGCAATGGTCAAAGAAATAACTTGAATCTGACAAAAGTAATAATACATACAAATTCTATGAAATTGAACCAATGATAGTCAGACATTGCTTTTCAATTATTTAAAAAAATAAACTCATGGGACAGGCCTGGACAAAAATGAGAAGAGCATTTCAAGCAATATGGCAAAAATGTACAGAAAACCATCTCAGACTGTACCTTTAAATGGCATCCTTCATGTTGGCTTACAGTCATTAAAATATTATAGATAATTTCTACTTTTTCTCCTATTTGCAAATGCCTGTGTTAGTTTCTAAAAGTTGTTTTTTTTTTGGTCACTCCATGCTCCTCCAACCTTTTGAGTTGCCCTAACCCATGGTGCTTGGTTGGCCTTTGACCCTTGTACTCTGACAAGGACAGCAGCTCCAGTCTGGCAGAAATAAACCTAGGGTTGATGTGCTAAAGATGACTTTTTAATTTGGAGTAAATTACAAATTAAATGGTTTCATGAGCCATTATAGGTATCAATTACTGGGTTTTGTATTAAATTGTGCACAAATGGTATCAAATCTTCCCAGTATTGATTTACATTGATCCCAGGACTGTTAAGCTGAAACTAGAATCAGGTTCACACTGATTTCTGGCTGCTATAAATAAAATCTTTATTCACTAAAGAATTGTGAAGAAAATCTTTTCTAATGAGATTGATTTGGTTGCTCTGTGGTCGTTCATTGTGACAAACATCCTGAATCAGAGCTGATTTAGTTCCCTCGTGAGTCACAACCAAAAATGACTAATGACAAACATCAAGCAGTGATGGCGATGGCTACAATCAACCAACCACAAGCACACCCATGATCTTTTCCTTTTCTCCATTTTCTTTTTCTACCTAAAGTCCAAATATAAGTAAAAGTAAAATAATCATCACCTGATATATACAGTATATCAGGTATATACAGATATATCTGTTCAGTGTTGAACTAATGTCATGTTGTCCAACATTGATTAAATCTTGGGCACTGTGTTATGTATCAATCCTTTTGCAATTTTCAGAATCACAGTGTGTTCTGTCCATAGCTGTTACTCAAGAATGTTAATTTTGCAAACAAGAATGATCTATTTTCAGTGAATTTGTGTCAAACCAAATCCACGTCTACCAAGAATGAGAGCAGTCCAATCCATGGACATAAATAGTTATGCACTGTAGTTCTTTCTCTTAACTCATTCACTGCCAGCCGTTTTCTGATCTGCTCTATGATCATGTAAACGCCAAAACTACCAAAAGAAAGAGTAGACTCACTTCTTACATCAGGAATAATCGCTGTATTTCTACGTTATCCGTTCGTTCACAATCTGGTGCCCAAGCGCTGCTGCAGAAGCATTTCCGGTTCGGCGCATTGCTTTGTTCACAGCAGCGGCCCAAAGCAAACTCGTAATCCATTGATTTTCTGCTTCCTGATCACGTGATGTGTGACATACACGGATGAAGATCTGCTTTAGACACGTGATGTTTGTTCTCACGGTGCGGGGGCTCGCTCAGACGCCCGCCCCGTAAAAAAATGCAAATGACGACTAAAGTCGTCAGTGGCAGTGAATGAGTTAAGATGGTCAATTTTGACAGTAAAAATAAAAGTTTGAAGCAAAACAAATCCAACTTTTCTATAATTTGGTCACACATGCAAACTCAATATAGACAAGTTCTGCACGTCCATGCAACATTGACTGTTTGCATTGAAGCATTTCAGGAAAGAGAAATGGTTAAAGTTGTAATTAGAAATACAAAAGAACACATCTGTCTCCAAATAATTATCATTGCAGGATGCTATTCTCATTGGTAAGTAGATAGGCAAAGAAGAAAGATCACTTTCCCTGGTGACCCACTCCAACTCTTCCAAGGGAATACAAAGGCATTCCCCGGCCAAAGTTTTTGAATGATTTTATTTTTTTACTTCCTTTTTGTAAAACAAATGTTTTTCATTCTCTTATTGTTGTTCTAAATGTTGAATTCTTTTAGGGAATGCATTTGTAGTGTTTTCTGAAATGGATATTCTCGTTATTCTGATAAATTGTTAGCCTGGCAAGCCATACTATACATAGCCTGGACCCATAAACAGAGCTCAGTCGTATGGGCGGGAATCTACGTCTTGTCTTTCAAACTGACTGCACACAATTGGACAGCGCTAGGACCAATCAGAGCAACAAACAATGTGATGTATTCATAGCAACGGAAATCAGTCAAAGGGGCTGCCCACCATACACCATCGAAGTAGAAGAAGAAGAAGAACCTCTATCTGCTCGTCTTAAAGAAAAGCCCAAATCTAAATCGTCAAAAGTTGATGCCTTTTCAAACGAGCGTCGTTCCTGTTCTTGCACCATGGTACCTCTGTTGCAGTTCAGTTGAAGTCTTCAGTAGCTTTAGCCTTAAGTATGTTCTGAGATTATTTCTCACTGTCATCTAGGTTACCCACCCGTTTCTTAGCTGGATGTTTCAGCGCTGACTCGCCTAAATATAGAAGCTGCCATTTACTGCCAATCATTCTTGTGCTTTGTAGGAAAAAAAACAGCCAAAGACTTTGAAATTTTCCCATGTGAGATAATTCATGGCAGCTTTTATGAAGTCATAATTTCATCTATGTTTTTTTTTTCCTTGTGTTGTTGTGAGATGAGTTTATCCATGTCGGTGCACACACTCTTACACTCTGCTCGCTGTCAATCACCCGACGCCCACTGGAAGAAGCTGCGCTCCCCATCAGCTGAAAATCCCTCTCAAACCCAGCAGATCCTATCAGGTCGTCTTATTTTAGAGGTAATGTGGACCGGAATTTGACAAAGTAAATGTGTTTTTTAAAAAGACACGAGTTAAAAGCTGAAAAATGAAATCAAACACTTGCGTGAAAGCAATAAACCAGGTGCACGCAGAAAATGAGCCATAACTGCTAAATGACACCAATATGCTCATTTAAATTTGTTCTTTTCTGTCCATTAAACCTGTCCTCACCTTCACACCCACACGCTATTCCTGCTACCTTTCTGCAGCAAAGAACGACGTACTTAACTGGAACAGTGATGCTAAATACTTTGCAGCAATTATATACACATGCACAGCAATTTCTTTGGGTCACGTCGTCATAATAAGAGTGGGAAGCATTGCAAAGTCGGGAGGAGTGTGTGTAATTGTGGTCATAGTGAAACTGTTCCCTGACATGTAGTCACACCTGGTTGGTTGGCAGCCCACTGAGGACGAGAAGATCCCCCACAGTCCCTGTTATTGGTATGCGAAAATACTGCGATGTTACAGTGAGAGGAGAGAACAAGGAGGCTGTGGAGCGTGTTCCTCTCCTGCACTGTGAAAATATAGTGAGAGTGTGTGTGTGTGTGTGTGAAGAGGAGCTTTTTCGGCCCAACAAGACATGTGTCACAGTGTGAGGAACAGTGACACGAATCTTCTCCAGCTCAGGCGATGTTTCATCAGACTCCATTCAAGATGTGACTGCAGGCATTTAGCTGCACATTCTGTGTATTTTATAATACACAAATATGCGCGCCCTGCTTACCGCGTCGCCATGTCAAGACGCCAGGAAAACGATCCTGTAACAGCGTGACACAGGTGTTAAAAACTTTCCCCTTTGGTGAAACTTTTCAGCGCGGGCGCAGGAATTCTGCAGTCGGCTCTTTTTCTATGCTAATGTCGATAGAAAGGGAAGAAAAGCAGATCCTGCAGATGCATCACTGTAAATCGGATTCAGAAAAAAAAGACAGGAAGGCGTTTTTTTTATTTCTTATTGCAAAGAAAATGCTGAAGTATTGCGGGAGATGAGCTTGTTGGTGGGTATCAGTTCTGTTTAGATTTGCCAGAAGGCTACAGGCTAATGCTGAATTGCAGCTAAAGTGGAGGAAGGTTTCATATTGTTGCTTGTTTCCAGGTTTATTTGAGAACACATTTGTGCTGCCAGGATCTAAAGCTAAAACTTAGTTTTAGCCATGTTTTAAGTTTAATTTAGAAAGGAATCGGTGCATCAAAAAGTCACGATAATGGACCAGAACAGCCTCTACCCTCACAGCTCCTGCTCCTTCATGATTACAAGGCCTTATTTTAAAAAAAAACAATAATTATTTATGAAAAATTCAAATCTTTCCACATTATTGCCTATTAAAACTGAGAGGCTTTTTGATCCCGGATGAAGAAATAACTGGTCATGAACATAAAAGTGTCCATTCTAACGGCACAGAGGCTGTAAAAAGGTCTCCGACTCATATATTTTACTATTACTGCAGTTGATTTATGCTGCTCCTATGCTTCTGTGCAGTTATGTTCAACACAAAAGGGTTACACAAGGCAAACACCTCTAGCGTGATGAGTTCAAGGTGCCAGACAAAGAAAAACAAAAACATTTTTATCATCGATTTTTAAAGTTTGTGTTGTTTTTTTAATAGAACAGAATAAAAATATGTGTAAAGTCTGTGTTTGTAAGTTGACAACAGAAAACTGAAGCTTAGACACACTTCAGATGGTGAAGTCCTCTTTGTCAAGGCTCACATTTAGATTTCAGGCTGAAAGGGAAAAAACAGTGATAAATGATGAAATACTAGCCTGGCAAGTCATCCCATATATGTGAGTATGTAGTCTGACCATGAACCAGAGATGGATCTCAGTCCTGGGTGCGTAAGTAACGCGTAAAGTAAAAATGGGTTTTCCCTGCGATCTCAGCAGTGTGCCTTTTCCCAATGAGAGGCTTTAAAACAACAAAACTGCATTTTATGCTTTGCGGACGTTGCTCATATGGTGGAAAGCAGGTGTTTGAATGAACCCTTTTGTCTTTTACCCACATGTCTCATTAATCACGAAAAAATGGAATTAAAGGTTGAATATGAAACACTGACACTATGGCGACATCTAGTGTTTAGAGGTGGTATTGCAACAACAGAACACATTTTCCAGCGGTCGGGGTGTTGGTTCACTGCTGATATGTGAAGTGATCAGCCAGCACCATGTCCAGTGACGAATTGTACAGGATAAGGACTAATTTCTAGTAATAAGTTTATTTCACAACAGTTTTTACCATTAGAACATCTTGTGGGCTCAGAATCAGCTGCTTGGCTTGTTGGGTCCGCCATTTTACACAGTGCCAGCCTCGCCTTGCCGAGCGTACTTTCTACTGCAACGGTGCCTTCTAGTGGCTGGTAGATGTAAACATAAACCCAGTGTCGTGCCCGTCAAAATAAAATTTAGATTTATTTTTTTTAAATATAGCTTTTAAAGGAAAAACTGTACATTCATTCTGCACACCTCTTAACGCCCGTGGAGGTAGTATTTTTTTTAAATATAGCTTTTTATTAAAATGTTCCATATTCCACTTTTAATGAAACTCCCAGACTCTTCATGGATGCCGACAACGAATTTGGAATTAACCTAATTCAAGATGGCTGCCACAGCTAACTCACCAACATACATTTCTTTTTTTATAATTTATACATATAGTTGATCAGTGATTCTGCGTGTAAAACATTATGAAAACACTTCGGTTTAGTCAGTCTAGCTGCATATAGAGCGACTGCCACTGTGACATTTTGTGATTTTATGAAGTGAACAAACTGTATATTTTGCAATGCCTTGGCTGCATGCATGAGGCAGTTTTCTGGTTTGACTGCATTACAATAAATCTTCCCCCTTCTAAAGAACTGAACCAGGGAGCTGCCTCCAACCCGCTGTCAGAAGCTCACACTGAGAGACTCCGGGCCCAAATCTGGAGCAAGAAGTGAAGGTTTGCAGAGCGAAGCTCAGGGATGGTAGAAAGCGAACTCTTTGACAGTGGATCAAAGATGAGCGGGGGGGGTCAAAGGGTACAGCTGGTAGGGTTGGGGGGAGCAGGAAACCCACGCCGAGCGCAGGCATATGGCGAACATACAGTCCATTCACACATATGCACGGTTATAATTGAGTGTCATCTGACCCAATGAGACTTTCCTCAATATGTCACGCTCAAAAATTAAACGCTATTCAATTAGATCTACTTTCAAAATGTCAGAGCGGACTGATTCGGATCAACCTTAACTGCTGCGCAAAGGTTTTAATTTGACACTGAATAAAATGAGCGCTTTCATCACCGTGGCTCCAGTCCGCTCAGTTCTGCTTCCATTGCAGGCTCACAAATTAGACCTCCAAGATGTGATGAGGGATCTTTCATATTACTGCTAATCGTGACAAATGGGACAGGGTGAACGCCGTGGCACATCCATAAATGTGTGGCAGTTTCATTCTGGCTAAATACCATTTGAGTCCACCGATTGTCATGATAATCATGAATATGGACTCTTTCCTTTTTCCCCCTTCTCTTTTGGAGCTGAAAAGGCATTAAAGCGGGTGATTTTGGGATCAAAGGACCAAGAAAAGTAAATCAGTCCTTCCTCTTTTTCTTCTACTTGGTCACTAATTGCAGTCGGTTCTGAGCCGCTGCCTCCTTTTCCACGCATCAGGGGTGTTAGCAGAATATTTGGAGTGAAATGTTGACGCAGTCAACATAAGGGGAGCTAAATATAAAATGGCCGCTGTTATGCTAATGGATGCCACTGAATAATTCAAGCATGGATGATAATAAAAATGGAAAAACAGGGGACCTGTCGAGCTACACCACCGCATGTGTCACGACAGGGCACTAATTTGCTGTCAAGCCCGATACAACCCCCCTTCGACACCCCGCCTCAACCCGAGCTCCCCCATCCTCTCTTGCAATTCAGCTGTGAGGATTAGTAAATATTTTGTCTTTCCCTTTGCTTCCTGCACATCTTTAGGCGGAGGAGGGAGCTGGTTTAGCGAGCCCTTGAAATTCAGGGAATTATAGTGAAGGAAGGCTTCGCTCTGTGTTCTCTGTCATGTACTCTCAGGAGAGGCTAAGGCCGGGTGGGAAAGAACAAGCTTGCCTCCTCGCTGCACCCTGCGGGCCTTCAGGGCCAACACACCGAGGTGAAGGCCACATCAAAAGGAAGATGAAAAGAGAGATACAAGAGAAGGTCTCCAAATTGGGGAAAGACTGTCTTTCTTTTCACTCTTCTTGCCATGACTGTGCAGCCCCTCGTCTGTCACCCAAAGCCAGGTGTCACGGTTGGTTCTCAACATTCGCTCTCTTATTTTTCCTTTGCTAAATCTGTGCACACCTGCCAAACGCACCCACTCCACAGTCCCCTTTCAAAACTGTTCACATGAGATAAATGCTTATAAATCAACAACGTATGTGCAAATTTGATAAACAGAATTATAAAATGCAGACGTACACACAAACAGTTTATTACTGGAAGTATTAAACACTAGAAGTATTCTTGTGTCTATTAAAATGATAATGTGTAGTTTTTACCATTAATCTCTGGAATTATCGAAATGTTGAAAATGAATTAAATGATGCCCACTTGTTGAAAAATATTGGCAGTTTCGTAACATATAACCACAAAAATCAGCTCTAAAATACATAAAGCGCGGGTCTATAGTCTCTGAGGGACGCCATATTTGATGCCATGTTCCCTTCTATGTGAGCCGGCTCGAGGTCCTGCACCTGCTGATGATGTCATACTAGATGATTGGATGGACATATGACTTACGGAAGTTAGGTTACCACGTTCGAAAACATTTAGGCAAAACATGAATTTAATAACAACACTGCTAAACTCTTTCCAAAACCAATGTGAAAGAACAGAATCGAAAAAGAGATGCAATATATTTTGGCCGAGTGGCATTGCCGTAGTGTGATGTCATCGTCAGGCGCAGGACCCCGAGCAGATCCGGAACCAGCACCGCCATAAAACTAGCATCAGCATTGCGTTCTCTTGATGAAATTAACCGAAGGACTATCAAAGTCTGAGGAGTCACGCCGAGGTCCCATGCTTTCTCCTCGACAGGTAACATTTACCGTAATGTTTTTTAAACTAGCGACAGTCACGGCGACATGGCGTAAAACTACCCTGAAATGTATGTACTGCCCCCTATTGCCAGGAAACTACACACTGTCACTTTAAGACTTGAATAAACATTTTCTCAGTTTTCTAGAAATTACGGTTAGGGTTAGTTTTTCTTGCTTGCTTAGACATAATCTCAAGTGACGAATAACAAGATTTTCGATTTTTATCCCAAAAAACCACCCCACTTATGCCCATAGTGTGATTTCCCAAAAGCCTTTGGTTGAAACCATGGGATATCTTTTATCTAATGATGTGATGCATGCTGCTGCAAATTTTGGCCAATCCACATCCTAAATCCTCAAGGTGTCCTAGAATGCAATTAATCAACAATCTAAAACAGAGCTTTTAGCCTCCATAAGAAAAATTGTTTTGGCTTTCATCTGTCCCAGGAGCCCTGATACAGGCCATTCTAAACCCCCTTACTCAGGCCTTCAGTGAAAAGAGCTGTTGACCCCTCCCACTCGGCCAGGACATGCTGATTGGTTGGTTTCCCCAGAAGGCCTCAGACACATGCAGATTTGAGGAGGCGTGGCTCCCCCTTACGACGTGTTAAGGAAGACTTTCTCAGAACAGGAGGTTTTCTCTCGCCTTTTTCAACTTTCTAATTTACATAAAAAGTAGGTCACACACGACTTTGACCTTTTGGCATGCTACTTTTGACCACCCAAGCTGTCTTATTCAACAACATGGAAAATGTTGGTTTACATTCGAGGTCCCCTTTAAAGGTGTGGAACACTTTAATTAATACATTTACAGTGGTCTCTATAGGAATGAATGCCTTGTAAGTCGTTCTCATGGGGAAAAAATATACCGGTGCACCATTTCTCAGACCTAAAAGTTACCCACATCACAGCTGAGCTTCAGACGGCAGGTTTTGGAGTCTTATTTCCTGATATTTGGACATCTCACCCTGGATCGTATAACAGCAACACAACTCTACTGACTTGCAACGTTGATGTTTTATCTCCACAAATAACACAAGCCTGGAGGAGCTTCTGCCGTGTGGTGCTGTTGCTAATGCTAATGGTTAGCTTAAACTAGCCGAGACGTCCTCTACTGATTCCTGACCATTAAAACAACAACAGCCTTCCCTGTCGTGAGTCAAGATAGGTGAGTCCATGAATGTTAAGTGACAGTGTGATATAGATCTGTCAGGATTATCAATCCTAGTGTTTCACCGTCTATTTTCTATCAGAAGCTAATGCAGGAGCTAGGTATAGGAGACTAGTTTCATGTTCAGAAAATACATTTAAAAATTTTTTTTCAGTCAACCACCCTTAAGAGTGATGTTTTGGGATTTTGATAAAAACAGACAGCTGCCTAACATAGATTAACTTAAACACTGTGTGTAAAGCCGGTATGTAAACACCAAATTCGGGTATTCAAACATGTTGGATTGTCTTGGTCTGGTTTTCAGGTCCAAAGAACATGCTGCCTGTTGAATGTGACCTAGAGCCAATCAGAAAGCAAGGAGATAGAAGTGTGCTGTATGCTTCTCCTTCGACATCTTTCGACGCTCATCTGGCATCTTCCTCAGAGTGGTGGGGATGTCTCTTCCTTGCTGTTTTATCAGCGGGCAGTAGAGTATATTCGGGGTATCCGTGTATTATCAAGAACACAAAAAAAACAATGGATATAAAGAACTAATGAAGATATTGTGATATTTCTGTCTGACAGGGGAATGTCCATGAGTGAAATCAGCTCAGGTGTACTTTGTAGTTTTGGCCAAGTTACTTAGGCCTAAAACTGGTATGTCCATGATTTTTATAACAATGTGTGGGGTCTCTCATGCTTTAAAAATAGCCAGACAATTTAAAAATCCTGCCGTGTGAAACGGGTATTAGGAGTTTGAACCAACGTACTGTGGAGGACTTCCAATGGTAAAATTTATATAAGTAAAAAAAAAAAAAGCCTAAGGCAAAATCTTAATTCCCAAAATACCAAAATCATAGTAATTCAAAGAAAATCAAATTGTGAAGTTACAAAACAGGAAATAGACTAAAGGTAGCCAATGTCTCACCAAAATATGCTGAAAAGTCACTAGACAGCCCAACATTTGCACACCCACCCTCTCCAATGTTGCTGCTGCAGCAAACAGTTGTGTTTAATGTGCTAATGACAATACTTGACTGTTTTACTGCAATTAATCTGCTGTACTATGTGACCAAAGTGGTGTAGCCATACACACATGCTGTCAGTTAACATACAGTATAAACCCAACCATTAAAGGTTCATCATGATGTGACAAAGCCAACAGCAGCCATTAACTTTTCATTTGTTTTAGTCACTGGTTTTGCTGCCGTTGCAGTCCCTGCGTGCTCCATCCAGAGCTGCTCTCATTAGCTACATCCAACTCTTCCCCTGGTTTTCTGCAGTGTCCCTGTCCTGGGAATGGTCTCACACTACTTAACGCTGTCCCCAGGTGTTCCCATCACACTTCCTCCTGCTTATTCCGGATGCTCGCATAAATAAAGTCCTCTCTTCCTGGCACAACACATCTTAATTCCCAGATTTCCACGAGGCATGCTGTGGCCCTTTCACAGGCTCCACGCTTAGCTGTAGTGAGCTTCCTGAGCCGGATTTTAAAAAATGCCAAGGTTTCACACGTTACGCTTAACTTTCAATTTAACATTAATGATGTTGTTCTCCACAAAGGCATGAGGCTGGAAAATGTGCAGAAAGCATTTTTAAAAAGCATTCATGATCAGCTTTTGTGTGTTAACTAAGAAGACATGAGGAATGCCAAATCTCTGATGGTTAATAATTACATTGTATGAGATGGCAAAAACAAGCAGTAGCACGCCAAATCTGGTATTGAAGGAGCAAATTGAATAATTAAAAACTGGTGCCAAGTTACAGAAACAGCAGGCCTTCCTGTTGATCTCATTCTTCACTTAAAACCAGAGAGAATGCACGTTTCTCAGTCTTATGACGGAATTTCCAGTTGTTGTGGTTGTGCCACACATTTTAAACCATTTCCAAATTGCCAATCATGGGTACAATGTGCTTCGTTAAAGAATGCAGCATTAACTCAAGGGAGAGAATCAACTTTGCATATCTGGAATGTTTTATATCATCGGGATTTGACCCTGATGTGTTTTCCATTGAATTCATTTGAGGGACACAGAAAAATTCCAAGAAATTTTTCCAACCTAAACAATATACCTTAACCAATAACCGTATTCATCTTCACTTTGTCCATGAAAAACTGACACACAAAAAGAATTTCTATTGCATCTGTAGCTACTGGCCACACACAGTTTTTGCCGAAAATTGTGTTTGTTCTTCGACAGAGGAAGTGAAAAAATCAGTACATTTTCTACAAGTCTCTTTGCATCTATCTCTTGATCCTGATCCTGTAACCAGTAAACCTTCTTTGTGTTCTGAGGCGAAAGTTAAAAGGCTCAAAGGCAAACCAATGAGCTACAATTGTTTTATGAAAAATGTATCTAGGCTGAAAATGTTCTTTCTCTGTATTTTGATTAGTTCTTCTTTGTGAGGACTAAAGCCTCCTTTCCCACCGGATGTGAAAGCGTAGCGAAACGGTGGCAAAACGTATTTTGCGTCAATTAGCCGTTGTTATAGTGGACGGGTTCCGTTCCACCAGCAGCAACACGTCCCAGAAGCGAATGGACACTATCATTACATTTTGAGTCTATTTTCACGCACTACGCTTCCAAAATACCTCAAACTCTGCAGTTTAGATCAGGCCAGACAGGAAGTCAAACATGAAATCAGTGTAAAACATCCAGAAATTGTTATCATGTGGACTAATGAAATCACGTGCAATTCTCCTGTGATTTTGTGACCTCACAGGATCAGCTGTGGAAGGTTTTTGCTCCTGTTTCTCGTCAGAATCACTCCTGGTTGGAAGGAAGCTCGCGGGTAAAACGCCTCTATTTTGTTACAAGCCGTTTTCGTGTCCAATGGAAAGAAGGCTTTAGTGGCTTGAGCTTTTTTGCTAGAGATGGGTGGAAGCAGCCGGGTGTGAAGCAGCTGGGATGAGAATCAGCTCCTCTAAATCCTAGACCATGGTCTTGAGTCGGAAAAGGGTAGAATGCCTTCTCCAGGTCAGGGACGAGGTCCTGCCCCAAGTGGAGGAGTTTAAGTATCTTGGGGTCTTGTTCACGAGTGAGGGAAGGGTGGAGCGTGAGATCGATAGGCGGATTGGTGCTGCGTCTGCAGTGATGCGGGAGTTGTACCGGTCTGTCGTGGTGAAGAGAGTGCTGAGCCGAAAGGCGAAGTTCTCGATTTACAGGTCGATCTACGTTCCTACCCTCACCTATGGTCAGAGGCGCCGTTTGCGGGCAGGCAAGACAGGCAATTGCCTGGGGCCCCCAAGGCAAAGGGGGCCCCAGAGGACCGACAGGCTTTGAACCAAGTCAGAACATTGAGACCCTGAAAAGTTGTCATTGACAGCTGGACATCTCACACCCCCTTTACGGGGCCCCATCCACCTCTCCCCCTCCCACACTCAAAATGTGTCGGCTTTTTACCTGTAGAAGCCGATGGGATTTGGGGTGCGCACTTCTCATTACCGTAATTCCTGAACCGTTCAAGATATCTGGAAAATTCCAAAAGTGCTGAAAATCTTTAAAATAGAGCTTTTGGTGTAATGCACATTATGGTAGCCTCCTTTGATAGTTTGTCAACCTTGATGCTCCGCGTCATAACTTCTGAATGGTTGATCGAATTAAAATAATTCCAAGGGTTTCTAAAAGTACAAAAAACGAGCTTTCCAACGAGATATTGCATGGGGTAGTCCATGTTACTGAAAATATCGCTATTATAGGGAAACCTGCTGCAGCATCACACAAAGAAACGGAACGAACGGCGACGGGAGAGAGAGCGGAAAAAGAAACGGCGGAGATAATCTGCATGAATAGCTATTATAAAATGATGTAAATATCACTAAGAAAGTCCACTCAGTTGAAGGAATTTCTGTAGATAGTGACCATGAGGAGGGACAGATTACCTAACCAGGTGATGTGAAATGTTTGTCCAATCAAACTTGTTTTTTATTTGAACAACACTCAACTATTAGATTCAGCTTCATTCAAGCATTATTTAAATTTCCAATAACTATTTATTTGGCTGAAAATAGATTTTATCCTTCTGGGACCAATTTGAAATGATATCAAATGACCCTGCACAATGGCTGAATAACCCAACCGATAGTGAAGTGTTCACTTGTCACTTAAGGACAAATTCAAGTTTGAAATAAAGATTTCATAAAGTAAAATTATTTGTTACTTTCTGTTCTTCATCAGCCTTCACAATTATAATTTTAAAATGCACATGCTAATTGTTTACATTTTAAAAAATGCTATTATGCACTTTGTAATAAAGAAATGTTCAGTCAGTGTTGGATTCTATATGTATGATGAAACCTAGTTTGGGGGCCCCCTTGAAAATTTTTGCCTGGGGCCCCAAGAGACCCTTGCAGCGCCTCTGCCTATGGTCACGAGCTTTGGGTAGTGACTGAAAGAATGAGATCACGGATACAAGCGGCCAAAATGGGTTTTCTGCGCAGGGTGTCTGGGCTCTCCCTTAGAGATATGGTGAGAAGCTCGGTCATCCGGGAGGGACTCAGAGTAGACCCGCTGCTCCTCCACATCAAGAGGAGCCAGTTGAGGTGGCTCGGGCATCTGATTAGGATGCCTCCTGGACGCCTCCCTGGTGAGGTTTTCCGGGCACGTCCAACCGAGAGGAGACCCAAAAGAAGACCCAGGACACGCTGGAGGAATTATGTCTCTCGGCTGGCCAGGGAACGCCTTGGGTGCAGACGCAGATGGAGAAGTATAAACTAGGCTTGAGTCAGTGGTAGAGTCGCATTGCTGTTAAACATTCGGAGGCAAGAAGTCCAAAAATCAGGAAATAAGTCTCCAAATTCTGCCGTCTGAAGCTCAGCTGTGCTGTGGCTCACTTCTACTTCCTGAAACAGAAGATCGCCAGAGCTTCTTTCCCACAGAGATTTACTCACAAGGCATTCATTTATACTAGAAACCACTGCAAATGTAATGACAAAATGAGTGAACTTGGTCTGTAAAAGTTTCCTCTGACTTCCATAAATTAAAGCTGTATAAATATTTCACAGCTGTTGAAACTCTAAGTCATTTCTGTGTCCTACACATTCTCCTCTGGCGTAGTTTTGTCATTATTTTACAGTGAGCTCGATCCTGAGGGCCTTCCACGGAGATAAAAAAGAAATATGCAGCGCAAGATGAATATTGGTTCATAATTTAATAACTGGTAAATTAAAATACACATTATTGCACTGGAATAATGATATAAATATAAAAAACTGCACATCCACGATTTCCATAAGTTTGCATTTCATTTCCAAAGCGGACACCCATTCATTATTTTGATTTTATTCTGAATGCTGTGCAATAAGTGTCGCTGTGATCCCTGCAGCTTCCCTCACACAAAACTCTTCACTGCAGAGATGAGTGTTTTCTGCAAATAGGAAAAAAAAATCAAATATCTGTACCTGTTACATCTGAATGTGGGCGCGAGAATATGAGGTGCAAATCTGAAGTGTGGGAAAATTCATTGTGAAGCAAAGACAAAAACCGGATAATGCCGATGACTCCGGTAAAATAGTCGGCGTCAGATGTGGAAGAAGAGAAATTGCCCTTGAAAACTGTCTTTGTCTGATGCAACAGAAAACTGTCAAGAGCCATTTTGAATCTGCAGCTCTGCAAAAATGTTTAACGGTGACTGTCTTCAGCTGTCGTCTGCTTTTGAAGTTTGACTCTTCTCGCTTCCAAGCAAAGAGCATCGCTCCTTTTGTTGTTGTTGTTTTCTTTGTCATTTAACTTCTTTTAAAATCATGCCGGGCTCAGGCTTTTTTACCCCATCAGGGGATTTGTTCCACCGAATTTTATTTATTTTTTGCCACTACCCTAATGAGACCGTCTCATCGTTTCCATGGTGACAGTCACAAAACTGTCAGGTTCCCGCTCTTTCAAAAAAAATCTTTTGGCGAGGAGCGGGGTGTTCTGCAACTGTCAGAGACAAATTTTTCAAACGGCGTGTAGATTTCCTCCGAAAGACGAGCCCTTCACTTTTTGGTGAATTCAGCCAGTTTGTGATAAGCTTTTATCACAACACACAACCCTGCGTTGTCGAAATGTGCCGACTGCTGAATAAATAACGCAAAAGCATACGCGAGCGAGCTGTTGTTGACTTGTCGGTTGGCTTTCGGTTCTACTGGCTGTGACTTGTGCTGTAGATCCTTCTCCAGAAACGATCCGGCACTGGAAATCACAAACCACCTGAACCAATATGTCGATTATGATGCAAAAAACGCTTCCCAGAAAACAAAACTGGATTAATTTCTTCATAGAAAAAAGTCTGAGATGATTTGAGCTTTATGACATGGTGCATTATCCTGCTGGAAGTAGCCATCAGAAGATGGGTCCACTGTGGTCATAAAGGGATGGACATGGTCAGCAACAATACTCAGGTAGGCTGTGGCGTTGCATTGATGATCAATTAGTACTAAGGGGCCCAAAGTGTGCCAAGAAAATGTCCCCCACACCATTACACCACCAGCAGCCTGAACCGTTGATACAAGGCCGGAAGGATCCATGCTTTCATGTTACTGACACCAAATTCTGACCCTACCATCAGAATGTCGCAGCAGAAATCGAGACTCATCAGACCAGGCAACATTTTTCCAATCTTTGGTGAGCCTGTGTGAATTGTAGCATCAGTTTCCTGTTCTTAGCTGACAGGAGTGGCACCCGGTGTGGTCTTCTGCTGCTGGAGCCCATCTGCCTCAAGGTTCCACGTGTTGTGAGTTCAGAGATGCTCTTCTGCATACCTTGGTTGTAACGAGTGGTTGTTTGAGTTACTGTTGCCTTTCTATCAGCTCCAACCAGTCTGGTCATTCATCTCTGACCTCTAGCATCAACAAGGCATTTTTGCCCACAGACCTGCCGCTCACTGGATGTTTTCCCTTTATCGGACCATTCTCTGGAAACCCTAGAGATGGTTGTGCGTGACAATCCCAGAAGATCAGCAGTTTCTGAAATACTCAGACCAGCCCGTTTGGCGCCAACAACCATGCCACGTTCAAAGTCACTTAAATCACCTTTCTTCCCCATTCTGAAGCTCGGTTTGAACTGCAGCGGATCGTCTTTGCCATGTCAACATGCCTACATGCATTGAGTTGCCACCATGTGATGGGCTGATTAGTCATTTACGCCAACAAGCAGTTGGACAGGTGTACCCAATAAAGTGGCCGGTGAGTGTATATAGAATATAATTTTTAAGAAATTGCTGCTCTGACCTTCACTGACATCAATAATGCACACGGTGCTTTGATTTGTGCTCTGGTTGAAGAGCCACTGCCCTGCAACAAGGCAAATGTGACCAGAGGACATTGAAAGAGTGAGAAACATCAAAGCCCAACACTTTCTAGGTCTTTACAAAGAGACGACTGGTGTGTCTCCTCAGCTGGACCTAAAGGTGTAAATGCTATGGTCTTGCACAACGTGGAGGGCCTGCAGATGAGCCCTGTCAAACCACACCTTTGTACCTGTCTTCTCGTTTCTTTTTTTTTTTGCCAAGGCTCTCGTCCCGGTAGGGAAACATTAGATGAGGCGCAACAGATCTCACAGTCTCGCCTTCACACGCAGTTTTGGAATCAGAAATCCACTCAGGAATACACAGGAAAGTGCACGCAAGACACTTCTGGCTCTGTCAGAAATATCATCCTCCCCCTAACTCTCTCTCTCTCTCTCACGCACAAGAAAATCAGTCATTTTTAACATTATTTCTCCTTCCTTCCTTGTCTTCACAGTTTCTCATTCTCCCTAAATGTCCTCATTTCTGTTCACACATATTTTGGCGCACTGAACCGTGTGAGAGTCGGCCCCCTTCTCCTTGAGCGGATCCAGGCGTCAATCAAACGGCACATGGCATTGCCTCCATGTGATTGACAGGTGATGCAGATGCACATTTCATGAGACGATCCAGTCGGAGTAAAGGAGCTCCGGTAAAAACAATGCGGACCGGAATGTCATCAGCTGTGTGATAAACACAATATTGTTTTTTGGTTCCGATTGTTCAAGGGTATTTAAGTCAGTCGAGGGACATTTAGTTGCAGGTTTTTTGAGGTTGAATGATGCGGTGTGAGCTCTGTAGTCAGAGCTTGTTGTCCTGTAGAGAAAGGGGGGACACGGAGGCGAATGAAGGAGGGTGGGATTAGCCGGTGGCTGTCAGTGGGCAGCGGGCCACGGGGCAGGTGAGAGGTGAGAGGCAGTGAAGCAAGTGCAGGGTGAGGGTGGGGGAATGGCTGACTCATCCACCCTCCTCGCCCCACTCCTCCAGCACACACACACATCAGTTTTTTATATCGTCACTCCTGAATACAACCCAGAATTGCTATAAATGAGTAAAATATCAAAGATTCTTACAGGAACTCGTCAACAAAAATGATTTTCTGCATCTTCATTCAAAAGCCACCCCAGAATATTTCTGTTTTTGTTTGTGTCTAGCTCTTCAGTTGACTGAATAATCTGCCGGCATGTCTGCAAAGTGAAATGTCAAGGTCAGTTTTTGTCTTTCTGAAAATCTGTGCGATCTCGTCTCGTTTGCAAGTGAAGAAGTGGGGTCTGTTTTTCCTTTTTGTAATTGTATTACAGCAAAGATTAGGACGATCCTGCAAATGAATGTGTGTACTGTTGCATGTTTAACTTGCACAGCAGCACCAAGTCTGGGAACGGACTTTTGTTGGAAGCCGGCTTTGTTTGGGATTTGAAGATGCTGGTGGGATGCCAGATATGGGACAAGGGAGAACGTGATTTTGTATCAGTCTTTATAATCTGCCTAAAGCAGAAAGGACCGGGTGTCACCATTTACTCGCAGTTTTAATATCCGATGGATATGTGTGGGCATCTTTTTAAGCTTGTCTGATGAATGCAAAGGAAAGGCACAGTTGCTTGCAGTTTAAATGTAATTTTGGGCTGTTTTGAACTGTTTGCATGCATAACAGTATTTTCCCCATTGTACATAGCATTCTGAATGGCCTCAGTTTGGGGAAATAACTTTTACATGCAGCTAGTGTGAATTCAGCCAATACCGTTTATTGTTTTAAAACGGCACAATTACGCAGATTCTTTTGTCATTTGCAAGCTTTTCGAACATGAATCTCTTAATTTCTCTACAAAAATTAACATTAATTTGAACAATGGCAGTGGTGTAAAGGTATGCAAATTTAGGAGACTGAAGTTGTTTTAAGACATCAGCAATACCTAGTCTTTCCACTGAATGCGTAATTGTCGCAAAGCAAAAAACGCAGTTAATAGCCGCTGTTGCAGTCGATGGGTGTGTACCCATGGGACGCCACCCAGAAGCGTAGAGTTCCATTGCTCTGCAAAATTTAAGCTTAGTCTATTTTTTTAAGCAGAAGTTCGGAAGTCCCAGACAGGAAGTCAAACATGGAAGCAGCAAATTCACAATAGCATATTCTACAGTAGCTAAAAATAGATTGTGACGTAACTCCGCAATGCATTATGGGATGTAGCCCTAGACAAACAAGCATGTATTTTGCATGGGTGCCTATTAGTCTGAGTCACTCCGCTCATCTCAAAGTTGTAGTTTCGTCTCCTAAAGATGTTCAAACAGGGTGGAACTACCCTGCAGTCAACCTCGCATGGACGTGCAGATCATGTCTATATTGAGTCCGTCGGTCTAGACCACGTCTGTAGGACGTCCTAACTAGGTCTTTGCACAATGAGTAAGCACTGCTGTCAAGTTTGGAGCAAATCGGACTCTAGATACCCAGATCGGATTGCAGAGGGTACATTGTTTGTTCATTTTTCAAAGCCAGGTAAGGTCCGCGACAACATGAAACAGCTGGAAAGTGAAAGGGGCCAAGCTAAGACAAACTAAGCAAAGCAGTGGCAGTGGCAGTATTTATGTGGAGGAGTAGATTATCAACGTGGGGAGCAGATCAAGGGGTGCGCATATTTTTGTTGCATATATTTTGCTGGTGGGAAAGGTCCGACGTCCGAGAATAACACTCTGAGATGTAGAGTTATCCAGGAGGCAGCGGTGTAAACAATGAAGTTAAGCTGAACATTTCAATCAAACAGCATCCAAACGTGGATGAAAAATGCTTTTGACCAGAGGCGGGTAGTATGTAAAAACTATTGATACAAATCCTAACCTAAGAGTTAAAAATAGAACTTAGAGAAAATGTTACTGAGCACTGTGCGCAATGAGTAGCTGATTGAGCATAAAAGTATGAATTTTGTTTCTGTTGATTTGTTTTTAAGCACGTCCAAGCACTCTGTACGTGATTTTTCAATTGGCAAATGCGGTTTGTTTGTCTAGCACTAGCACCCAGCAGCACTTGGGCCGTAACGTCAACTGTAGAATACGCTATTGTCTTGCAATTCTCTGGTGATTTCAGGACCAGGTGCGTGGAACACTTTCGCTGGCGATTAACGTCTGAAATGCTCCCAGTGGGAAGGGAAGCATTTCCCAAGTCATGGAGAAAACACATCTAACTTATTGCCCCACTCATACACCCGATGGAAAATCTGGGTTAGAGTTGGATTGTATTGACATTAGGTATACTTACATGTTTCACATGGGCCCTGAAAGAATGTATCAATTATGACAAGTGTTAATATCCACCACACCTTCGATCTCAGTAAATCATTTCAACATGCGCAGAACTAGCCAACACATCAGAAACAGCGTTGAAGAAGTAGCAGACATCCGTTGTAAACAAACATGGCTGCGTGTGTTTCAAAAGGAGTGTTTCAAAAGCACTCTAGGGTTGTATCCATGGCAGTTTTTATCTTATCAATATGTTCAAAATGAAAACAGATTATTGCTGTCCTAAAATAGCTCGGCTCTACTACAGTAGTTGTAAAATCTGTCTCTATTTCTCCTTACAAAGGCTGTTCGTGACGCTATCTGCGTTAGATTAGAGAATGATTATTTATAACTTTTATACAGAAGCACACTATAAAATGGAATGAAAACCCGCTTTAACTTCAGGGTAAAGTGGCTGCGACTTTTCTACAGCACTGTGTGTGTTTTGAATTTGCTTTCCAAACTGCAGGCTTCCATAAACATGCCAAGTCATGCCCCTCCAGCTGCCCTCTGGGACATTAAAAGCATATTTACCTGAACCGCAGCCCTCTAAGTGCCCCGATCATTCCCTGTGTCACAAGCAATCCACCAAGGCCACCGTGTGTTTAATTAAAAAGACAAGGTTTACCCAAGAATATATCCCTCCAGCATTCCACATACATTTCAATGAGATGCATCTTATTTCTGTTGCAAAAGGCGAGTGATGGAATTTCAAATGGCAGCATAATTATGGTGTGCTTTTCCCTTTGACAGAAAATCAGTAGCTGGTCCTGCAGGTGAAGTGAGCCTGGCTGACTTGAGCTTATTAGAGGCCATCAGGGGAGAGAATACACCTAACATCGACGTGAAGGCTCAGGAAAGGAGGTGTATTAGCATACGCCGGAGAAATGGGCCATGTAGACCAGCGTATTTGTTTGATGGAAACAGTTTAGCAGTCAATTATACAGCAACAGTAGGAGAAATGTTTTTTTTCTTTGTGATTTTTTTCATATTTAAAATCCTGGTTGGCTCAGGTGCCGCACTCTGATTTACTCACTTTCTAAACTCGCTCGACCTTGTTTAAGGAGGGCTGGTCAACAGGTGACAGCTGGGTGACAACCTGGGATGTAAATCCATGCAAACACTAAAATACACAAAAAATACACAGTTGGAGAACATTCAGTGAAAATAATAGATTTTTGTATGGAAGATGATTAGGGCCACTAAAAAGGATAAAAAAATTAAAAAAAAATAACCCCAAAACATAATAATCTCACAATTCTGGAATTAATGTCAGAATTTTGAGGAGGAAAGAAGTCAGAATTCTTTATACACTGCTCACAAAAATTAAAGGAACACTTTTTTTATTGGGCCTGGCATGAAATCAATGAAACCTGTCTGATAATTTTCTGGTTGATTAAGCAGCTGAGGGCATTGTTAATCACTTTCAGCTGTATTGGTGTTCATAGACTTAACGACAGGTGCACTAAAGTGGCAACAATTACAAAACCCTCCAAACAGGACTGGTTTAACATGTGGAGGTCATTTCAAGTTTCTCCCTCTTGATCTTTTTTGGCTGGTTTTCCACTCGTGCTAGTTTTGGCTTGAGTAATTATCTCTACTGGCAGCATGAGGCGATTCCTTAACCCTGCAGAAGTTGCACAGGTTGTCCAACTTCTCCAGGATGGCACATCCACACGTGCTGCAGCAAGAAGGTTTAATGTGTCTCCCAGCACAATCTCCAGAACATGGAGGAGATTTCAGGAGACTGGCGGTTATTCTCGGAGAGCTGGACAGGGCCGTAGAAGGTCCACAACCCATCAGCAGGACCGATACCTGCTCCTTTGTGCAAGGCGGAACAGGCTGAGCACTGCTCGTGCCCTACAGAATGACCTCCAGAGGGCCACTGGTGTGAATGTCTCTACCCAAACAATCAGGAACAGACTTCATGAAGATGGCCTGAGGGCCCGACGTCCTGTAGTGGGCCCTGTGCTCACTGCCCAGCACCGTAGAGCTCGACTGGCATTTGCTCAAGAACACCAGAATTGGCAAGTCCGCCACTGGTGCCCTGTACTTTTTACAGACGAGAGCAGGTTCACCCTGAGCACCTGTGATAGACGTGAAAGAGTCTGGAGAAGACAAGGAGAACGTTATGCTGCCTGCAACGTCGTTCAACATGACAGGTTTGGTGGTGGGTCAGTGATGGTCTGGGGAGGCATATCCATGGAGGGACGCACAGACCTCTACTGCCTAGGAAATGGTGCTCTGACTGCCATAAGGTATCCAGGTGAAATCCTTGAACCCTTTGTCAGACCCTACGCTGATGCAGTAGGTCCTGGTTTTCTACTAATGCACGACAATGCCCGGCCTCATGTGGCAAGAGTATGCAGGCAGTACCTGGAGGATGAAGGAATTGAAACAATTGAATGGCCTTCACGATCCCCTGAATACATTGAATTATTTTGTGAACAACAAATTATTTATTTACATATTGCTTTTCAAAAAATGTTTTAAAATAGATGGTTTTGCAACCAATTAAAAAAATGACAAAGAACAAAAAGCTAATCTAAAAGAAATAGATATAAAGTACTAAAGAAATTAATAACTAAAAATACAGATATTAGCTTCTTTCATTTAACTCTTTCTGGTCATTATTGTCTAATAACAATTATAGCATAATATTTTACTGATATTTTAAAATTATTATTATTATTTATTTATTTATTTTTTCTTACATTAAACTACATCCCTTAAAGCAGGGGTAGGAAACTCCAGTCCTAGAGAGCCGCTATCCAGCACGTTTTAGAGGTTTCTCTGCTTCAGCACACCTGATTTTAATCAGCAGGTGATTAACAGGCTACTGCAGTGTCTGATGAGCTGCTGAACAGGTGAATAAACTGTGTTGAAGCAGGAAAACAATTAAAACATGCTGGATAGCAGCTCTCCAGAACCATGGGTTCTCTACCCCTGCCTTAAAGGGATATTATGCAGTTTTGGCTTACTTTTAGCACCCCCTAGTGTCCGTAAGAAAAAACGAAAGTAAAACTCCTCTCCTCACTGTGCGTTTGTCTTTTTAACACCTTAATCTAACTGCTAAAATGTCTCCTCAGCCTTTATTAGTGTCTACGGGAGCAATTCATCACCAATATTGAAAATTTCTTGTAAATTATAAAAAATTATTTCTGACAAAACGGTGTAAAAGCACATCAGATTGTTTCTTTTAAAAATTATATTCAACTACTTTATTTCCTTTGGTATACAATCAAGTAAAATGAACATTTGCTTTTCTGTTTTGGTAATATTTGTGCCCTTATTTTTACAATAACTGCTCTGCTGCTTGCTTATTTTTTTTTGTTGGTATTATCTGGTGTGTTTTTGACAACCATATCGCTCCACAAGGGCAAGAAGCCCTTAAACTCCCACGAGCACATGCAGCCACATGGCTTTTTTTATTTATTGTCTCGGTCTTTTTTTACACACACCACACAATCTTCCTGACACAATGCAGGCAAGCCCTCCACACCACTTCTGTGTGATGGGCTGCCTCTGACTAGACAGCGCCCCTCACATCAGACCAAAGAGGGATGATTACTGGTTACCCAACCAACCATGTGTGGGCCGCGCAGCTATGATTTGACAAAAAGCACAATTTAGGGAGACATTAAGGACGTGACTGCTGTTGATGCAATAATCAGGAGCTGTCTGCTGACCCCATGAGACAACAAACGTTGATGTACACACATTTACGAGGCAGAGAATCATGACAGCAAAGGCTGTAATTATTTATTATGGAATAATTTACAACCTAAAACATTGTTTTTGTTATCAAAGCCAAATTAGGAAGAATTTTTTTCTCATAAATAAATTATTATTAGGACTTAACAGTTGCTTCTCCAAAGATAAGTGTCAGCCACTTGTAATGCTGTTGCTAGGAGTCATCGACGGAAATGTCAGTCGACTCAGCAAGTGATGAGATTTGACATATGGCATCAAAGCATCATTAGACTTGCACCTGCTGCAGATGAAGTCTGCTCTTTAGGGTTCAGCACCATGTTGGGAGGTGTAGGGGGGGTTGTAGAGAAGGATACGATGACCGGTAACAAACAGTCATTGTGTTTGGATAACAATCTGTTCAGCGCATTTAAAGATGCCACCGTGGGTAGGATGTTAGTGCTCGGTTGCTCCTGTGAGTTTGTGACTGTCATGGTTGGATAAACATGTTGAGTACTGGACATCTTTTTCACCATAAAGCAGGGTGGAATTAAAAGTCATTTGGATGTTCAGGATTTATTCAAAGTAAACATTTCATTGAGCAACCGTTGAATTTGGTTTGAAAGAGTAGGAAGGAAAGTGTGTATTAAAGGGAACATGACTTTTTTTCTTATGTTATAATAGTTCTATGGTCGGTACAAAACATGTTCATGAAGTTATTTGCACTAAATCCTTCTCATAAAGCGATTTCAGCAGTTTTATTCTTGACATTTTCAGTACCTTCCAGAATGAGCCATTTCAGGGCTCTGTCACTTTAAGAAAACAAGCTGGAGCTGGCCACACCCACCCATCTTCCGCTCAGGCTACTATAGGCTGAGAAGCTCCGATATCCGGGACAGGCTCAGAGCAGAGCAGCAGCTCTTTCTGTCAAATGAGGTGGCTCTATGCTAATTTCCCTGTGTGATGTCACAAACGGGAACTTTTTGAAATGGCCTGTTTTTAGCACATTTAAACATCTTTCAAACAACAAACACATGACACTTTTCTCAAATGTAAACAATTTTAACACTTTTTCTTTTCTATTTGGAGTTTATTGTCTCATTCTTCAAGTTCCAATAATATTATAGTCCAGAGGTACAAATGCATTTTCACTTTGACAAATAGACAATAAATATGCTATTTACAAACTAATGTCATTGAGTTTTCCTTGTTTAACCGAAGGAAAACATGCCAAACATTAAATAAATGACAACAAAAATTAAAGATAACTGGCACAGGTAAATATTTAACAAGACTCTGCTTAAATAGCCACAAATTTACAAACTGGGAAGAATGTTCCAGACGCTAATTAGCCCCTCTGTCACACAGTCACAACCTAAATTGTTGGTTGTGGAGCTCTTCAAAGTGGCAATTTATATTGAGTGTGTGGCTTTTACAAAACCTGCTTGTGTGAAAACAATTTGTATTCATAACTAGTTTGACGAAGCAACTTATAAACTCCAATATAAATTTGAATTTATACTATCTGCATATGTTTTGGTGTATTTCTTCACCTGTTAATGCACCTTTACCCTCTTTCTTGTCAGTTATTTTGCATGGAATACAACATCTTTTACCTGTTAACACAAGAGAAACTAGATTAAAAAGAAGATGGTATGGAAGCATATTGCTGTAAGTGAAAGGAAACAAATATTGGAGCAGTATCTTGTAATAAAGAGAACATTTCTCATTACAAATTGAAATAAATCTCTTTTTTACAAGAAACCTTTTCGTAATAACGACATAATGAAAGTTGTTTCAACAAAAAAGTTTCACGTAATAACATATTTTGTAATCACGAGAAAGGTCGGTGAAATGGAGGTTATATGTTGTGGCGTTGTATTTCGAATGAACAAGGACGTCATTCCAGTTCTTGATGTTTTAGGAAGTACAGCAGCAGCAGGGGAAAACTAACGAACAGTGCACAAATCTACAAATTACACTCACTAGCACTCTGCTAAGGCAACATACTGACAGCTTTTCGTGTCGAAAGGTTGCGCTTAACACCGAAAACACCCACAGGTCTAGTGTCATATTGGGAAATACTTTTTTGTGCTTATCATTTAAAAATTTGTCAAAATTTAAATGTGTAAATGCATGAACAGGAAGTCAACTTTTACTTTGAAAGCTGCACCTCAACTCAACTTGAAAGCGAAAGTACCGCAAATTTGCATGGACAAAAAAATCCATGTGAGAGCCGTTTTCAAAGTGGAGGACGGCCTGACTGAAGTGAGTAGGAATATGTTGCTCAGACAAATTACTGCTTCTTAAAAATGCATAAAGACTATAACTTCTCCCTTTGTTTCTTCTAAACGAGACTCAAACATCTCATGAGATAATGTCGTTTTACCGTTATGAGCTATCGCCGTATTACGACATATGAAACATATTACGAGAACGTTTCTCGTTAAGATTTATATCACGTTATGACGAGAAATTTGTCGTTATTACCAGATATTGACCCTATAATATTTTTCTCCGCACTGACGGTAACATGCTTCCATATTTGTAGACCAAATAGGAGCAAGGTTTTTTTTTTTTTTTAAACAAATAATCATCGGCAGTGTCAAATCTTACGTTTCAGTTGACCAGTTGAAATATGTTGCATTTTACGTTCCAGTAACCTAATCTCCTCATTCCAGTTTGCTGCTCCCAATGGCTGGAATGAACTGCAAAATTCACTAAAGCTCACAACCTACGTTCCATTATCCATTATTGATCTACCCAGGAAAAGTTGGGAAAATTAACATTCTTCTTGTAAGGTTCACTTATCTGCTGGGAGGATTCCCAGAAAGTGAAACTAGTGTTCAGAATAAGCTGGAAAAGATTTGTGATTATTATTTATGCTGATTGAAAAATGTTTTGTTTGAAGCAAAAAAGGAGGCTTCTAGTTGACAATCACTGAGGGATGTAATCAAGCCAAGACATGGTGATTGGGCTCTTTCAATGCATGTCACCATTACCAACACAAACAGAGTAATTAACAGAGACAGTTTGGTCTCGGCAAGTCAGCAGGTCAAGTGGAGGAGTTCTTCTTGGAGTCTTGAGTGAAGCGTGGCTAGTTCTTGCACCAAACCCCGTGGTTCCACCGGCCTGGCCGGCCCGGCAGCGCCGAACTGGCGAGGTTCCACTGGCTCGGCCCAGTAACAACGAACTGGAGAGGATCCACCAGCCCGGCCTGGCAGCACCGAACCGGCGAGGTTCCACCGGCTCGGCCCAGTAGCAACGAACCGGCGAGGATCCACCAGCCCGGCCCGGCAGCACCGAACCGGCGAGGTTCCACCGGCTCGGCCCAGTAGCAACGTACCGGCGAGGATCCACCAGCACGGCCTGGCAGCACCGAACCGGCGAGGTTCCACCGGCGCATCAAACCTGACAACAAGTGGCAGCCAGACCTCAATGACAGCCAGCTAAGCTAACAGCTGGACCGACCCGGACCCGCCATCAGCTAACGGAGCTAACTATCGGTTAGTGCGTACTGTTTTATTTTTAAACTTAATAAACTAAACCTAACAAACATACGACTATAAGATGGCACCACCAAGAAAAATGGACAAAATTGAGGAAGATATAGAGGAGATAAAGATGTCAATAAATCGCATATCTGGTGAGATGTCATGTCTTAGTAAGTTGATGGAGGAGATCAAAGAACTCAAAAAACTTGTGGGGGAAAAAGATAAACTTATAGTGAGACTTGAACAGAGGATAGATGATCTGGAACAATATTCCAGAAAGGACGATGTTTTGATAACGGGCTTAGAGACGAAACATCGCTCCTATGCCAGAGTGGTGAATTCTGGTGAAGCTACTGGGGAGGACGCACCATCAGGAGAACGCATGACTTTGGAGCATCAAGTCACAGCATTTTTGCATCAGAAGGGTATCGATATTCAACAGGAGAATATATCAGACTGTCATATGATCCCATCTAAACATAGTAAAAATAGACCAAATACCATTGTAATGAGATTCACAAGCAGGAAACACAAAAATGAATTATTAAAACAGGCAAAAAAACTGAAAGGAACAAATGTGTACATAAACGAGCATCTAACGAAAAAGAATGCAGACATGGCAAGGGAAGCACGATTATTGAAAAAACAGAAACACATTGTTGATACATGGATTTGGAATTGTAGGATTTGGATAAGGGCAAGAGAAGGAGCAAATGGTGTACAAATAAGAAACATAGATGACCTCACGAAATACAGGACAGAGTAGACAAATCAGGATAATTGCAGTCAGAAATGTGGATAGCAAAAAACCCACTTGGACATGGATACATATGAGAAAATATATGATATAGATAGTATTATTGATGAAAGGATATTTAATTTAAACACTCACAGTTGTGACTGTCTCTTAT
>SSNS01000002.1:5352966-5412771 GCA_006937985.1 Aphyosemion australe
CACACACACACACACACACACACACATTAAAATGACAGATTATATTGTGTCATGGGAAATTGAATTGACAAAAAAACATATGAACAAATCTCAAAACTACCAAATAAAACTCTCAAAATCCAGTGTCATGGCTCAATGTGATGGGCAACAATAAGAGAAATCTCATTTAACAGAAGAGATGGATCAGAAGAGTTATTCCTTCATTCCAAGGTCAAATAATACGGCTGCTTCGTCTAAAAGTGTGAATCGATTAAATCTAGATTCTCTTTAAACGCAGAATCAACTACTTAGTTACCAGATGGTGCTGCTGGGACTATTGAGATGAACAAGAAAGTAAAATATTTAAAGATAGACTCTTAATTAACACATTTTCCGCAAATACCAGAATCTCGCCTAGTGAAAGGTAAGAAATTCAAAGTGACAGCTCTCCATCCTGGATGCAGTGTCTTTTCACACTTTTTTTTTCCAGACAAGCACCACGCTTCCGTTAGAGATTCTTCAGTCTCCCGCTGTTAGCATGGTTGTGGTGATTTACACAAACTGTGATTATTTTATAATGGAGCCAATTATTTGGTAACGAGAACTTACATCATGGATGACCAGGCCAGGATATGTCAGCTCGCGTGCACGCACCTGCACACACACACACAGGTGGATACTGAAGCATTTGCACAGCTTGATGAATGACTATTTTCCTTTTTCTCTGCATTGCAATATGTTTTAATACATTGCTGCATTACACCTTTTCCTGCTCCCTGATGTGGAATCCCTTCCTCTTTATTAAAAACCATTAATTATACCCGACAGCCCTAATGGCAAACTGTAGTTTTCTTAATAATTATTGAAAAGGACAAATAAGGAGTAAATGATCTTGAATTGAGATTATTTTATTTTTTTGCATTTGCAGTGACAGTCATGGGCACTATCCATAAATGACATTGCAACGCTCAAACTGTTAGCGATGTTATTGCTCTGCCTCACTCAAAACACAACTCAATGCTCGCAGAAAGCAATTTAGTGATGCCTCAAGGTAAAAAAGAGAGTGAAATTGAAGTGAATGACAGGAAAACACCTGGAGCATAAATATTTTAAAAACAGCTTATGTCCAATTTTGGTCCTAAACAAAGTGATAATCAAGTATTGGCAGATTCGTAAATTGCACAATTTTTAATAATGTTTACTTTATGATGGAGTGAACAAATATAGTGTATAAATGTGAAGCATCCCATCATATTTCTGCAGGATACCCAAATGGGGACAAGAGATCAATGATGATTCCCAGGATTTAATAATATAAGTAAAATGTCATTATAAAACAAAACTTCATTTTGTTTTCATGGCAGAGTTACAGTGTTGTTTTTGATAACAATAAACTCCAACTGAGTTTCATTTTAAAATATAGATGAGAACTGCATACTGTACTACCAACGTTTATGACTCTTAAAGATTAATTTTGCCAACAAAAGCGATAAAAGGAACCAAGATGCTCATTTATTTGCTAAATAAATGTTCCTAAGCAAAGGTGCGATTTTGCTTTGGCATTCTGTGATGTCTTTATTCAAGAGATTAAGTATTTGTGGGAACTTTCATCCATCCATTTTCATCCGCTTGATCCGGGGTCGGGTCGTGGGGGCAGTAGGCTTAGCAAAGAGGCCCAGACTTCCCTCTTCCCAGCCACTTGGGCCAGCTCCTCTGGTGGAATCCCAAGGCGTTCCCTGGCCAGCCAAGAGGCATAGTCCCTCCAGCGTGTCCTGGGTCTTCCTTTAGGTCTCCTCCTGGTTGGACGTGCCCGGAAAACCTCACAAGGGAGGCATCCAGGAGGCATCCTGACCAGATACCTGAGCCACCTCAACTGGCTCCCCTCATTGTGGAGGAGCAGCAGATCTACTCCGAGCCCCTCCCAGATGACCAAGCTTCTCAACCTATCTCTAAGGGAGAGCCCAGACACCCTGCGGAGAAAACTCATTTTGGGTACTACCCAAAGCTCGTGAGCATAGATGAAGGTTAGAACGTAGATCAACTGGTAAATCGAGAACTTCGCCAACAAACTGGTACAACGCCCGCATCACTGCAGATGCAGCACCAATCCGCCTATCGATCTCCTGATCCATCACTCGTCACCCCAAGATACTCTGGGTCTTGGGCCTAAAGCAGACAATGCAAATTAACAGAGTTGCAATGGACTAAAACCACAAATTGGAATATTAAAGTGATTTTTACCCATCTCCCCAACCCCAGTCAGCTCAGATATCCATACAGCTCAATACTATTCACCAGCGAACCCCTCAGTATGCACGCACATCCACACAGAGCCAGCTCCTTATCAATGCACTCCAGAGGATTTAATGGCTTTGAGGTCCGCCCCTCTTATTATGGTCATCTTCAGAGCACATTAAAGGTAGGAGGAATGAAGGAACTGAATCTGTTTCCAGCACCATTCAGAAAAATCCATAGAGGCCCTCGACAGGGAAATTGGATGGATGAGATTTTTTTCCCTCCCTTTCCTATATTTATGTATCCATAGAACACTTCACAGTAATATGTTTTCATTCTCTTTTACCTTCCTGTGGTATTTGGTTTCAAGTCACACACGGGGGACCCTTTTTCCCTTTGGAGGGCTGGAGTCTGAAGATAAAGACATTGAAGACAAAAAGAGATAAGATAGTGAGAATGATTCAGACTGACTATAACTCTGGATCTAATCTGTGACCTTTGATAGCAGAGCGATTTTCTTGTATATAACATGTACATAACTTTCATTTAGTAGGAGTGGGGGAGACTTGATTACAGGAACCTATGTAGAATCAGACAGACAAACAAGAGATTTAAGGAGGTTTACGCCATCTGGCTTTACTTAGAAACAAGCACAGAAACTCGACTGTATGAAGATTCACCTTCTGCACTCTTTCCCCATGTAAATGGAGGTACTTGTGTGTTTTTTCCCTTTCATTGTTGTGATTTTCTTTCTTTTTGCCCCTTTACGTGATAGTATCAAAGACTGTGATGGTCCATAATGAAGAGAAAGACTGCAGAAACATGAAACTGGCAGATTGTGAAACTCAAAAGGTCAGATGATCAAAACTTGATGTAGATCCCCGTGATGGACCAGTACCTTGTCTAGGATGTGCCCGTCACTTGGCCATTAACTTCTGGAGGCAGGCACCACCTCCCCGCTACCCTGAACAGAATCAAACCCCATGAGGGACTGGTAACCTCTCCAAGAATTGCTCTCCACCATTGACCTCTAAAGAGCTTCCCACTAACATAAGCTGAATCAAGCAGGTATAGAAAATGACTGAATGAAGAAACTCGAGCTAGATGTTCATTTAGCACTAATTAGCTACGTTTACATGGGCACAATAATCAGAATGAACGCCCTATCAGATCAAAAATTCTTCATGTAAACATGTCAATCGGAATATTCTGATCCGATACGGCCCGATAGGTATGAAATTTCATTCCGATTAAGAGAGGTAGTTTTGTCCGATCGTCATTCCGTCCATGTACACAGCCATTCGGATTGTTGGAGTAAAATAATGCCCACTGCGCATGTGTGCAACTTCAGCGTGACATCTTGCAGACGCTCAGGACAAGTGGAAAACATGACAGGAGGTAAACAGAAGTGCTCTGTTGCGACACTATTTTTTTACTGGAAACACTACGGGAGCTCCATATTATTGAACATCTCGATGGCCGAAAGGCTAGAAATGCCGAGTTATACACTCAAGTGCATCTAAAGATGCAGGAAGCGGGAATTCACCGAAGCTAGACAATAAGAAAATAAAATGCGAGGGAAAAGACGTGCGGACAAGATGGCGTTTGTTTACTTTTTTTCTTCCGGGAAAGACAACTCTGCGCATGTTCAACATATTCTGCATGCATCACGGCATGATCGGAAAATTTCATTTAGTGTCCATGTAAACAGAGATTTGGGATTTCCGATCAACCAAGATTTGATTTGAAATTTGGCGCATGTAAACGTAGCTAGTGTCTCGAAATGACCAAATCAGTCCATTGACTAAATAAAACAAGTATTGTATTTATTGTATTGTGTTAAAACGTATGAATAATGTGTTTAATCAACTACAACAGACTTCTCAACAACTCCACACAAAACCTGAAACTGAATATATCACATCTAATGTCCATATCTGCCGATGCAAAGTCCCGATCCGATACTTCAGCAATGCATTAAATTTAGAAGAAAAAACAAAACACATCCATGTTGTCCTTTAAGATTTTATTATTTATGTATATTTTCTTTCTGTATTTATGTAATTTTCTCAATTAACCTGCAAAAACCATCACTCGTTCAGGCAGTACATTAATGTGAAACATTTTAATATTAAGAATATTTTTAAACGTTACCTCATCGATCAAATCGTTTACTATGTGGCTGTATTGAGTGATGCATGTTCTCGTGACACCAGGATCTTCTCTGTACAACACCTGAGAGCTCCGTCTGTAGTTAGAAGGCAGCTCATAGCGGCTCCAGGAGAACGCAAAACCCGACGTCTGCAACCGCAGACAGTCATACGATGCTGCCATCTTGGCTGTGACATACAAATGGAGCATCAGGATTAGTACTTTCATCAAAAACTTGCAATATCCAGTCCTTTACATGTCTACTGCCCTCTGGTGGAGGATCTTCAGGTGACAAGTGCCAATTTTATGTCTTTATAACAATTTGTTTTGTAGCAGTAAAGTTGCTTTTACTAACATTATCCAATAAAAACTTACATTTGGAAAACTCAAAAAATATATTTAATCTTTTCGGGCTTTAAATAGTTAATCTAGTGGTTCACAAATTTGGGATATTTATTTGGGACAGAAGCTGAGAAGTTTAGGAACCACTCATCTAAACTAAAACTGAATTGAAAGTGTGTGTTACCATGGTGATTTAGCCTTCATGACGTCAAAAACTCACTTTTATGAGGATGGTATAGCCCTCATGATGAAATCATTACAATGAATGGCAGCTGTGTGTCATTCATGGGATTAAATGTGCCTGGGGAAATTTGTGGATGGATGGACGGACGGACGGACGGACTTTCAGACCTGATTCAGCATGGAGGACATGCTTTAGTTGTCCATGTGGTCAAAAATCAGACATGAACCAAAACCCTAGTTTGACTCAAGTTTGTGTGTCAGTTCATAGGGCTTGTGACATCACTCATTCACCTACACACTCTAACACACACTTTCACAAAATCTCTGTGGACTGTGATGAAGATGAAGGGTATAGAAGGAACTGGAAGCCAAATCTGCCCTTGAGGCACAATAACTCACCGGAAAGCCGCCACAGCAAGTCGTAAGATTAGGTCAGACTTTTCCCCCCTCTCTCGCTGTCTTCAACCATCATTTTTCCACTGCCGTGATTAGCATGATGTTAGAGGACTGAAACCAATGGTGTGCTGCATTTAGCCCCTTTCTTGCTGTCACTCCAAAAGGCAGAGCAAAAGAAAGAAGAAAGCAGGTGCCAAAGAAAAGAATAAAAGGGAATAAGAGAATCGGAGGCAAACGAACGAGTCAGTGACTTGCTAATGCTATGAGAGCTTTGTGTGATTGAAGGGAGGGAAGAAAACTGATAGCATCATTTGTACGGCTTGAGTCAATGAGAGATGTGAGAACTTGCATTAGTACCTTGCTTCCTACCAATGCGTCAGTCAAACGCAGGGCTTTGTGTTTTAAATGGCCGGCTGCTATTACGTAAGGCCTGTCATTATAAAAAATAGACTCAAAGTGGTCCTAACAGATATTAAGGTACAAAAAAATTTTCCTTGTTACAAAAAAATGGAAAATAATTTAAAAAATATTCGTATTAGATAAACATTTTCAATTAATTTAAAACAAAGCTTGGACAAACTGAATGTCATCTTGCCTTTCTACTTTCTTTCCACCTTTGAGGACTTTCAGACTTTCAAAATGATGGTTGCAGCTTCCGTTTGACAGGTTTATTCACAGCAACGATCCATAAAAGCCACCTTTAATTGATATAATGCTAAATTATGCCAATCTTGATTTGAATGAGACTGAGGACTCCTTTGAGTTTAACCTTGAGCCCGTGTTTACTTTTAATTACGCCTGCCGCTCGCAATAAAATCAAATTATGAGAAAACAATCAAAAGTGTTTTTGTTTTGGGTTTTTTGCCTGAATAAAATCAAAGTTCACAAGCAATAAATTCAACTAGTCTCTTTCCGGCAATAAATATTTATGCTGCTTTCCAGCCCAAGTTTAATGGCTCAGAATTTAGGGAATTTAATAGAATATTTTTATTACAATCATATCTAGTAAAAAGTACAAGCAAAGCCAAGTCAGGGGTTTATTTTATTGTAATAAATAATACGTCCGTCCCACAGGTGTCTGATGCAAGGATACAGGATTTTAGATTGTCTTTTTAAATTTAAAGGTACAAAAATTCTGTAAAAGTCCAATTTTAATGTAGCGCTATCACTAGAGCAAGATAAAAAGACCAGCTTGAGTCATGTTATAGGTCTTAGCAGTATAACTTACCCGGTGATGCTAATATCAAAGTGCTAATATGTTTTCCTGTGTTTTGTTTGTCTCGTTTCTGTCCTCTCACCCCCAGCTGGTCAGGGCAGATGGTTTTCCTTCCTGAGTCAGGTTCCACTTCAAGTCTCTTCTTGTTAAAAGCTGGTTTCTTTCTCCAACATGACCCGGTGCATCTGCAGGCTCAGAACATTCCCTCCAATGGTTACCTTTTATTAGCTAGTCAGCATTTTAAATGTCTAATTTTAGGGATTTTTTATATAGATACCAATGCACTGCACTATGGATGCACCCCTATAATGATCCAATTTACGATTTAGCATATGCTGTTACTGATCCTCAGTCCAATACTTGCCAACTATGTACCACCAGGTAAAATCAATGCGTGATTTTCTGGAAAGGAACACAGAGCAGGGTTCATGGCACCATTTCTCCAAATAGACATCTTAATATCACTAATCTATTTTATAAGCTCTGTTTTAAACAGCAGCCGTAGCTTGTGAATACTCTTTATAAATCTCTGATTCATTTTTATTAAACACTAATGTGAACAAAGGTTACACAAGCAGGATCTATAAACGCCAGCTACAGTTCAAAGACCATAGATTGACTGATATGTTTTTTTTTTTTTGCCGATACCGATGCAGATATGTAGAGGTCGCAGGCAGCTGATGGCAGATATGTGCTGCCAATTTTCATGGCTGATATCTAGATGTTTTCTGCCTCATTTGCATGCTAAAATGTTGTTAATAACAACAAACGATGCACAAATCTGTAGCTAATTAGTTTTTAAACCCTGAATTTAACCAACTCTTGAACCTTAATTTTGTGCTCAGCATTAAAATCAAACATTTAACCAAAGTTAATGAAACAAGTCAACAAACTGACCAAATATTACATATTAAACAGGTAAATAAAAATAAATTTTTATAAAAAAATAATGTTTTAGAGCGGCAGCACTGGGCTGCCTGGGGATGTGCCTGACTTTAAATTGGCTCTACTAAAGAGGTAGATTTGCCTAAGCCGATATAAAAAAATAGTAAATATTGGCCTGATATATCGGTCTACCCCTATTTTAAACCCATAGACAATGTTTATAAATTAGGTTTTAAACAGTGTTTATGAATTCAACTAAAATATTGATTGTATGGGTAGAGCAGTGCTCGGACATGTTTTAACTACATGACTGATAATTAAACAAAACAGATGAAAGACAAGGAGCTAATGTAACTTTTGCTAATTCTCATAAATGAAGCAGAGTAAAAGTGAAACCAGCTTAGAGATTATAAACATGACATCCTTGTTTTCTGACCCAGCAGAAGGTGGTGCTGTACTGCAGCATAGACAGTAGATCAATTTAGAGATTGGAAGCTACGTGTTACCATACCAACCTCATAGCGATCAATGAAAAGTGCCTTGATCAGAACTCCAATCAGATCTCAAAAAAATTATTTTTACCTGCACCGTCAACATTTTTCTGGTATGATTTTGCTGTGAATTACTACTATATGAAAACACTGAATTAAAGTTAAATCGATTCAAATTTATATTGTAAAGTTATGTTTAAGCTAAAATTGGCAAATTACCCTATTAGAAAATTTCCTAATAATTTAGAATTTTCTTCTTTTTCTATTATCATTGCATTGCACACAACTGTATTGTGCAACAACATTAGGTTGGTTACATTTGTTGATTAATGAGACCGATTTCCTACCCTGTCCAATAAAGAGCGTGTTGCTTTTTTAAAAAATGTAATTCTACAAATATGTGCTTTTATAAAATCCTCTCAACACTTTAGTGCTGTCAGGACAATAATACTACAGAGTATAGCCTGACTGGTGGGAGGATGGCAGCCAGAGAGCCAGTGCCTTATGAGAGCAGATGGACCACAGTGCCCCAGTAAGTCATCAGACCAAATGTGACTCATGACGTCTGTCTTTTAACTTGTGGCATCTGCTTCAAAGTCTGTCCTATTCAAAGTTTAGAGGGCAGAAAGCACAAAAGTTGTGTTACAGTGTCTGACGCAGGAAGTTGAAAGATCAAACTTTTGAAAAAAAAGAGCTAGGTATGAAAAGTTTATATGTTGTTCCTGGCCAAATGGCCACTAGTCAAGGTAGAATGTTTTTGTTCTCATGTGACTGTTCTTTTCCCCCTTTGGCTAGATGGAGTTGATTATAAATGTGTTGCAATGCATGAAGCACGAAAACCTGTTAGCTTAACAAAAATACCATTAAAGGTGCCTTTTAGAAATAACATAAAACTATTTAAACTTTGCAAAATGTCTTTTTAAATGGGTGGCACATCGTTTCACATTGGGAACACTCTGCAAACATTCTGGTCTAACGTCACCTCTTAAATGTTTTTCAGAAACAGAATTCTTTATAGTGTAGCATTTTATATATTTACCACAATTCTACAACTTCATAAAATATCATAACAGTCCCACTGTGGGCAACTCTTCCCTTTTTCTATATTTACATGGCTCTATGTTCAAAGACTGATCACACTCACATATTAAAGATGTATACATCCTCTTTGTCTAAAAGATGAAGCCATTGTCCTTAAATGGCCTTAAACTTTAGTCCTTATTTGACCAGAAGATTTTCTGTCTAGTGTCTTGTGTTTGGTTCTCTATCCCCCAAACTGTTATTTCTACTTATAAAAATCAAATCTATTATAATTTGTAAAATAGTTAGAGGAGGCTGTGAATGCCCCCCTTATTTTTCTGGTATTCATTGGGTGGCCAAAATAAGTGTCAAATTGTAATGTTAGCTATAATCTGATGAAAATGCAGATATTCTTTATATGTCCTGAAGTTTCATCTTTACCTATCTTTGCGTGGGACCAAATTTAGAGTTAACTCCTTTATCTGGTTCCACTTGACCAAGTAGTCAATTGGGCCTCATTTTCCCTGCAGCTCTTGAAAGTTTTTTTTCTGCGACCCATATAAGTCCTGTATCTTTATCAGAATAATTTTCTACTCCTGTGTCAATATCTCTGTCCAGTCTGTCAGAGTCCCCCTCACCATAGTCCATGTGGAGGCAGTATGCATTTTGTGGTGACAATCCTTTTTTATGAATTCAAGAAACACATAAATCAATGGTTGGTATTTTCTGTGGCTTGTGCAATATAGTTTAATTTTTTTACTCGGGACAATGTTGTCAATTAAAATAAGTATGATTTTAAACCTTTACTGCAGCCAGCCACTAGGGGGTGTTTTGGTTCCTTTTGGCTTTACATTCCATCTTACCCCGGTGTCGGTACCAGATCTGCTCGGGTGCAAGATCGGCTCGGGGTCCTGCGCCTGCCGGTGACGTCACACTAGATGATTGGCTGAACGTAAGACTTACAGAAGTTACTATACCACGTTCATAAAAGTACGGTAGCATGTTGACAATGAAGATTTTGATTGGTTTGAACAAAACTGCTGTTGTAGTCCTTGTGGTTGTAGTCCTGTAGTCCAAAAACAAACACTTTTCGGGGAAAATATGTTTGTTTTGCCAAAGGAAACGTAAAATAAAAGCAAAAATATCAATTGATAAACAGAGATCCTCAGCAGCTCTTGATTTTGATGAAAAGGGGCAAAATGAAAATAAAATAACTTTATTGAACAAATATCAAGCAACATTTTGAATAAATGAATGGATTTAAGAACTAACAAAATATACAGAATTCCACATAAAAACAGAAATGGCTGCTAATTCTGTAAATACATTTACAATTTTTCCACATATAAAAACTGTTGTGCTTTTTGGAAGTCTGCTGTTGGTTTTATGTAGTTTCACATTTGTTACAAAACTACGACAATATGGTGTTTTATTAACTAAAACAGCTATAAAGCAAATATTTAGGCGGTAAGAAACAAGACAAAACTGCTAAACTCTTTCCAAAACTTATATGTGAAATCCGAGTGGATTTGCCGTAGTTTGACATCATCATCGGCAGGCGAAGGACCCCGAGCCAATCTGGCACCCGAGCAGATCTGGTACCGACACCGGCTTTTCACCAGATACGTAAGCATTGTGTAAGGTAGTATATGGCTAATGGTCACAGTTTCCACTGGCCGTGAAGTGGCATATTTTAAATGCATTGCAGAAACATAATGTCAAGTCGCTCTGCTAAATTTACGATTCAAGTCTATAAATTTTACGTGCTACGCTTCCAGAGCGCCTCAAGCTCAGCAGTTAAAATCAGGCCAGACAGAAAGTCAAACACAGGAGAAGTGCTAAACATCGAGCAATTTTGAAAATAAGATGTGCAGACTTCCAGTTGATTAACTAGTAAAAAAAAACAGATCTCGCAATTTGCTGGTGAAGGTTCTCCGTCATCCAGGTCATGGAAATCCAAAGGGGTTTGAATGAAGGCAACTGGACTTCTTAGGCTTCTTGAAGATGTTTCGCTTCTCATCCAAGGAGCTTCGTCAATTCTGACTGGAATATGGGAGGGTCAAGCTTATAAACTGTAGCTGTTTATTGTTGCTTAACGGGCAGAAACTACCTATGAATACCCCTCCTCCCTAGATCTTGCAATTCTCCGGTGATTTTGTGACCTCGTTGAACCTCCTGCATGGAACACGTTTGCTGCTGATTCACATCTGAAACACTATTGGTGGGAAGGGACACACCACTGAGCTCGCGGAAAATACATCTATTACATTACGTGTCGCTTACACATCTAATGTAAAGCCCAGGGTATAGTTTTGTCTAGTTATTATGTTGATGAAAAACAGAAATGGTATGCTGGTTTCTACTATTCTTCATTCTATCCTCAGTTGGTGTAATATCTATCCTTTCCACAGAGATTCTAAATTTACAAGTGTTAAGCAAATTTGTTTTATTCCTGTCACTGTAAAGGTCACTGTCTGAATTTGGTAACTTTTGATCTGTTAACTTTTTTTCCTACATCATAATTAAAGTATGCTGCACAGGTGTACAGAGACTCACCACTAATGCTTTCCAGACTGCAATGCAACAGTTGTACCTTGTCTAGTTTCGTCAAGGGGCACGTTACACAGCTTCTCCAGCTGTACTTCTTTAATTAATGCTGAAGAAACTTTTGGGAATTGATAAAAATTTAAGATAAATTAATAATTCAAGGCGTACAAGTTGTAGTGTGCCGGTTTTCCTCAGACGGTCTGATTGGGCTTGAAATATAAAGTGCTCACTTGAGACGTCAGGCAGGCTGTGTCACTAAAACCCCAGCTTAGTCTACTATCTGACCAGTGTACGAGTGTGTATTTGCACCTCAGTAATGGTCAATGCCCCCTTTTGTTCTCAGGTTCCATCCGAACAAGAAGTGTGTGCTGTAATGAGATAATTATCTTCTGTTATCCAGTCTGAGTTGCTCTCTGGTTCTCTGCCAAGTAAAATTAGAAAAGAATAGAAAAAAAAGATCCTGCTGAATATCTAGCACATTTAATCTAATTGGTGTCACTTTTCTCCCTCTATTACGGTACTTTAATAGCCTGATCTGTCTCCATGTGGCTTGGCGGTGTTTAGGGTCAGTGGTCGGGGCCTAATCTGCCTGCTCGGATCATATTAATTCACTGCAGATCGTCAACATTTGAGATAAACAAACAGTCTTCAAAAAGACAAGAGCAAGAACAGCGCATCACTTTAATTTGCACAATTAAAAAGTAGTAGTTGCTCATTTTTTAGTTTGAAATCAAGCCTAGACGAGTCTTCTTTAAAGCTGAAGAGAAAAAGCTGAGGTACCTTTGCAGTCTCTGAGTGGGAACTTACGGAAATCCGTAAAAATGCTACAACGATTGAAGAAAACCCCTTTAAGGTTTCAGAGCTTTGCTGCTAAATCGAAGATGAGCTGTTTGACACTAGTCTAGGATTTTCCGGAGAGGCTATTAGTGTCTTCCCACCAGCAAAAACAAGCCAAGTTATTTCTTCTGCAATCCTTTGTGGAAAAAAGCTTACAGGCCCGGGGCAGTGCTCGAATTGGGGCTCCATCAGTGCTCCTTTGCTCTGAAATCTATTATGCACTCTAATCCCTCTGAACTCCAGCTGCAACACATGTACTTGAGTCATGAGTAGACCAGGTGTCCGTCCCAAGCCAGCATTTAGATGATCCGATCCCTCCGTCTGGATTTCCTCCGAGGGTCTATTCTCATTGTCAGTTCAGTGTGTAACACAGGATCATCAGTCAGCTGTGAGACGGCCAGAAGGCTTCACTGTAAAAGGATTTAGATACTCCGAGGTGCCAGAGGAAGTGTCCCTGTAGGCTCGGCGGCAGGAGGAAGAAGGTATTGATTGGCAGAGGCAAGATTTGCAGTGATGTCAGACAGGAAGTTATTTATCCGTGATTGTCAAAGCTTAACGGCATTAGGCGGCGTTGCAAGTACAAAACAGTCTGCTTTAACTTTCTTTGTAAATCATCGGTGAGGGGAAAAAGAGATATCAGTGTACGGCAATCGAATAAACAAAGGCAGAGATATACATATTTAATGGCATGCATAATTGATCGCTTTCGCTTGCAGGGAGCCGTTTGCCGTATACGCTGAGCGCTGGAGAAATAAAAATAAAACAGAATGGGAAAGTCATTAAAACAGTTTTAGAGAACTAGTGAGCAGTCTCACTTGAGCTGCTCACACTCCCAGCCAGCGTCGGCGCAGGTGCCAGTGACTAATTGGCTTGTGATTAATTACGTCCTTGGTGAACTACATGACCAAACGGGGAAGTCAGGGTCACTCTGCTCGGTGAGAGGGAACGGGGTTTACTTCATGAATCAACCGTGAAATGTCCCGGACTGGACGGAGAAAAAAAAATGTTGTTTAATAACTCAATGATGTGTAGGGAAACACTGAAAAGTATGTTAGGAAATGTATGGGCTGGAGATTGTAAGGATAGCTCTGATCTTTGAAGAGAGGTTCTAAAGGTAGATGCATTATATTACCACATCAAATCAATCAATTCATGAGTTTCATTAAAGACACTGATAAGCAAGCTGGGTGTGGAGGAACGTGACTGGTCTGCATAACTTGATAGAACAGTCTGGGATGAGTTAGAGAAGAAATTGAGCTACATATTCTGGTCCAACATCAGTGCCTGAACTCACAAATACTCCTATTTAACATCCATTCTCTTCCGCTTATCTGGAAACGAGTCGCGGGGGCAGCAGCCTAAGCAGAGAGGCCCAGACTTCCCTCTCCCCAGCCACTTGGATCAACTCCCAAGGCATTCCCTGGCAAACCGAGAGATATAGTCCCTCCAGCGTGTCCTGGGTCTTCCCTTGGGTCTCCTCCCGGTTGGACTTACCCAAAAAACCTCAACAGGGAGTCTCTTTTTTAGCAAGGGATTATAATTCCTATGAAAATACACTTGATCCATGTGAAAAAACCTTCCGAGGAGAGCTGAAGCAGTTATACCTTCGAAGGATGGGCCAGCTCCATATCAAACTTTATGCCGTTATGTAGAGAGAGCTGAGTTTATAGCTATACTCTGTTCTCGGCTGCTCTTTTTGAGTTCGATTTCTTCTTACTCGACCAATCCCATTGTTGTTCAATTAAGATCTGGAATCAGTGCAGTTACATGCACAGTATTGTAGACAATCTTTTGGTTTCACTGAATTATTGTTTGCTGCCCCTGTGTCGAAGAACCACATGTTCATTCCCTCTCTTTCTGATGAAGCTTTCGATGGGGTGGGGGCTACTAGAGGCATACACACTTTATATATGACTTGTATGTTGAAGGTACATTTGCCTCCGTGGTCAAATTTCATATCCAGAACTCATATTTTCATTAGGTATTTACAATTGAGACACTTTGTTAAATCTAATTCTGAATGTTTTCTACGGTGCCCATCTCAGACTCTTCTCAAAGAGATTTTTGACTTTCGGACATCTAAGAATGCTCTGCATAAACTTTATACCCTGCTCAGCTCATACTACCAGACCAGTTTGGATGTTTTAAAACAGAAGTGGGGCCTAGACTTGGGTGTTGGAATACTGAAGGAGGTCTGGCACGGTTCTACGAAACATTCACAAGTTCTCGATCTGTCAGTGTTATACAGTTCAAAGGGGTGCACTGTTTGCAATGGTCCAAAGACAAATGATCTCAAACTAAATCAGACTTGGACCCAACATGTGAACTTTGTAAAAGATCACCTGCCACGCTTCTTCACATGTTCTGGACGTGCCTGAAACTTCAGGAGCACAAATGTGCGCCCAGATCCTTTGACCGCCTTGTTTGGAGTGGTCGCGGTGGATACTCCTATAGAGACAGACCAGTTGGACATGATTGCCTTCTGCTTCTTTCTGGCTAAAAGGCTTTTTTTGTCTAAGTGGAAGGACACCCATCCACCAGCGTATGGCCACCAGATCAGGGAACCTTTGTCCGAAGTGCACCTTGAAAGGATCAGACATAGTCTGAGGGGGTCGGTGGGGAGATTTAATGTTGTATGGTCGTCATTTATGTTATACTTTAATGACGTATCTGTGAATCGATTTTTGTAATTTTTCTGTAACTGTTTTTTTCTTTTTGTGGACTCTTTTTATGTTTCGTTTCAGCGTTACTTTGAAACCTGTTTTATGTATTTGAGCTTTTTATTGAAAACATCAACCATACCAAAAACCACATTTGCAACATTATCTATAAAAATAGTTCCAATAGCAAACTTGGTCCATTTACCACAAAGATGTGTAAGGATGCAGAAAGTGTGTTGGATTTTCTTTTACCCACCCATCGTAGATTGGATGCCAGACAGCTGTAGAATGAGATGCCACGGTGCTGCTGCCTCTGTGGACAGCTAAGGCAAAGTACAGGTGATTCATCAGGGGCTCTGAGAGGCCATCTGTGGACCAGACTGACAAATGTCTCCCTCCTTTGTCATAAGGACACACGTCTCACAAAGCTGGCGATTAATGCCCCTTTTACAACACATTTATTTGTCAGCCAGGTATTTATCCCTTTAGAGTCTTGCACTGTATTACCATGGTTGACAAGACCAGGAGCCATTTTCAGGTCACTCTCCAAGGAGGGAGGTCCACGAGGGACCATTCAGGATGATTCTTGCAGAATTTTGATGGCCTCCCGCTCCAGCAGCAGTCATTTCCCCTTTACGGCCTTTTGAGAGGGATTAACATGCTACCCAAAGAACTCAATCACATTCAGGTAGTTGTGCATTTAACAAAAGCAAGGAAGGACAGAGGAAAAGGAACAGAGGCTGCATCCTGCTGTTTGAACATTTACTTTCTAATTTGATTACTCATGATCAAATCAGGCTGTAGAACAAAGAGCTGACGTGCCCTTGCCCTGATGAGGGAGCGGGGGAGCTTGTTATGTCAGTGATGAAATCCATCTTGTTCGGCCTGCTTCGTAAACAGGTTGGAGTTGGGATAAGCCAACTACACACACCCTTGGTTTGATTGCAGCGTTGTCAGTCTTTCCATCTGAGTGGTGGTGATTGCTTCAAATACCATTTGGTAAATATGACGGAGGTGCCATTAGACAAGGTCAGGGCTGCTAAGCTTGTTATCCCATCACATGGGTGTAGTGTTTTCAGTGAGAGAGCAGTCCCTGACCCCTTCACTCGCTCAACGAACGAAAACTTGTCCTCCGCCTATAGAGGCAGAGATTATTTAGGAAAACATTGTTTCGTTTTATTCAGAAGGGGGTGTTGGACAGCTGTTTAATTGTTGCGCTTTTTTTGTCAAGAAGAGCGTTTGCTTCTGTGTCACCCCGGCAGTTTCCATATCATTACCATTTTGTCTACTTCTGCAAAACGGTGCTGCTGCTCCTGTTATGCGTGAGATGCAGAAAAAGGGTAGAAGACAGGTGTGTGTGTGTGTGTGTGTGTGTGTGTGTGTGTGTGTGTGTGTGTGTGTGTGTGTGTGTGTGTGTGTGTGTGTGAGAGAGAGAGAGAGAGAGAGAGAGAGAGAGAGAGAGACAGATTCAAGTGTGGAAAAAGATGCTAAAATTCTTGCTACAAGGAAAGTCAACCAATCATCTCTGTCAAACATCTTCTCTGTCTCTTTGTTATCGTGAGTGCATTCAATGCACGCACACACACCATCACACACAAGCATGAAATGTACACTCTAAAAGAATCTGCCCTCCTGGGCTATACAGGCACACACCAGTACAGAGTCACTTGTTGCTAATGAGGGTCTCAAATCAGAATCAATTATGAATTTTCCATCAGGAGGTTTGGAGGCCATATCAAGAGAGCATGGCATTACGCACTAATGAGAAATGGAACACAGAAGTATAGCCTTGCAGGCTCAAGAGTCTCCAGGCAGCGTGTGATTTGGTAGGTTTAAATACACATGCATTCATTCATTTCACAAGAAGGCCATATTTTAATAAAACGCTTCCTTCATGCACCTCGAACAATCGTGCAGGCAGACAATGCCTTTGATTCTCGGTTGGATGGAAAACGTCTCTTTTGTGACTGATACGGATCTGCACAATTTTGGCACAATGTGTGCGTCTATTAAATGAAAGAAAAAGAAGAAAAAGGGAGGGCGAGAGACGGGAGAAAGCGGAGTAGGTGAGTTAGTTCTGGCTTTACTGATCTCAGACACTCGTTTTGTTCTCTGCTGGCCAAAAACTCATTTGCTCCAGCCAGATGATTGATTCTTGTTCCGAGCCTTACCTATGGGCCTTTTTTAATCAACATGTAAACTCACTCTCATAACAAATGCCAGTAGCAAGCTCCCTGTTACAGGTGGACCCGGATTACTCAGACGAGTTAAGAAGCCAGTGACTTTTCCAGGGGTATTTACCCAAACAGCAGGTGTACTTCTGCTGAATGCCAGAAAAAAACATATCTCATTTTTCTGTTTTCTCAGTGTTTAGGTTTCCTAATCTGTGCTGTCACAGCTCAAATGTGACTAACTGACAATTACAAGAGGTTACTACGGTTATCGCCCACTGCCAAAAGGCAAAGAAAGGTAATTTAGTGAAACTTTCACAACATAATCAGTGGACGTACAACACGGTAGCTTTTGGAGTCAAGCCCATTAAAAATAATCATCAGGAATAACCGAAGGATGCGGTCGTCTTATAATTTCATCATCGTAAGACTCTCTGTGAATCTGACATGTAACACCATCAAACAGTATGTACCAAATGGACTGTGCAGCATTGTTGTCCATTCTTTTAGCCATTGTGCATAGCCTGCTGTTACTTTGTCTGCTTCACTCCTGCCAGCAATTGTTTTACTATTTGTGTGTTGTTATAGGCTAACCCGAAAGAATGCCAACATGAAAGGCGCATGTCGCCACCTACCGTCATGGAGTCAAAAGCACTTCATTCAATAATTTCATTTTCTAACAGAAAACTAGAATAAAGGCTCTCATTCTGGTTAAAGGAGTCATCACCTATAACACTGTGGATATCTACGTCCTATTATAGTCTTTTAGACCATTAAAATAAATTGTATTGGAAAAATAAATAAAAATTGTTTTTTTTTATCCTTTTCTGTAAAGGGCATATTTTATCGCGAGATCACACGCGATATTCCGGCTGTCTCGGACGTACACGGGACTGAGGAGCGCGTTGATTGGTGGAAGGAAGCAGGAAGCAGCTTCAGCGTCTTGCTCCAAAACAACAAAAGTTATAACTGAACCCGACCTGGCAGTGACCTACGGGATCTAACCGTGTATGTATGAGCCCGAGCCTCGCCTCGTGCGTAATGGCACCCTCGCTTGTTGTTGAGTTGGGACAAAGCAAGCTAACAGCCAGGCATCGGCTCTTATGCTGTTGTGAAGATGGAATACACAAACCGATCGGAGTTTTGTTTCCCATAACACGGATTATAACATGAGTCGTCGGGGTTAGGGTTAGTCGGGGTGCATGTGAGCTGGTTGAAGAAGGCAGAATTAAACAAACGCATCAATGTTAAATATCGGCTTCTCAGCCAGTGAAAGATCATTAGGAAGCCATTATAGACATTTTTTCAAGTGGAAAAGTGAAAATTTCAGGTGATGACTCCTTTAAGGAATTAGCTTGATTATTGCCGTAGCTCGTATTAAATGCACATGTAACCTCACTGACGGATGTAAAAGTCAGATAAACTATGATATGACCCTACAAACTGAAGTCTCTTTAAAAAATCAGATTCATATCAAGTTTTGGACCACATATGAAAGTGACTGGGTTGGATTGGGTAAATATTGGATTTGTGTTACTTGCAGTGTGAATATAGCTTTAGTTTAAAACTCTGATGGGTGGTTTGGTCCTATTCTAATCATTGCTATTGACATTTTTTATTTATTGACAGAATTCGCAAGTGTTAGATCAGACCACGTAATAAAAAGCTTCTGCTTATGCCTCTTACTTTATTTTGTATTTTTACTTGAAATTTTGTTGAATTTTTTTCTCTGTTTTTCAGTCACACCAGGTTTCAATGCCAGTCATCCCACCTGTGGCACATCTAGTCATTATCGCCTTCATTTTCACTTTTTCCTTTGTCAGATCCTCCTCGGTTCCTCGTTGTTTCCTTGTCGGGTTTCACCTCATGTCATGTCGTTCATAATTCTAGTTCAGCTTAAAATAAAGTTCCATCAGCTTGCCTGCTTGCTGCCTCCTTTGCCTTTTTTGGCTCACATTTCCACTCCTCAACCATTTTAGATCGCTTAAATCTCTACACTGGTTACCAGTAAGCTACAGAATTGATTTCAAAGTGCTTCTACTAGTTTATAAATCACATGTCAGATCTCCTTCCAGTATCTACACCCAGCAGGGCTCTGAGATCCTTAGGAAGCAGTCAGCTGGTAGAACCGGGTCAGAACCTAACAAGGTGAAGCTGCTTTTAGCTACTATGCTGCACACAGATGGAATCAGCTTCCTCATGACCTCAAATGTGCCCCAACTCTAGAAACTTAAATCAAAATTGAAAACTTTCATGTATTCATCAGCCTTTGAATGAATGCTTCTTATGCTGCACCTTCTGCACTGTAACTGCTCACCCTTTAAATTTGCCTTTTTATTTTATTTCTTTCATCTAATTTTATTTTAGTATTTTTAACTTTGATTTCATAATCTGCTGTTTTATGTTGTCACGTTGAGTTTAATGCTTATGCTGATCTTGCTCCTGGAAAGCACATTGAATAGCTTCTGTGTATAAAAATTTGTTATACAAATAAGCTGCCTTGCCTAAGGGGTCATCAGCAGATTTTTGCTGATTTGAATTAAAATACAAGTCACCACACTGCTAAGGATTTCCATGCACAGCAATAATACCGCTCATTATTGATTGAATAGGAGGAAACAGCTATGAACTAAATCTGTAAAGTCTGCCTAAAATTACAATTCTGTATAAATAAGACAGGCAGACAGAAGCATTACTGGTCTAGATGGAAGTTGATAACAATAAAATGCCTGGAAATAAATGCACAATAACACCTGTAGTGAGATGATGTGATGCAGTGATGTTTTATGTTCCATGATCCCAATTACATGTGTTAGAATGGTACACACACACACACACACACACACACACACACACACACACACACACACACACACACACACACACACACACACACACACACACACACACACACTTCACCATTCCTCACGGAGCACAGCAGGAATCTCAGAGGGCAACTTGGCTGACCATCTGGTCTGCATATCATCAGAGGTTATTGTCTTGACATCATCATTACTAAACACAAAGCTGTCTGGAAACAGATGTAAATATAGAAATGTACAGTCTTTAAGTTCTGGACCATTTGATGAGGCTACACTAAACATTTAAGCGTGTTTTAAACTGCAGATTCTTGACTCGGGGCTAAAAAAAGAGCTCATTGTGAAATTCAGGTACTTAGACGGAACATTCTGTGTTTCGCAGCACTAAATCAATGAGAGTCCACATCACTGAAGATCTTTCCCAGAGTCCCAACCCCCACAGCTGGTCTAGAAAGCTCAGTGGAAGACAAACATCCTCAGGAGACTAAAGAGAGTTCCTTGCACCATCCTCATCCTCGTTTCCTTTTGCAGGGGCAGTGCTGGGAGCATCTTGGCAAGTTGCATCACATCAGTGAGCGGCGACTACAGTGTGACTGACAGGAAGGCTGTGCAACATCAGAATCAGAATTAGGTTTATTGCCAGGTCAGTTTTTACACTCAAAAAATATTTTGATGCTTTGATGTTTTGATGCTTGGTGCAGGGGACAATCAATCAATTAATTAACCAACACAGAACGTAAAATAAAAAACACAAAAGAAAAAATATTGTAAAATATTTATATTAGGGATGAGCCAGATACACGTTTCAGACGAGTATCCGGTACGGATAATGCATTTTTGACGAGTACGAATATTAAACGAGTAAAATTCATGATTATCTGTGTTCGGGTGGAAGGAGAATCCTCATTGGGTAACTGGCTGTCTTGATGCTCTGTGATTGGCCAGTCACACAGAGCGCCCGCCCCTCCTTACAGACAAAACCATTTCTGCCGCGCCGGGAGGCAGCTGTGCTGCTCCGCTCACACACGACAGTGACTGTGCTTGTAGCTCTCTCTCGTCATGTTGCTTCAGTAATCTGTACTCCCTTCTTCAGCTCGCCTCTTTTTCAGTTTGTGTAACATTTAAAGTTACTTGTTTCGTAGCGGTGCATTTGACAAGAGAGTTGAAAACGGCTCGTATCGCGTAGGTCTCTCTCTCTCTCTCTGTCTCTCTCTCTCGAAATACGGCACAGGACTATTTGGTCAGTAGAAAAACCTCTCTCTTTCCCTCTCTCACACACGCGCACACACACACCTTAATCAACATTGTTTTGTTTAACTTTGTGTGGGGAAAAAATGCCAAGAACTTTAGAAAAAAAATAGTTTGATCATAAAATAAAATTAAAAAGTTGTGTTCTAGTAGTTCATATTTCCTACTGCATGAGTTCAGTTATATTCATTCATGCACTTAAATATTCATGTTCTGAGTTTATTGAAAAACCTGTTCTGTAATAGTTCCTTTACTATTGTGATCAAAAACACTGAATCTCAATTCTGAGGCTGCTCTGTAAATATTTTTCAAATAAACAATACATATAGCAACTTGTGATCAATCCATATCAATTTCAAACTTAAAATAATGTACTGAGCTAAGCCACACCCACTTCCGGTTGAACCATGCCCGTTTCCGGTTTAGGCCCCACCCACTCCGAGCACAGATACAGATAATTTAGATGGTTGAACAGATACAGATACAGATAGTGGTGTACTCACTCATCCCTAATTTATATGGTATGAAACAATGTGCAAGAGATTAGCAGTGTATCAAAGTTCCCTACATGTGGTGAGAATCTCTGAGAGTCGTAAAGGTCTCACTTCACTCTTGAGTCTCACTTTCAAAGAAAAGATTTTCCATTAGGGGTTTAATCTCCCTCCATCATCTGATAAAAAATCAACCAGAATGTGCTAGTCTAATTATTCCACCCAGACAAAAAGAGCCAAACAATGCAACATATATGTTTAACAAACCATTTAAATACATTTTTACAGTGTATAAATCCTGTTTTCTAACCCTACAATGATATTGGACCAATTTTTGTCATTTTCAGTTCAATCTCATGTATAAATGAAGATCAGGGCTTGTGGACGAGTTTAACAAATATGGTGAACATTCTAGCATTGTATAATTTAATATTTATTTTAATAATAAGAATGTTGACTTTACCTTTTTCATGCTGAAGTTGGCTCTATATGCACATATCTTATACTTCTTTAAGGAATATTTTAATTAAATATGTGAAACAGATCCCAGAATTAACTGTTGACATTATAATAATAATAATAATAATAATAATAAAGGCATACTATGCAATGTTTTCATATTTTTAAATCATGTTCTTGAGCCAGTATTTGCTAAAATGACCCTTTAAAGGGTTAATGAAATGTCACTTAGACCCCCACCGCCCTCTGTGGCCAGAATACCACACTTGCAACTTCAGAGTGGCGGTCCGGTCTATTGGACTTAGTAAAAAGGAGCCGACATGCCTGGCACTACAGTCTGCATCCAGTATGCTAATGAAGGCTGAGGAGACATTTCAGCAGTTAGATTAAGGTGTTAAAAAGACGAACGCACAGCGAGGTGATAAGTTTAGCTTTTGGTTCTACTAAACTGACACTAGGGGGTGCTAAAAGCAAGCCAAAACTGCCAAGTGCTCCTTTATTAATAATAATAATAACGTTTTTATATAACAGTAAAAAATAATAAATTTGGCCCTTGCCAATTGCCAACCCTCCACCAGGGGGCAGTAGACATGAATAGGACTGTATATGGCCAGTTTATGATGAAGGTACTAATCCTGATGCTTCATCTGGATGCTTTAAGGCCAGAAGTGGTTTGATGATGATCTGTCACATTCTACTTAAAGAAGCTATTAAATATTTTAAATTTACTGATAAATTTAGATTTTTATGGAACAAAAATAAATTTAATCACCAAAGAATAATCAATGTCAAAGTAGTCATTTAGAGGCCGCACTAAGACAAAATGTCTATACTTATGCTTATTTTAACTATACTAACTAAAGAAGTTTGCTATTTCAATATAGTAAAATATTTCTAGTCTATATATAATTCAGATCATTTAAACATTATCACCATTTTAATCAATAAAACAACCATTCCCAGATCTGGTCCATACCTAACTTATTTTCTTATCCAAGTTAAGAAATAAGAAAAGTGTAAGACTGGATCATATTCTGAAGAAGCACCAGTGGCCACATGAACCTTTGGATAGAAATGCTCCCTCTGCACATTTGCCTCATGATGGGGTAATGCCAGGTGACGTGCTAAGGAACAGAAACATGGCAGCCTCCTCCAGATGTGCTTAAAAACATTACATTTCTCATTGACAGCCTTAGTGAGAATAACTGCCTTCCACCAGATTTCTTTGCCTTTCTCATACAGGAAGATGCACCCACGTCCAAGACAGTGTGACATAACATCCCAGCTCTTAGTAGGCTGGAGCAGACGCTTTTCCTCTCTGGTTATATTTCAAAATTGCGAGGAAAAGCGTACGATATTGCTGCTGTAGAAGGAAAAATGGGAGAAATGCAAATAAGCCGGTCCCAACGTAGTCCTCTTCTTTTTCCAATAAAAAATATAGAGAGGGTTTTTTTTTACGTGATAATATAAAATTCTGAGTTCTTATTGTGAGATGTTTAAAAACAGTTTTATTAGCGTTCATATAAAGATGCTGAGAAGCGTATACAGTGGTTTACCTGCACTGTTCTTCCACACAAGTTCCACCTCCTGTCTGTCCTGTCTTCTCACACTACCATCATCAAAAATGAAAACCTTCAGGCTTAAAGAAGGAAGAAGGAGTGATGAGAAGAAGAAGAGGGAGATGAGAGGTGTTTGATATTCACACTTGGAGGCAGAGCTAAATGTAATTCCTCATTAGACGGCAGCCAAGGCTCTTTCCAGGTACAGTCACGCACTGTTGAGCTGCAGCCACTTAGCACCTGATTAAAACATGGAAACACTCCCTGTGGTGTTATAGGATCTGTGATAAAGCTACTCCTCCATAATGGCATTAACTATGTTAAAGTGCAAAGTAAAATGTCTTTTGTCTTTGCTGTGTTGCTTAATTGTGTTAAAGCAACCGGCAGGGCATCTTTTGCTGTACTTTAGCTCACTCCGAAACTTTTTTCTTTAAATAATACGATATATTTACACATCAAAGCTGCATTTCTTGACTTGTATGGTGTGACAAAGTCAGAGAGGTGCTTTGTCAGCTAAAGGGACCATGATCCTCTTTGTTCACCTCGACGTTCATCCTTGTGATTAAAAGCGCCGGAAGACACGACCACACTACGGGACACGAGGAGGCTACAAAAGTCCTTCCAGCCTTCGGAGACTGTCACATTGCATCTGCTCATGCTGAATCACACCGCCACCAGAAAATATCATAAAAAAAAGAAAAGAATTGGCAAATTTTCAAATGGCAATATGTCAGGCAGGATTTAATCTGCTGCACTGACGTTACACGCTCCTACAACCAGTCTGCACCGTTATTAATGGATCCTTTGTCCCATGGATTTCAAGTCTTATGTGACTACTTCAGGTCACATTTCACATCCTCTTTGCCCTTTGGTTCATGTTGATACTGATAAGTGGCATTAATTAGCTTTACTTTCAAGCCTCTTTTGCAAAAACGCTGCAAGTCAGACCTGAGCCGCCTTCTGGTCGTCTCGGTGTGTTTCTCAAACTGAATTGGGGCGCTGCTGAAGTTACGCCTCTTTAACAACCAATAGAAGTAGTGACGGTGCTCTAACAGTCAACCTGGGAAAGAGGGCGCCAGCTTGGGATATAAAAGCGTGAACAACAATCAGAATAATCACATTTGTAACACACTTTATGCAATGCTGGCTTGAGTAATTAAAGTTGCATCCATAAATATCATGGCCGACTTGAATGGTGCTTCATGAACAGATACTAGCTACGTTTACATGAGCCAAATTTTCCCGATTCGACTCAAATCTTGGTTGATCGGAAATCCCAAATCTCTGTTTACATGGACACTAACTGAAATGACGCGATCATGCCGTGAGTATACATGCACCAAGCATTCAATCAGATTAAATAGGTTGAGCATGCGCAGAGCTGTCTCTCCCGAAAAAAAAAAATGTAAACAAACGCCATCTTGTCCGCACGTCTTTTGCCTCGCATTTTATTTTCTTATTCTCTAGCTTTGTAATACGACGCTTTTAAACTTTTCTAGCGGTTTTTGATTTGGTCGATACTTCGGTGAATTCCCGCTTCCTGCACCTTTAGATGTACTTGAGTGTATAACTCGGCATTTCTAGCCTTTCGGCCACCGAGACGTTCAATAATATTGAGCTCCCGTAGTGTTTCCAGTAAAAAAATAATGTCGGCAACAGACCACTTCTGTTTACCTCCCGCCATGTTTTTGACTTGTCCTGAGCGTCTGCAAAGGCGGAAAGACGTCACGCTGAAGTTGCACACATGCACAGTGGGCGTTATTTCACTCCAACAATCCGAAGGTCTCTTCTACATCACAGGGAAATTAATATTTGTGGCCCCGCACACTTAGGCTTGTGACAGCGGAAGGCTGTTTTGATTTTGTAACTAGGAGAAAGCAGACAGCATCTTTACTAGTAGAAGCTAACTGTTAGCATTAGCAGCTCTACAACATGGCAGAACACATTCAGGTGTGTTTTTTGTGGAGATAAAATATCAACGTTACATTTTTTACCTAAGAAAGAAGACGGTGGAAGAGTTGCGTTGCTGTTAGCCAATCAGAGGCGAGATGTTTGCATAGACTCCAAATCCTGACGTCTTTCGCCTCCCATGATTCTAATAAACACCCACCTTCTGAAACAGGAGCGTTAGTGTTTTTGTCCCACAGAAAACGACTCACGGGACATTCCTTCATGAGACCCTCAGCAGATTTATTAAAAAAACAAGCAAATTAGACCTTTAAAAACCAGAGGGATGAATTGATTTCAGCTCAACTGATGTACGTGTCAACAGCTAAAGCAAAACTGTCCTGATTTACACTTATTTACTCATTATTTAGCTCTGGAGAATCTATTACATGAGCTACAATGATTTTATGTCTAATATTGAGAATAATTCAGCTGAATTTGTTCATTTTTGCTGCTTAAACCAACAAGCTGTAAAATGAGCTTCTCTGAGCAGCAATATGTCTATAAGATCCTCAAGGACTTTTCAAGTACGCCTGCCAAATTTTGTGCTATTTGAACCGAGGCGGTGTTGTGACGTTTCCAGAAATCTTCAAGGCCATATTTGAGATGGACTCAAGTCCAATTAACACTTTTTTTTCCTATAGTGAAACTGCACCATGTTTTCCACTCGAAGCCAGGCCAACATATCACTTAGCCAAGAACTGCTATATTTGAAATCTAAGGATCCAAAGCGCCATAAGTATTCAAAGCTCTGGCTGTCAATCACTTTCACTTTCAAAATATTTATCAGTGCAACAAATAGCCCCTTGAAGCCTTAAAGCTCCTTCTGCTGTTTGCCACTAAATAATGAATGGTTTCACTTATCTACATCCCAGTATTCCCAGTGGATGTGTACGCTCTCAGAAATCAATTTTTATTAGAGAGCACTTTCAGTGATCACTGCCCCACTTCTTCAAACCTGGAATTACACTGTTAGATATCTAGTGGCCGTCAGTGTGATTGCCTTATTTGCTTCTTTTTCTTCTTGTGATTTCTTGTCTTTTTCACTGCCAGTGAAAATTATGAAACCGTTTGAGATCCTGAATCTCCTTATCCTAAAGCACTGTGATATTTTACACCGTATAATTATGCTATAAGTTTTATCTGTTTAAGATGACTCCAGACTTAAAAAGAAGACCCTGATCTGAATCCACAAGTTATTTTCTGATATACCTTGGGGGCAGTTTGACCTCTTTTGACTGTTGTCTTCAATATAAAAAATTAGGTTTACTGTGTTTTTTGCATCAACTTTAATTATCAGATCTGTAGATTATCGCCAACTTGAGTTTGTGTGACGCGACCTGGGATTAATCTCCAACTCTTTAAAGCTACAATTGGTAGGTTTTTAAACTTTAAGCTAGAGCTTTAACATTAATCTTATTGATTGTTGAGTTAGAAACTTGAATAGTTTGATATTTGACACCACTCTGCAGCCCTCTGCTGACCAAAAAGTGCACTTGGTAGTTTTGTGGAGCGGGTAGGTGCCCTATAGGGGGAGCTCTTCACCTGCTTTACGGCTGTTAGCTGTAATGCTAGCTGTTAGCATTTTCAGTTTATTGATCGTCAATAAAAAGCACATTGTTGGCATGGTGGAGCCTGGAATAAAAGTAACAGAGTAATGTCTCTGGAGGCGAAGCAAAGAGATAAAAGCAGAGTGAACATTGGCGCAGCCTACGCTAGTTTGAGGGAGCTAAAGGAGGCTACAAAATCACGGACTGATGATGATCTGGCTTTGTTGCTAGTGTGGATCTATTTACTTCTTGGTTTATTTTAGTATTAGTTGGTTCATGTTAGTGTTAGCTCCTTGTTAGCACTAGCTACAGCAGGCTGCTGCAGGGTTGTTTACGACAGTTGTAATTCCATTTTTAACCAGTAGGGCGGAGGAGCAGAAAACTGCTCTGTTACTGGCAGGTCGGCCACTTGTTAGAACATATTTTAGTCTCTATTTCTATATATTTCTATTTCAATAAAAATATAATATTCCATTTCAGCAACATTACCTTAATGTTAATATTAGTAGCATTATCTTTTTATGACAACATAACCACTTGTTGGCCGAAATGAATAAAAATGTATAAAAATGTATTTTGTTTTTCTTGGGTTGGAAGTTAATAAGACAATAAAAAAACATGTTTGTTTCTTGTCTTAAAGCAGCATTCCGCAACTTTGCAGTTATATGGTCTCTGTCGCCCTCTAGAGGCTTGCTGTGTAACATCACTGTCGTAACATTAAATCTCTCTCTCGGGCATAAGAGGCATGTTTACATTCCTAATGTCAGGCAAAACAACGAAAACAAACTTTTCCACCTCCACACATTGAATAAATAGTTTTATCAGGACTGTTGAACAACTTTATGCCCGACCAAATACAATAACTCCGGTGAAATCATTTATTACTTACCTAGCCATTAGCAGCACGGCTAGGTCAGAGTCCGTAGTTCATGCCGTTCTTTCTAAAAGAGCTCTCCAGCGAGGAAAAGATGGCCCAATAATAATAACTCTGGTCTTTGCTCTTGCTCTATCATGTTCTTCTTTTCTTTTCCTAGATTCCTCTGATAAGGGATTTCTAGCTTTCTTTGGTGAATCTGCCACTGCTACAGCGAGTCTACGTTATACAATTATGGCAAGCCAAAGGGATAAAAAAATGCACGTTCTAAACTGGCATTATGTCCGCCAAAACGCTCGTTCAAGATGCGCGTTTTGGCGGACATAATGCTCGCTTTTAGAACACGTGAGTTTTTGCCCCCTTTGGTGTCAAAACGCGCGTTCAGGACGCACATTTCTGAGGACATAACACACGTTTAGAATGCGCGCTTTTTTATCCCTTTGGCTTGCCATATACTGCCGTAAAGCAACACCCAGTCAGTACATCCTGCGGTGCCCCGGAGCTCAAAAACTGTATAGTGCAGTAAACAGACGTGGGACCCCCCAACACTATCACAGGTACGAAAATGAACATAATAGATGATAGTATGATGTCAAAAGTTTACAAAAAAGCATAATTTTAAGGTGTAAAAGTTGCGGAATGTTGCTTTAATCTAGCACTTTTGTCAAGTTTAAGAGGTTTGTTCAAGTTTAACAACTGAACAAACCCACACTTTAGATCAGAATCAGAAGAGTTTCATTGCCATATATGCGAGAAATCACAACATTAGGAAATTGCTGCGGTACTTTGTGCGAAAAAGAAAGATGAAAAATAAGAGATAAGCAAATATAGGAAGTAATAATATACTCATGATAAAATAATTAATATAAAAAGTGTCAATAATTAGAGAAGCAGCTACTATATACACAGTGTAGGTACTAATCAGAGTGGATCTGTTCAGGTACAAACACAACACCGAGTCATGTGACTGGGACCAAGCGACTAGAGTCGGCAGCCCTAGGATTGACATTAACTGTAATGTGTTTGCTTTGGCTTGTTTTTGCTGACTTCTGCTAATTCGTCTGCACCTAGAGAAAGGAACAAGGACAGAAACTGCATATTAAAGGGAGTTCACATCTTTATATATGGACTTCTGTGGAAACAATGTCAACAATTAACATTTTACCTGTCATTGCATGGTTCATCCAGCAGAAATATTGCAATGTTTTTGTTGTGATTTTTTTCATCTTTTTTTGTAAATAAGTGAAATGCAAATTTATGACTTTTTAAAGGTTTAGAAAATACATTTATATACATTTCTATTACACCTTTTAGAATGGAGTTGTTTTACAAAGGCAGCAAATTATCTTGGCCCTGCACATAGGCTGTTCTAGGGTGTGGCCACAGGGGCACTGGCCCCTGCTGAAATCTGATGGGCCCCCTGAAGTGTCCTTGTCCTGTCAGGGGGAGACCGCCATGTTCAGCTGTTAAACAGGAGATTACTGAGCCTTCTCTTGGTGTCCTGTTCACTTTCCTCCCTTGACCAACCCAGATATTCTTGTGGTGTTTTCTTACCGCCACAAACAAACATTAAACTGTTTAAAAAATGAATACAATGCTGAAAATTTTCAAATGTTGTGTGTCAGTAATGGAGATTCAACAAAGATGAAAAAAAATGTATATCAAAATTTATTTTACAGAAGTTGTTTTAGTTTGGATGATTGAATTGGGCTCAATAAACGCCACACAGATGTAGAAAAATAGAATATTATAATGGAAAATGTGTCATGTGTAATTCATATACTGTCATGATCTCTAAGTTGGTGAATTTGAAGAAGAAAAAAGTATTTTCATATATAGTCTTTACCCTAATTAGAGACTTTTGGGACGACAGGAACTTGATTTAAACTCAACTTCCTGTCTTTTATTAGGAACACAAAGAAACTTGGAACACGAGGCAGATGGAAGTGGCTTATGTCTCCTTGGTAGCACACTGAGATGAAACCAGGATAGCAGCCAAAAACAAACACACATGCACACGCACACACACACACGCACATGCAGCTACGTTTGCGCACACACACACATACACACACAAAAACAGTCAATATTTCACCCCTTGCATCTGCCAATTATGAACTAGATTTGTTTGTGGAGAAAACATACACACGTCTAAACTTAGCAGTGTTCCATATACACACTGTGAGTCAGTAGTGCAAAACAACAACGATGGAAGACCCCCTCCTCAGGTGAAATCCCAAAATATCGACTGGATGATTCAACTCCTTAGAGTCATAAAGCTTTTACTTTTTCCCCAAAGTCTCAGCAAACACCTGAATGCATGAATCCCAGCTTTATTTGATGTATGCATGGTAAAGTATACGTTGGGATTAAAACACAACGGTGCAAAAACTATTGACAGAATCTCTTGTTCCCATTTAGCGAACAGCTTGAGAGTGGCACGGCCTCCAGGCTTCCCTCTGTCGCTCCGTCAAGGTTTGGACACGATCGTTTGATCTGTGAAGGGAGGCGACCACATGCTAAGAAAAAAAAACTCACTAGGTGTAAATTCCTTTCAAGCTGCTCCAAAAGCAAATTCAATAAGCACAGAATTGTGTTTGTCCTGCACCCTTCCTGATGTGCTCATCGTCTGAATCCGACACTTCCCTCATTTGCTGCTTTAAAGAACGTCGGAAGTTAAACTCTGGGATTAGAAATGCATCGTGTGCGTTCTCAGCTCCCTAAAAGTGACTTTAAACATTTATTTCTCCATCTCAACTTTTCCACCCAGCACCCAACTTTTGCTGAGCTTTTGTTTATAATGGAAGCTGCAATAACCTGCGCCGTCCTGAAAATACATTAGCAGGAAATAATCCAATCGTGTACAATTTTGGTGGTGTGTTTTATTGTTATCTTTTGTTTCCTGGTATCCAAAATTAATTCATTTCATATCTTTTTTTTTTTTTTATTTTACTTCTGAGATCATGCCGAGCTTTATTAGAATGATTTTATGAAACTCAGCTAGGAGAGCGGGTCAAAGACGATGCTGAAGCAGCGTATAGATGCAGCAATGGGCACAATTGGATTGGGAAAAGAAGGGAAGATGCTGCCAGCGGATGAATGTCTGGCGTGGACAGAGTTGGAGACGGAACAACGAGGAGCTAAAGGAGTGCAACGGGTCGAGGTATTCAGACAAACTGCTTTCATTAATTCCGTTTGTTTCTGTAAAATAGGGTGTAATTGTGTGACCTTTGCTGGGTCCAGCTTATCTCCATCATTTTTACTCATTATGCAGGAGCTGAACGGATCCGATCTGACACCTCTCTCCTCAGGGAGCGATTAAACAATCAAACAAATCCACTGGAACTTTGTGCACTCGCCGTGTGTCTCTGTAGGTGAAAAAGATCGCTAATCAGGATGCAAATTCACCGGGAAGCTGATGGGATTTTTGGGGCATTTCAAAACTCTAATGAAGCTAACATCAGGGTTAATTGCAATTGCATGAGGCTTTTATGTTAAAGGTACCATCTGAGATTTTTTTTTTCTGGAGCATTTTTGCCATATTGCTTGAAATGCTCTTCACATACAGATGTTTTGTCAAAAAATTAATAATTTTAATCACTTCTGGAACGTACAATCCAGGAAAAGCCTCATCCAATCATTGGGCTGGTCCCCATTCTAAATGATTGGATTATAACTCGTCCATCAAACTGCTCCTCTGAGCGTCTCTGGGGAAGCTAGCTTAGCTGTGTAGTGTTGTGGAAATCTCTTTTACATGTTTTGTTTAGATTCTGGGTCTGTTTTGTTGGGAAACGTTAAGGTGACTGAGTTATTGTCTGGTAACGCAGCTAAGTCTCCACTCTGTTGGTTGCGTGAGAATGAGTGTGTGATGGCATTATCTCCGCGTAATGTAAGCAATTAGCTGATCCAGACTTTCTTAACTCAACAGTTTGATTTTTTCCCCACCTATTTATGTTTAGTAAAAGAAACATTTTAAAGTAGGAAATTAACCAGTCAGAAATAAAATATGTTAAAAATAATTGTCAACGCTGGCTAGCTATTTTAGCTTTGCCATTTTGAATGTGCTTCCATATAAAGAATATAAATTATACTGTAAAATGCTTTACTATGGAAGAGGATTAGGGCCAATGAAAAGAAAAAATAATTCTGGCTTTAAAGCAGCAATCCGGAGTTTTCCCTTTCAGGAATTATGTATGATTTATCATGTAGGGTGAGATAATGTAAGCGATACGTCTTTTTTTTTCCTAAACTCGCCCCCTGCCCCGTAATATCCATGCAATAGAAAACTGAACGCCGACCAGAACTAACCAATAGCATTAGACTACCGCTTACGTGCTTCAAAATTAAGGAAGTACCTCAGCTGATGCAGCGTTGATGAACTTTTCACGGACAAGTAAGTCTTTAAAATATAAATATATGAAAACACAACATGACATGAGAATAATAATTGTAAAACAACGTGTTTTAGCTCCGTTTGTCAGCTACAGAAGCACATGCAGAGCGAATGGAGTCAGTGGTAGAGTCGCGTTGCTGGTAGCCAATCAGAGGCGAGCCTTCCGAATATCAGGAAATAAGACTCCAGATTCTGCCGTCTTCTGCTCCCCTCTTGTGGAGATTAAACATCAACTTTGCATTTTTTACTCAAGGATGAGCGAACGAAGGCAGTGGAAGACTCATATTGCTGTTAGCCAATCAGAGGTGAGACATTTGCTTAACATGAATAATAATGAGTAAGACTCCCAGTCCTGCCGTTTTCCGCCTTCCACTCCTTCGACTAACTTCTACTTCCTGAAACGGGAGCGCCAGAGCTTTTTTTTCACAACTCACAAGGCAATAATTTATACTAGAGACCACTTCATATATATTGAAATAATGAGTGTATGAGTCATTTAATTCATAAAACCCCAACGTGATCCATTAGATGACTAGTTAATTTAATCTTTCTAAAATAAGAACAGACTGTAGACTAACCTAAAACGTCATTCTAGTGGGTAAGATTTTTGTAAATATTGCCCCAGCTCAATCCGGACATAGGGGGCCATTTCTCAGCCTTCCTCCAGGTGAGGCTCAAGCTTCCACATCAGAGCCTCATCATGGGGAGCAGCTGTGGCTTCTTCACCCTGCCAGTAGCTTTCATGTGCCCAATTACTAACGGATCCCTAAAATCATACCCACCTTTTCCCATCTTTAATTAGTTCTTTATCACAGCAGCTTTGTGTCTTCCATTTGGACGTTGTCTCCGGGCCCTCTCCTGTCAGCGTGCTGCAGGCAGACCACCTCAATCAGAAGCTGATATCCCCAGAAGATGTGTAACCATTTACGACATGCCTCACGCGATGAGTTCCAGGGGTTTGTGTCACGGTGGGTTATCTACACTCAGCACACTCACTGTGGGCCAAAGAGCAGCGGATCCCAAGGAGAAAAGAAACGGAACAACAGTGAGAACAACATCTATATTATCCCCAAATCATTTGACAAATAGTATAAAAAAAAGGAAATAGGAAAGGAAAGCAAACATTTTTTTATTTATTTGTTTGCAGAATAGTAAATTAAAAATCTTGCAGTGTGTTTATTTAGGGAAATTCTGGCAGCTAGTATGGATTTAAAGTGAATTAGTGAAAAAAGAACACGTGATAGGTCTGACATGTTTTTAATTCTGCATTAACATCTTCCTGCTGGAGCCAAACAGAATTGCCGTTAGACATTCATTACATCGATCTTGTAGGGAGCGTCGGGTCTCGTAGGAAAATGAGCTTTCTCTCCTTTTTGTTTGTCAGCTAATTATTGAAAATAAGATTTGCTTCTGATTAAGGCAGCGGATCGTTGTTGCCGCAAACACATTGACATGCACAAAACACCTGAGGTTAGTGGGGGAGGGATGGTGGTTATGGGTGGGCCAAGGTCTCTCCTTAAGCTTGTTAATGAAACAGATGCATGTTCCTACAAGGTTTGCTATAACAAGATGAATGAAATGGGCCCATATATCGGGATTAAATCACAGCCAGTATAAAGTGCTGAATCTGGGCACTTTGTGTCAGTGTCTGAGTATTTTTCTTTTATATTTTATTGCAAAATTAATATAAATAAGGAAAATGTTCTCAAAAGTCTTCAAGAGGAAGTGGAAGTAATCTAATTATATTAATTAGCATGCAGCTAAATGTTTCAAATAATCATTATTAATCAGTCTCGGGCATTTTTACTAGAACGCTTCAAATCAGGCGATGTTGGTTGGTGTTCATCACACTTTTGCAAACTTTCTTGTGAGTAGCTTTCTGTGACGACCACAAAATGTTATTAGAAAGCTAAGTTTGTCTTTCTTTTGTTTGCACATTTAGATGACGCCTTGGCAAGATCAAGTAACACCTACATGTCTAATAATGACACCAACAGATGACGCTAACAGGACTGTACGCTAATGCCTTTTAGCTGATTTGCTGTCAACATTTCCACAGGTTCTGTCTTCATCTCAATGAGTACTTCCTTAAAAAACAAATAGACAATTCATAGATTCATTTGAATAAGCATGCACTTTATTGCATCAGACCAATGCATTCCTAATATATGTGGGCTGGGCACTGACTGATTTGATATTATGTTGTATTGTATATTATTTGTAGCCTAGAAATCTAGACTGACAGCTGACGAAGCAAAATGATTTTGCTCTGCACGTCGGTCTAGCCACGCACCATAGGAACCTCAGCTGGCCTACCATTTGCCTGAGCAGTATTGTGTTATGTCAATCACAGGACTCTATTGGTTTGGTGGGCCAACCACAGCACTCTATCGGTTTGATTGACAGGATGATGCGACAGAGTGGAAAAAGATGGTGACGTCTCATTTGAAACAACTTTGGCATCAACTTTGGACTATTTAGACTTGGGCGTTTCTTTGAGTCAAGAGCAGATAGAGGTACTTAAGTCATTTATTTAGAAAAAGGATGTATTTGCATCTTCTTCAACAGAGTATGGCGAACTGAACCATTGACTGACATCCATAGCAGTGAGTACGTCATGTTTTTTGTTGTCCAATAGCATGTGGAGATAGTTTGGAAGACAATCGTAGCTTCCGCCCCACATCTGAGCTCTCCCTATTGGTCGTGGCCAGACTACATATTCACATATATAGAATGGCTTGCCAGGCTATATTATTTGTAAAGTTAAATGCAAGTTAATACTATAGTTCAGAATCTGTCATTCTTGTAATGATGGTGCGAAAGCATCAAAACTTGTTCAAACCATGAAACTACCACCACCGTGCTTTACAGGTTATTTCTAGTTACGTTAGGAGCCATTTTTACTTAATATTTTTGAAAATGATCAGTCTTCTACCCCTATTTCCTGCATATCCAAAACAAAAGCACTCAGATAAGATAAGCCTGACAGATCTACGTCACGCTGTCACTTAACATTCATGGAGTCACCCATCTTGGCGTGTGCCAGGAAGGCTGTTGTTGGTTTAGCGTCCAGGAAACGGCAGAGAATGTCTCAGCTAGTAGAAGGTGACATTAGCATTAGCAACTCCACCACATAACAGAACTCCTTTAGGCTTGTGTTATTTGTGGAAATAAAACATCAACATTACAGAGCAAATGGAATCGGTGGTTGAGTTGTGTTGTTGTTAGCCAATCAGAGGTGAGATGTCCTAATATCAGAAAATAAGACTCCAAATCCTGCCGTCTGAAGCTATTTTCTCCTCCGGCTGACTTCTACATCCTCAAAGAGGAGCATCTGAGCTTTTTTCACCAGGGAAGGTCAATACTTGTGTAATTCTTCCATAAAACAGTTAAGTTGTTGTAAAGAACTTTAGCAGACAGCCAAAAGAGCTTCCTTTTAGACAGAAGTGACATTTCCTTGTAAATCTGTCGTCTCACCAGCTTATGTGGTCTTCTGGTAATAGACTTGAGTGGAATACCAAACCCTTGATCATGAGTGGATGGGTGGATGTTTTGGTGTTCTGAGATCAGCTTAACCTGCACTCCCCTGACCTGAAATGTAAATATCATTCTTCTCTGTCGGTAATGCTCAACAGAGATAAATAAGTGACCTTTGCCAGTTCCCACATTAAATCAGCTGAGCTGAGATGGAAAACAAGAGGTTGGACGCATGATTTGAATAGATGCTTACTAGTTCCTCTTTTAGAAACATAAACAAATAACAGGGAGCATTTTTTCATAAAGGCAACATTATTATGGCTACCCTTGAGCATGTTTAATTGAAATATGTCATTGATTCAAACGGTCTCGTCTCAAATCAGCACAAGCTGTCTATAATAAATCAGTAATGAAGGGATTTGATTCTAGTTTTCCCTTTGGAGTTTGACTTCACCTTTCACCTTGCTCCATAAACACCCTCTGGTCCCAGGAGGAAGAAAGTAATTGCTCATTCTGTAGATACAGGACCATGTGTTCAAGTCACTGCTTAAATAATTTACATGCATTTCTGGAGGGTTTTGGGTTTGTGATTCACCAAGCAAGGCAGAAATCTGGTAGCCTGGCAAGCCATCCAATATATATGAATATATAAAGTCTGGCCTTGACCTATAGACAATATTAGTCAATGGGGCATTCCACCATACACCATCGAAGAAGCAGAGGAAAAGGCAAAAATGTCCTTTTTCAAAATAAATGACTTAAGCACCTGCTCATGTCTCAAAGAAAAGCCCAAGTCTAAATTGTCCAAAGTTGATGCCAAAGTCGTTTCAAACGAGTGCCTTTCCTGAACTGACACCATCTTTGTAGTTTTTCTCCGTTGCAGCTGTAATGCTAAGTCCACCCAATGTCCCTTTACAAACATAGATCACTGTGATTGGCCTGGTCTAAAATTGAGTTGGCCAGTGTTAGACCTGGTAAGGCTACAGTAGCGTGTGGCTAGACCGACTTTCAGAGCAAAATCTTTTGCTACTGCTACTGTTTGACTAGATTTCTAGGCTAGAAATGTGATGGACAAATTCTGGCCTAGAAATCTAGACCAATCTTAGCTGTAGCAAAGAGCAGGTCGGTGTAGCCACGCTCCACTGGAGCACATTGGAGCGAACAGTTATGCGTCTTACTAATTACAGCGCTCTATGTTCGCGGGGCGGGCTTATCACCAGAGCTTCAATGGAGAAAAACTACAAATGTGGTGTTGACTCAGGCACTGTTTGAAATGGCTTTGGCATCAACTTTGAAGAATTTACACTTGGGCTTTTCATTGAGACATGAGCAAATAGAGGTACTTAAGTCATTTATTTTGAAAAACTTATGTATTTGCTTCTTCCTAGTCTTTATCTTCTTTAATGGTATATAGCGGACTGCCCCATCGATTGATTTCTGTAGCTATGAATACGTCATATAGTTAATTGCTCTGATTAGTCCTAGCATTGTCCAGTTGTGTGAGACAGTTTGAAAGACAACCATAGATTCAGCTTCATGAATCGGTCGTGGCCAGATGGTATATTCACATATACAGGATGGCTTGCCAGGCTAGACAAATCTTCAATTTGAGATGTTCTTGAACATGGAATGATTATTCTTCCTGCTTTAGGAAACTAGGTGTAGTAAATTTGTGAGAATCCGAATCACTTTATTTGTCATTGAACCAGCTTCCCGGGACAACGAAATCTCATTTCAGCACAACCCATCCAAGAGCAGACATACAGCATATAAAAACACGTAAACAGGATCAGGTTGACTGTGGGCATGCAGCCACTTTACGGCACTCCCGTGTGTAGATAAAAAAGAAAGGGGTGACAGGGGGAAGGGAAGGGAGGAGGGAAAAAGCAGGCACCTCAACCATGCCCCCGACAGAGGACAGGGTTGAGACACAGTAAAAAACACCTCAAACATAAAAACACACATTCAGAAAGCCACAACATAATCGAACATGTGATAGATGGGAGGGGTGGGGATCTCCCATGAGTTCAGTTAATCAACCCGGTCCTCTGTCAGGGGCAGGGTTGGGGTACAGGAGAAAACACCTCAAACATAAAAACACATATTCAGACAGCCACAACATAATCGAACATGTGGTGGGTGGGAGGGGTAGGGATCTCCCATGAGTTCACAGTTAATCAACTCGGTCCTCTGTCAGGGGCAGGGTTGGGGTACAGGAGAAAACACCTCAAACATAAAAACACATATTCAGACAGCCACAACATAATCGGACATGTGGTGGGTGGGAGGGGTGGGGATCTCCCATGAAATCGAGTGAGTTCACAGTTAATTAGGCGTGGGAAGGAGAATCAGGGGAGGGGGAAAACGTTGAAACCATCGGAGGGTGTGTGTCTGTGAAATGTTTTCATGCATGTGTGTTGCATCGGTGAGAAGTGAGTCCGTGACCTTTCTCCCAGTTCAGTCCCAGTGTCTCTCGTCTCGTCTGGAGGTATTATGCAGAAAGTTGCTTTATGTGATGCAGTTAGGATGAACGCCAAGGTTGTAGAAGCAACACAGAGTAAAGGATCTGCTGTCTTTTCTGGATTTCACTACAATATTTCTGTTGTACAAAACCTTAATCAACATGCTGAATCATTACAAGTAATTTCCCAACGGAGTCATTAATCATACTGGGCTGGGTCCGATTATATAACACTTTTAAATATAAATAAAACTCTTTTGCTGTTGTCATGTTTCCCTTCTTATATTCAAGCGCACCCGTCGAAACAAAAAGATGGAACAGCGTTGGCTATTTAAACTTATTTTAGAAACACAAAAAAAACATTTTGAGCACAATATAGACAATATAGGCAGACATCCATTTTCAATTTCAAACCAGGAGAAATTAATGAAACGGATAATAAATTGTGTAAGCAACCTTTTTTCTTCTTTTTTAATTTACCTCTCTGTTTCAGGGCGAGGCGTCCTGGCAAAGCAACCACTCTCTTCCTTGGCTTTGTGTGAATATGAATAATGTATTTTTCATTTACATTCACCCTCATCCTACAGGATGCTGGGGGCATTAGGAGATGGTGGGATGTACAAACACAGAGGTTGGAAATTAGATGATTCCAGGAGGAGTGCATGAAAATACAGTGCATCTGTTGTTTTTATTGGGTATATTCTTCTTCTGGCACCAATTCGATGTGGGTGACGGCGGAGATGATTTCAAACACAAGCAAATGTTCTTACTGCTCAGGCGACTAACGAGAGGGGCAACGTGAGGTAGTTAGAGGAGGCGAGTGTGAGAGACGATCCTCTCAGTGTTTATCAAAGAGGCCTAATCAGGTCAGTTACTCATCTCTGACGTCACGTAATCTCACACTTGTGCATCCCTGCCAGAGACCCGATGGTACTTTATGAGCCGATCCTCTCTGATGTTATTTACCCAGGTGCATTGTTAAATGCATTATGTCATCCCGTAATATTAAATCATGCAAGGCTTGATCATAAACTAACTTTGTACCACGTGTCAGGGGAGAACAACAGAGCCTAAATTGTGGTGTGAGTGTCTGTTTGTCGATGAATGCAATGGGACAGATAAGGGAACCCAGAATAAGCCAGATGTCGTATTCCTGGGTGTGTATTTGGAGCCGTGGCTTTTTATTTTTTATTTTTTTGTGGTTGCTGAGCTAAGCTGTTTGAGCAAAGCATTGTGGGAACTGTGAGCTCCGCTGTGCAGAGGATGGAATCAGGTGGCCAACAATGAAGGGGGAGGCAAAACTAAATCACAACAGAAAACTTTTGTTCTCCGAAACAAAAAAATGCTAAGAAAGCTAATAAATTCTTATCCTCTTGTGAAATTAAGAAACCATTATTCATCGTTGTCTTGTTTTTTTTTTTTTTTTTTGCAGACTTGGCAGAATTTTGCTTACCTAAGTTCTGTAGCAATTTGCCGTTTCTTTGATGTGATCCATCTGAAGCCAGACTCAGATGTATAAAAACCAGCATGTGTTGCTCACACTCTTTCACCCTGAAACAGGAAGATGAGATTAGGGCCGTCGGGTTTTTCTGCATAAAGTGCTTCATTCAGAGTCCGGAAGGTTCCCTGATCGCCGCCGATTATACCGCTGTGGATAGAAATATGATGACTAGGAAGAGAGAAAGGATGCTGACTGGTAGTAACCTCAGGAAAAGGACAGCAAAATGAAGGCTGTGTTTGTGTGTGTGTGTGTGTGTGTGTGTGTGTATGTGTGTTTCTATAACATGACAAATTAAAACCTAACAAATTAAAACCTAACAAATTAAAACCTAACACAGCACCTTCTTATGAGGATGTAAATGTAATAGCCAATCATCTGTCTCCTTCTACATCAGTGGTACTCTCTCCTGGTCCTGGAGAGCCAGTATCCAGCATGTTTTCCTTGTTTTTCTACTCCAACACACCTGATTCAGTGGTTGAATCACCTGTGCAGCAGCTCATCAGGCTCTGCAGAAGCCTGTTAATCACATGCTGATTGAAATCAGGTGTGTTGAAGCCGGGTTAAAACTAAAACATGCTGGATACCAGCTCTCCAGGACCAGGAGTGAGTACCACTGTTCTACATCCTCCACCCTCACACCAACTAACTTCATGTCCTCATTCACCACATCCCTAAATCTCCTTTTTTGGTCTTCTTCTCAGCCACCTGCCTGGTGGCTTCAACCTCAGCATCCTTCTATCATCGTAATCATCGTCTCTCCTCTGGACATGTCCAAACCATCTAGTGCCTGGCCAAAAAAAGTCACCACCAAAAACAAAAAGGTTACACACTCACGTTTTGTTGGACCGCCTTTAGCTTTGATTGTGGCATTGTTTTGATAAGCTTCTGCAATGTCACAAGATTTATTTCCATCCAGTGTTGCATTAATTTTTCACCAAGATCTCCGTCTATTCTTCACAGAGGACGAGTCTGGATACTCAGAGGCAGAGCGTACCACGAGAGGCGGGACTAGCCAGCTCAGAAAAAAGGCAGAAATGACGACTGTATTGTGCGACGCTGTAGTTTTTTAGCTATAGTCAAAGATGGCGTCTGGCGTACACGTGAATGATAGTTGTCATCCAAATCCAGTTGGTAGCATGGCGCAAACATCTTTCTTTAGAAGAAAGGCTTTTGTTGTGGTTTTAAAGACATGTCCAAGTCATTTAGAACAGAGGAAAGCGCCGCAGCGAACTCCGCTTCAGACGCCATCTTCATTGTGTATGAGAAACTGAGCGTCGCGTTGTGTGACGTACGCTGCTCAGCGCTGAATTGCTTGGTTAGAATTCTCAGGGGGCGGGGTTATTTGAATGGAAGCGTTACCAGGCCCTTTGCTTCCCATAAGGAAGCACTGGCCAGGCTAAGGACACGCTGGAGGGACTATGTTTCTCGTCTGGTCAGGGAACCCCTTGGGATTCCCCCGGAGGAGCTGGCCCAAGTGGCTGTGGAGAGGGAAGTCTTGTGTTCTCTGCTTAGGCTGCTGCCCCCGGGACCCGACCCCGGGTAAGTGAACAAAAATGGATGGATGTCTGCAAAACTGTCCAATAATTTAAAAAAGAAATTTGCAAGAACTCAATTGAGATGTACTTACTCTTAAATGACTCAGATCAGCATCAATGAAAAAATACAAGTGGGTTTAATGATGGTGTCCTTGAGGCAACAGTAACAAATGTTTACATGCGTTCCTATGTGAATTCTATTCAAAGTCATTATTAAATGCCCCAATTTATTCTCTATGTGCTTACTTCAACTATACTAATCTGCACCTGTCATCTTATTTGTCATTTATTCATTATTTCCTGTTATCATATTCTTTCTGTTTGATAAAGGTCTAGCAAGGATGACAGTCTACTTTTTTTTCGTTGGTTTGGGGAAAATGCCGAGGGTTCTGTAGTGTTTACGGATCAATAAAGTTGCTCCATTGGTGAGTTCTTTGGTATGGATAACACAACTTCACAGTTATTTGGAATTGAATTAGGGGGGTGAGGAGGGAGGCGGAGATGATGAAGAGTATCAATCATTCTGTCTCTTGAGTGAAGTGATTTGTGGGTCAACAGAATCTGCAGTAATGAAAGTTCACTTGTCCACCACTGAGGGTTTGTAGGTAAATTTACTTTTCTCCAGACAGCCGGCTCGGAGCAAAGGGAGTTAACGCTCAGCAGAGGAAGCTCTGTCAATACAGTCTGAATGATCCTTTTCTGGCGTTTGTCCTCCTCGCTGTGGCTCTTAGGACATAACCTTGGAATTCCGTATTACTCAGCAAAATCTAGTTAACTGATGTCTAAATCTGCATTATTCCTATCATATTTAATATTGTTTAATTAATCTGATTATCAGAAATTTATGTTTTCATCTTGTTTCCTTTGCCGTTTTTCATTTTTAACACGGTGACGAGTGATCGCCACAGCCCTCCTAAACAACACAACAGCCGAGCTGCCCTCTCGGTTTCACACAGCGCATTTGCAATGGAAAACTCTTTTAAGTGAGATTGATTGAACCCAGCTGGCCTGGATTACTGATATGTCAGGGTCATTTATGCAGGGATTGGCTCCTAACCTGTCAATCAGATGGATGAATGAACAGGGAGGCGTATCGGGTCTGGGAAAGCAGTCAGCTGATGATGTCGGTGAACAGAATCAGCCTGAGTTTATGGCAGGCGCGGGCTGCTCGTCTTTAACCGATCTGTCACCCGACACGGAGGAGCCAAAGTGGTTTATTTCAGGTAACCTTCAGGCTGGCACAAGAGCTGCATAATCCCCTTCTAAACTTGACATTTGCATTATAAATATTTAGCAAAAACGTGGTTTAAAAAAGCCAGATTTACATTTAATCTGATAAAACGTAGATGTTTCAAAAACATCATTGTCCTCTAAACACCATATATCCAAACAGATATTAATTATAACTGAGGGTTTAATATGTCTTGGATATAGTTGTTTTATAACGTTCAGGAGGATGACGTTCCCAGGTGACATTCCCAGGTGACATTTGGTGGGAAGGAAGATCCACGCTTAATAACTCACCAGTCCTTCATGACCAGCTCATACTGTGTTTTTCTGTTTCTCTAACCACAAATCAGCAGTAAAGATAACAATTAAATAGGCATAAACACCAACTCACCACATATAAAAACACCAATATAAACTCATCCTAATGGGAGATGTTGTTTTTCTCTCTCATCAGGCTAGATAAATAAGATGACAGCCATTAAAAGTAATAAGGCTACAGTGCTCCATACCAAACTTTTTGACTGTTGTAAGTTGTTGATGTGCGATAAATAAGGCTGATTTGTTGCTGCTGTTTCTATCTGGTGAAAAAACAACACACAATAATGACACAAGAGTCAGTTAATTAGGATAAACAAGCATTAAAGGCCAAATTTACTCATATTTTTAATATATTTTGCAGTGGTCTTTTTTCCTGATATTTGGACATTTCTCCTCCGATTGGCTAACAGCAACGTGACTCTACCACTGACTTGCAACGTTGATGTTTTATCTCCACAAATAACACAAGCCTGAAGGAGTTTTGCCATGTGGTGGAGTTGCTAATGCTAACGTTTAGCTTCTACTAGCCGAGATGTTCTCTGCTGTTTCCTGGATGCTAAACCAACAACAGCCTTCCCCGTCGTGAGTCCAGATGGGTGAGTCCATGAATGTTAAGTGACAGTGTGAAGTTCTGTCAGGCTTTTCTAATCCTAGAGTTTCACCGTCTATTTTCTATCAGAAGCTAATGCAGGAAATAGGGGAAGAAGACTACTTTCACATTCAGCCTGCATGAAAAACTCAGAATGACTGATTATAATCAGAAATGATTGGGTATGGGAATAGTTTTCAGTAAAGTTGACCTTTAAATCTGTAATCAGTTTTTTTCATCTCTTGACAATTGAAACTAGAGCTACCTGGTCTGTAGACGTGTCCGTAACATTACAAGTAAAGCAAGTAGTCAAACGTTTTGCTGCAGCCCGGCCGGCTCATGCATGAATGAGCATGCGCATTCTCAGCTTTAAACACCAACTTATTTGCATCATCTCTATTATCTAAAAGGCTTGTTTCCATTATTGAAACGTATTGGTAATTTTACCAGACAGTTGCGGCATGCCATGTGTTCCCATTTCACCTGCAGTCCCAAAAGGATAATTCTCATTTCAGGGAGCAACTCAGTACCTGAATAGGGGTTAGTACCTGCAAGAGGTCCGATTGAGTTGCTGGAGGGGACTTATGGTTAGCTCATGCTGGTTGGTCAGTAGGAGAGGATATCTGCAGTTTTATTCTTGATATTTTCAGTACCTTCCAGAATGAGCCATTCCAGGGCTCTGTCACTTTAAGAAAACAAGCCTTATCTGGCCACGCCCACTCATCCCCAGCTCAGGCTGCTATAGGCTGAGAAGCTCTGATGTATGTGAGGGGCACAGAGTAGAGCCACTGCTCCTCCAGCAGCAGCTCATGAGAGGTGGTTGTATTCTACATCCCCCATTTGTGATGTCACAAACGGGGACTTTTTGAAACGGCTTGTTTTAGGCACATAATTCTTAAAACCAAACACTGACAGAAAATGGATGGACAGATCTTTTCTTCCAAGTTGAAGTGTTTATAGAGGCAGTAGAGACCCACGTGGTTTCACAAAAGGATGTAAAAGGTCAGTTTGCCTTATATGTCCCCTTTAAGGTACCGAATCTGGCACAAGATTAATAATGTGGTAAATAAAATAGTGACACATTCTTACTAGGCAACACATATTCTTGATATACAGAACACGTATGTTCTGTGTATATAAGTGCATTCTCACTTTTTGACATTTGTGAAACGCTCACCAATTAATTTGATGTTAAATTTTAAAAAGAAAAAAGCTGGGTCTTCTGTCATAACTGCTCATAAAATTAGACAAACTCTTTCTTTTGAAAGCAAAAGTGTTTTCTGAGCAGGCTTTTATTTTGTATCTTTACCTATTTTTGTCTGCACCACTGGCACACACATATATTAACTAAACCCAGCAACAGAACCTATGAGTTGAATTTGAAGGAATCTGGGGTCTAGTTATTTATAAATGCCAATTCTTTGCACCAATTTCACCTCAAGTTACAGAGCTTGGTTTGCAGCACACAGAATTCCTAGATGGATGTGCATGGACGTCTAACTTCATTATTCCATAGGTGAAATGTGCAGCTGTCTCTCCATAGATTTACACTCTTTACATAAGCAGAAATCATCGCGGCTCTTTTAAAGAGGTGCAGTTCTCATCATTACCAAACCGACTAACCAGCTCTTTTTGAAAATCAAGAAAATGTAGAATAATCTTTATTTTTTTATCGTTTTTTAAACAGCACAACTTGACAAATATGATGTACATTTCATTTTTTAAAGGGTTTAAATGAAAAATATATAAGTGCTAATGAGTCTTTCATCACCTGCATGCTAACATTAGCTAAAACCTTTTCAGACGAGCCATAATGACAGAATCCAGAGTCTAATTTTACGCCAACTGATCAAGTAGGATGTTGCAGGACTGCTGTGGCTCTACAGCGAATAACTAGAGTATGAGCTGATAAATGAGGTGTCTGAATGTCTGGGCTACAGTGTTATCTTGAAGCTGCTATGTACAGCCGACTGCTGTGTAGGTGGTGAAGGCAGGTGACAATATGAGAGGGAGAAAAACGAGGGAAGAAGAGGGTTCGGAGGGCAGAAAGTGAGCGACAGAGTGACAGACACAACGACATGCAGCGGGTAGAGAAGACAACGAGGGTGAAGGTGGAAGCCTATGGATACCTGGTCTGTCAGGCATGTGATAAGTGATAGTGGATCATTTCTTTTTCCCACCACAGAATATAGTTAGGGTGATATTGTGATGGTGCCACACCCCGGCAGAGGAGAGCTCAGCTGGGTTTGAAGCTAACTAGGTAAACTTTGTTCCTGCAACAAGTTGAAGCAAAGCCATGCAAACTCACCTGCAATAACCCTCTGTATCAGTCAGACTTGTTAAAGACCAAGTTCACTCATTTTTTCAACACATTTGCATTGGTCTCTATAATGAATGCTTTGAGTGGATCTATGTGGGAAAAAAGCTCTGGCGCTCCTGTTTCAGGAAGTAGAGGTGAGCCATAGACATGAATTCGTAAATGTCCCATTGGGCGCTGGAGAGCGTAACAGCGTCGCCGCCATATTGGATGGGCCCCTCACTCTCCAAACCCAACTGGAGTGCGCAAATATGCCCGTTTTTTCTACTGCTTACGTTTGCAACAATTGGCATACTATTGAAAACAGATCATGTGGGACTTTTCTAGCCTACCTGTTGGGATTTTATATTTTATTTTATTTATATTTTAACTATGCCATACCACATGCCTGATTTTGTGAAAAAGCATAATAAAATGTGTTTTTTAGTTGGGTAAGCACCTTCCTCAGTAGAAATAAATGCACTGGGGGCGAACGGAGACCCATCCAAGATGGCAACCGGCCACTACGGCAGCTTCAATAGGCAGTGCCAGGCGTCTATGGCTGTGTTCGAATCCAGGGGCTGGATGCTTGTGAGTCCGCATTTCGAGGCCGTTGACGTCCCAGCGAAGCGACGAGTGTTGTCCGAATCCGAAGGATACTCATCCATGCGTCCTCGTTTCACCCAAATTTCGAGGATGGTTCAGGTGGATCCTTGCTGGCAGAGGCTATCCCAGAATGCTTTGCGCAGTGGCCGTGGTACTACAAATTTGTGATGGCAGAAGGAATAGCAGAGCAGTACACTTTCAAATGTAAGTTTATAAAAAATTACGGTTAAAGTAAAATTAAAGCTTGTTTATAGGCATTGTTATTTAGTTATTTATTTAGTTTAATAAATCACCAGCAAATGAGCTACGTGACAGGATCTAGGGGCGGGGATTTATGACGCTAGGCTGTCCGATTTCTGAGCCGTTTATTTCCGGATTTCGCGGTAGAGGAAGGACCCGACCTCGGTTGACCATTGAGTACACGTCCTCACAAGCATCCAGACCCTGGATTCGGACACACCCTATGTATATGATATCTGTGAGGTGAGCAGCAGACGGCAGGATTTGGAGTTCTACTTCCTGTTATTTGGACATCTCGCCTCTGATTGGCTATCAGCAACGCGACTCTACCACTGACTCCGTTTGCTTTACAACATTGTTGTTTTATTTCCACAAATAACACAAGCCTGGAGAAGTTCTGCCGTTTTCTGAAGTTGCTAGTGCTAACGGTTAGCTTCTACTAGCTAAGACCTGCTTCCTGCTGGAAAAACCAGCATATGTTGTGTTTTGGTGCTGGTATGCTGGTCTAGCATGCAGTGTTAGTCCAGCATGGGATGCTGGACCAACATCCCATGTTGGACCAGAATGCAATGCTGGTCCACAAGCTAAAACAGGACCAAAACACAACATATCCTGGTTTTTCCAGCAGAGCTCTGCTCTCTCCTGGTCGCCAAATCAACAACAACCTTCCTCGTCACGAGCCAAGATGTTTGAGTCCATGAATGTTAATTTTTCAATGTAACCTTTTAGTTGAGTTTCCCCATCTGTTTTCTATCGGCCGCTAATGCGGGAAATAGTGGTAGACGACTGTTTTCATTTTCAGCCTGCATGTTAAACTCGAAGTGACTGATCATATTTCAAAAATAACTAAATAGCGTTTTCTCTGTGAGCTTGGTCTTTAATCGATTCACACATTAAGCGATGACACACGTGAAAGAAACAAGAAGGGAAAGCATTTAAATAAATAAAAGCACTCCAGTTCACTGATGAATACTCGAAGGAGATAAGTTTGCTGTATAGTCTCAATATATTGTCAGACTTTTCATCACATTTTGCAGGATTTTAATAAAGCTCGATGCCACCTAATGCCTGAGTAATACTGTTTCATTTGGTATGAAAATATTCCAAGACCTGGCAGATTCACCACGTTGCTGTGTTACTGTGCAGCTGTCAGATAGATTATAATTCATGAGCGAGGAAATGTTCTACACATCGCCTTACTTATCACTGAGTGGAAGAATGAAATTTGCAGGATTTCCTCCTGAATTAGCCTCTGGGGACCAATTTCGATTATATTTATGTGTGACTGGGGCTGCCAATCATTAATCATTTTGTATTTGACCAGATGAATTTTGTTGTTTTCTTAATATATTCTTTTTTTTTATTATACTTTATTTATTTTGTGTATTTTTTTTCTAATTATGAACATTTGCCACCCTTTAAAAAGCTGTTTTGTGGCAATGTGATTTAAAAACGTGTTTTTAAAATCAATATTTTTAGATAATCTTTGAATAAATTTAAATCGAGGCGTCACAGATGACCAAAGAGAGGGTTATTTGGATTGCATGGTGATTAAACACTGCAACAATGTAAGAGTGTTGACTCATAATGTGAGACTGCACAACAAGTTAGGTGAGTCATAATAAGAATGTGAAGACGGGAAATGTCGGCGCGTGTTAACAGAAGGTCCTCTTCCAATAAAGATGCAAATGGCCACACAGAATTTATGATAATCGACCTTCACTAAGACTGCAGAGAAAAGATGTTTTATAGGTTGTTTATTTAGGTGCAAGAAAACACTTTTGAAAATTTTGGTTACTGCGATTGAAACAAAAACGAGAAGAGAAAGACGACTTCAAATATATCAAACGTATTAATGTGATTTCATATAAGTGCAATTAGGGATGGGTACCGGAACCGGTACTTTTTAAGGCACCGACCGAATTCCGTCGAACCGACCGAGAACCGTTTCACGTGACAAGAAACGGTGCCTTGTTTCGGTACCTGACCTAACGAGAACTTGCGAGACAGCAATTTGCCAAAATAGACAGCAGCGCCGGTGTTATGTCGATATGTGTTCCCCCCTCGAGAAGTGTTTCACCGGAGCGGAAAGTCGCTAGTCGCTGCAGGCAAGCTGTAAACAGAGCAAGCAGCATGGCACAGAGGAAGAGCTCTAAAGTTTGGGTCCACTTTACTAAATGGGATGGCTATCTGGGTGATGAAGAAACCAGCAACAATGATATAAGTGAGGCATCATTGTCTTAATCTGCTCCAGCAGGTAAATAAACTGTTTAACATAACGTTAGCTTGATATTTTAGCTCCTGTTCCGCTAATGGTGCGTTCGCTTTCTCCTCGGAACTTGGAAATTTCGACTAGGAGAAAGCGAACGCGCTATAAAGTTTGGCTTCACTTCACTAAATGCAGTGGGTGATTGGGTGATGATGAAACCAGCGACAACGATCTAAGTGAGGCATCATCATCTTAATCTGCTCCAGCAGCAAAATAAACGTTTATGTTTAAGATAGCGTTAGCTTGATGTTTTAGCTATCATTAACATTGCTATCAGCTAATGGTGCGTTCACTTCCTCCTCGGAAATTCCGACTTCCGAGTAGGAAAAATCAACTGTTTGAAAAAGAACGTCAAAATGAATGAAGATACACAGTAAATTTAGTTCACAGCAGTTTCTAATACTACAAGGACGCACCATCACACAATTTGTCCAGAGGGGAAAGGAGAGGAATAGGAGCACATGGAGCTGGGTTTTAGTTTCTGCATCATTTAGAAACAGTTGTGGTTAAAGGTTTTCATATTGAAGAATTTTGTACAACACTACGATGACAAAATACAAACAGTTGTATGTTATTTATTGTGATGTTTATCAAATATGGTTATATATTGAGAAAAAATAAATTTTTAATTAAAAATGAGATTTAAATAATTATGAAACACTCAAAAGTATCGAAAATAGGTACCGTGAAGTACCGGTATCGATTCATAGGTACCGGGAATTGGTACCGTATCGATTCAAATGTCAAAGGTACCCATCCCTAAGTGCAATATTAAGTCTCTCAGGAAAAGGCTCCAGGTGTTAAATAAAACTGGCTAGATGCAACAGCAGCAATTACTCATAGCTGCGACAAACACTAATGCAGTCGAACACAACATACATAAACTAAATGGTTCCCTCTTGAGCAGGATAATGCTCACTGTTTGTCAAAGCTGTTTATTTTAAAGCCGCTGGTTCAAGCTAACGGTCATTTTTAAGGGGGCTGATACAAAACCTCTGGAAACCTTTTGGGAACTGCAAACCAAAATAAACACAAGGAAAACCGATGTGAAGATTTTTAATTCATGTGTGTCTTGATCAATACTGAGCTGTAAGAACTGAGTTTGCATGATGAGATATTTTCACAAGAAAAGCTCAAAGGGCAGTCGAACTGATTCCAAGATCTTGGAATTCCCTTGTATGATTTGCGAGTGTCGGTTAAATTTTGAACAGATTTTGTAAAATTGGTGAGAACTTTGGTCTCTAGTCACAATCATCATGTTTAAATCTAACCTGCCTGGAAGCCTTTTTAATTTGGTTTCTGTGAGCGTTAGGGTTAGGGTTTAGGGTTAGGGTTTAGGGTTTAGGGTTAGGGTTTAGGGTTAGGGGTTAGGGGTTAGGGTTTAGGGTTAGGGTTTAGGGTTAGGGGTTAGGGTTTAGGGTTAGGGTTAGGGGTTAGGTTTAGGTTTAGGGTTTAGGGTTAGATTTAGGGTTAGGGTTTAGGGTTTAGGGTTAGGGTTAGGGTTTAGGGTTTAGGGTTAGGGGTTAGGGTTAGGGTTTAGGGCTAGGGTTATGAAGGATTGCACGAAATGTGGGACAACTTTAGAGGTTTTGAACAAATTAGGATATTTTCTCACAAATGTGGAGAACATTTGCACAAATAAGTACCACACTGTAAGAAATGAAATGTCGAATTTATTTAACCAAGTTATGTCAATTGGTTCTACTAAACCTAGTTGCTTAAATCTAATTAGAAATAAACATTTACTTTTGACATAACATATAACAATGTGTATTGCTCTTTATGTTTAAACTAGGTTTAGTGGAACCAGTTGACATAACTTGGATAAGTAAATTCAACATTTAATTTCTTAGAGTGCAATTGAGCTAGCCTGGCAAGCCATCTTATAAATGTGAATATGTAGTCTGGCCACGACTCATAAACAGATCTCAGTCGTGGGGCGGAATCTACTGTTGTCTTGCAATCTCCACATTAGACAACGAACAACGTGATGTCCTCACCTCTACGGATATCAGTCAACGGGGCAGTCTGCCAGACTCCGTTGAAGATGCAAACACATAATTTTTCTAAGTACTTCTATCTGCTTTTGACTCAAAATAAAACACAAGTCTAAATAGTCCAAAGTTGATGCTAAAGCCATTTCAAATGCCGTCGCCATCTTTGTTTTTTCGCTCAGCTGCAGTAACATCGATAGAGCGCTGTGATTGGCAAGACTGGTCAGGCCTGCTGACATTCCAATGGATGGTGACTAAGCCAACCTGCAAAGCAAAATAATTTTGCTTCTGCTATGGTCTGTCTAGATTTCTAGGCTACAATTGAGCATGACTCCACCTGAAAACTAATGGGAATACAGACTCAAGAAGATAACATAAGCATTCTGGTCATAACATCAATAAAATACTAGCCACCAATTAGCAATAAAAATAAAAAAAACTTACATCACTCTAAACTGATCCCTCTTTGCCACCCAAAACTCTTCAGAAGAACATCCGAGGTCGTTCTTAAGTGTTTGGTACCAACAGATCTTGTTGACCGTCTGTTGAATGGTCCTGTTTCTTACCATCACACCCCCTTTCTGTTAGTGGTGTTCTATTATTTGAGCCAATCCAGTAAGGGGGGTATATTGATGGTCTGACACATTCCCAAGTCTTACTCATCAGGGATCCTGATGTATTATTACATTGAAGCTGTAGTTGTACTATTTTGGGCAATAAATTAGGGTGTTGTTAGGATTTAATCTTCATGGATATAAAATTTCCAACTGGAGCTCAAAGCCCAATATGACCTTTAGCTCTTCTGTTGGTATGTCCCAGAGTAGCTGAGAAGGGGATCTCCAACCCAGACTTGACACCAATGGCATGCCTTTTGGTATACACTGCTACTGTGTGCTGTACATTCTCCAAAGCATTTTTACATCGCCTGCAGCTAAGGTATGACAGACCCCTGCCTCTGTTGATGCAGGGCATAAGACACAATCTTGTACTGCTGGAGTCCTCTCCCTTTAGGGCAGCCTTTTCCTTGATGTCACCACTTTCCTCGATCTGCTGATGTTACATCCTATGAATAGGTTTGGTCTTCCATGTTACCTATTCCTACTTGCATGATTGCACTTGTTTGCTCGGGTGTGATCAACTCATTAAGTCTAACATTGCAATCTCAATAAGATCTTTATAAATTATTGCACAAATCAAAATGAATATGGTAAAACTTTGGCTTTCTTCTGATTGGCTAACCTACAAATACGGGGTGCTGATTAAAAAACTATGACATTGCAAAATTAAAGCTTTAGTTGATCACGTTTAGCTTCATGCAGTACTGTTAGAATACAAATGCAAATCCAAATATTTAAAGTTCAATTTAAATCTTTTAATTGAATTTAAAATCTAAACATTTATATCTTAATATAAGTGTGGTCGTTTTAAACTTAATATTTAGCTAGCATGCTAATCAAGACTACACTAAGGGGATATCCTCACCAGACTTTTATTTTGGAAGGCTGCTTGTGTTTTATTGTCAGAATGTGCATATTAGCAAAATATTTATTTTAAAACTGCTACATTTATGTTAAGATTAAAAAATTTAAATGTACTTTAAATATTTAGACTCAATTCTAAATATAAAAAAATGTATTTTAAATCTGAATGTTTCATTTTAGCAATATATGCATGATTTGATTTCTTTTTCCATCATACATGTATTTAAGAATTTAAATGTGAATAATTTAGCTGATTAAACACTAGAAATGGTCAAATATAACTTATTTTAATGTATTACTTAACAGTCTCATACATTGTCCCATATATGAACTACTTATAGTCAGTCACTTTAACAGTTTTTTTCCAATTCTGCTATAATAATAGCTACAGATTGTCTCGTTTTGAGACACTAAAGGAATATATGTAGAGATGTGCAACTTCCATTTCCGAGACTCCCTCCATCATATCTCTGATCTATTTTCTTTTCATATTTCAACATGGAGCTGGCTTTGTTGGTTTGTGCCAGATTAGGTGCCAGAAAGAAAGAAGAGGTGGCAAAAAAAGAAGAAAAAAATAGAAAGTGGCAGATGAAACAAATTCAAGCTCAAGAGAAGAAAAGATGGATGGCTGTTGCCAGGTAATGATGACATGCTAAAAGATGAAATGGGAAGATAATGGTATAAATTCAGGATAATGTTGAATAATGGAGATGGAGAAGAAGAGAAAAAGCTTGAAACAAAAAGAGTTTGGGGTTACATTTGTCTTCAGCACTTCTTGAACGACCCAATCACCAGAGAAGTCGATAATCAAATCCAGGTAATTGAGTGCAGTGTAAAGTAGTCAGCGCTCGTCGAGAGGTTCTTTGTGTTTGTGGAGACCCGCCGACCCCTTTCCTCTTCTCTGATCTCCTCTGTGTGTGTGTGTGAGTGTGCATCAGTGTGATTCAGGGGGCTGGTGGACCTCAGAGATACACTTAGAGTGAGTGAGTGGGGCAATTCAGGGGCACGCCTGACGCACGTAGGGGGCTGGAGGGGCTGGGTGGAGGCTGAGCTTGCAGATGGGCTCAGCAGGGAGTGCGTGTGAGCAGCAGGAGAGCCGTGGACTCTGAAGCACGACTTCGGTAAGCCTCAAAAGTTAGCTGGAGAAAAAAATCAGCATTCAACGTGCAAATAAACTGTAGTGAGTGGGTGATATGCCATATCAGACCACCACTGTGTGAAAGTGTAGGTGCTTGTGTGATCCTGTCGAGACTGAAAAATAAAAATGACTTCTCGTGTCGTGTAAGGCTGTCACTATGTTTTTGTATGAAATCAAAGCTGAAACTATTTTATTACTTTTTTTAATTAAAGGAGACAAATTATGACTTTTTTCTTACGTTATAATAGTTCTATAGTTGATGCAAAACGCATTTATGAAGTTCTTTGCACTAAATCCAGCTAACATAAAGCGTTTTCAGCAGTTTTATTCTTGACATTTTAAATATCTACCAGAATAAATCATTTCCGGGCTCTGTCACTTCAAGAAACAAGCTGGAGTTGGCCACGCCCACCCAGCCCCCGATATCTGGGAGAGGCTCCGAGTAGAGCCGCTGCTCCTCCAGCAGCGGCTCTACTCCTGGATGTGAAAAGCGGTTCTGTTCTACTTTGCCCATTTGTGATGTCACAAAAAGAGTCTTTTTCAAACGCCTTGTTTTATGCACATTATTCCTAAAACCAAACATTGACAGAAAACGAATGGTTGAAATCGTTGTTTGAAAACTGTTTTATTTTTACTCATCAGTGTCTGATATTGAAACTTGTTTGCTGAAACATTACATTTGACAAAACCTTGTTGTAAATGTTACATACGCTCCAAAAATTCATTGAAACTAACATTAAAGTTACTTGTTCTTCCTGTATAACTTCTTCTAGATCCATCCCTGCTATGCAGCTGTGTTATTTTGTCAGTAATGACACCTACTGTTTAGGAAGGGGACTGCAGTGAGTGCTGGCAGAAGTGAAGTGACTTCTAAGAAAGTTGAACTTTCTGTAAAACTGCCTTCAGTTAGAAATGAGACCAAGGTCTTTTAATTCAGAAATATGGAGATTTTAGGTATTCATGGCTTGCATAAATGGGAACTGCTAACATTTCATTCTGCCAATGGGACTGATTAGCAGGCAAAGCAACAGTCAAACATGTGAAGATGAAGAAGTATTAAATATAGATGGATTATCACCTCCTTCATTTTCTTTTGTGAATAAGAAATTCCTGAAAAGGTCCATTAGGAGCAAAAGATTCTTTTGATGATGTTACGATTCAGTCGTTGAGCTTTCTCCTGTTAAATAATCAACTGCAAAGTAATTCTATTTGTTTAAATCATCCTCTGCAGACTTATAACGTATCTAGATCTTTTTCCCCATATATCAGATAATAATCACTCACAGACCCGTGGATAAAAAAACAGATATTCAGAGGAATAAAAGAAAAGCTGAAGAATCACCAAATCATCACCTTTCCATTATGCAGATACATCATTGTCAGTAAATGTTTCCTTTTTTTAAAATAACTGCAAATATAACAAACCACAATGAGACAGATGTAGCTTTTCTAAAAACAAATGCTATTCTAATTTATAAAAACAATCTCTAAAAGCTTTTTATGTATGCAGCACCAATTGTAAATTAATAAAAAAAAAAACTATATTTTGCATCATTTAGTTCTTTGTGAGAGTCTAAATGAGTCCTGGAATTTTTTATACACTTTTTGTAATTAATGTATGAAATTTAGATGTTAGCCCCTATTTAACATCATAGGTTTTTATGATGATGTCATGTGACCGTTAATAATTCATCAAAATTCTCATCCAAGTTGTCTTTGGAAATGTATGATTTGTGGTTAAACAGCTGAATCACACAGAATTATGAATGAATGAATGGTTTATTGAACAAGTTAAATAAAGAATAGTGAAAATTCTTATTGAATAAAGCAAAGCTATCAATAAAGAATAACAATAGCTATTCACTCCACAAAGGAAGTGGAATGAAGCTCTCACTTATACAGTTCCTCTCCCTTTTTTTGATTGCTTTTAGCACCCCCTAGTGTCTATTAATAATTATCTGTGGTCAAAGCAAAAGTGAAACTTATCTCCATGCTGTGCGTTCGTCTTTTTAACACCTTAATCTAACTGCTGAAACGTCTCCTCAGCCTTCATTAGTGTCTACAGGAGCGGTTCATCGCTAAATCAAACAAATCAGCTGTGTTCATGATCTAAAACATGCAGGAAACATGCTGGAAGCAGACTGCAGCACCAGGCATGTCAGCTCCACTTTACTAAGTCCAACAGGGACCGGACCGCCACTCTGAAGTTGCAAATGTGGTATTCTGGCCACAGAGGGCGGTGGGGGTCTGAGTGATATTTCATTAACCCTCTAAAGGGTCATTTTAGCACAAATTGGCTCAAGAACATGATTTAAAAATATGAAAAAGTTGCATAGTATGCCTTTAAAACATAACATAAATATGAAAAACATGCTCAGTTCCTTGGAAACATTTCATCCCTTTTAGAAACTACTGTAGTTTTACTTTTACGGCTCTAATAATGATTAATTCAGATTTTACCGGAATATATTTTAATATCATCTTTTATTTTTGACTCCCAATTAGTTGTGAGCAAAGCTGACTGTGTTAATTAAATAACACTTGAGATGAAAATTTAACTTCCGCTTGGATGAAACTGAATCCTCTGTGATTGTTAGGATTCAGTTTTCCGATAATAGGGACATTTCTGAAGGAAACCTGAATCCATCACACGATGGAAGTGTTGAAGTTCTAAATTTTGATGACGCATATGAATCACTTTTTCATACTCAGTTTAATTATAGGGTTTGTTTTAATACCAGCTGACTGTAACCTTGTGCCTTTTCCTAGTCCTATGCACAGAGATGTGCTTTTATTTGTTCAGGTGTGCTGATGGAAATCCAGTAAGAGCAAACCAGGGGGAGGGAGATATAATGGGCCATATTCATGCAACTGACACTGAGCTCCTTGGGAAAAGAGACTGGTAACCTAATTACAGGGGGAGACTGAGTGTCATGCTGTTGTTATATCTGAGCTCATTGAATCATGCTTCAGATATCAAGATGGTCATTTACATGTGGATGCAGAAAGGAGTAATCATAACAGTTTTTGCAATTCCCCCTAAAACAGGAGGAAAACATTTTTTGAGCTTTAAAACAACCCTTGACCATGCAAATTCCAGTGTGGAACACCGAAGAAAAATTTTTTTTATCTTATTTCTGATTATAATCAGTCACTCTGAGATTTTCATGCAGGCTGAACATGAAAATAGGCTCCTACACCTATCTCCTGCATTAGCTTCTGATAGAAAATAGATGGTGAAATGCTAGTATTTGTAAATCCTGACAGATCTACATCACACTGTCACTTAACATTCATGGACTCACCCATCTTGACTCACAACAAGGAAGGCTGTTGTTGGTTTAGCGTCCAGGAAACAGCGGAGAACGTCTCAGCAAGTAGAAGCTAACCGTTAGCATTAGCAACTCCACCACATGGCAGAACTCCTTCAGGCTTGTGTTATTTGTGGAGATAAAACATCAGTGTTGCAGAGCAAACAGAGTCGGTGGTAGAGTTGCATCGCTGTTAGCCAATCAGAGGCGAGATGTCCAAATATCAGGAAATAAGAGTCCATATCCTGTTGTCTGAGGCCCAGTCCCAATAGTCGCACTTCCACCCTTGCGCCTTTCAATTGCTCATTCCTGTCCAGGGGTGCGAGTGCGTAAGGACGCCCCTTCTGGGGAAGCAGGCGAGGGCTGTCGCAAGCGTGACCTCGAGGGGATAGCTGCTCACTTTGGCCTCCGTGACACAATGAAAGTTTGAAAGTTGTTAATAAATTTTTTTTTTTTAAATGTAGCACAAACTGCCACCGGCATCATGGCATGCGTCAAAGTCGATGACACAATGCTCACTGTCCCAATTCAGCAAATATTTACACACTTGTGTACTACTCACTCGAAGCCTTACTGCGCACTTCCTCTAAGTGCACTTCACAGAAGACCGTAGGACACAGTGCAAGTATTGGTATTGGGCCTGAAGCTCAGCTCTGATGTGGCTCACTTCTACTTCCTGAAACTGGCGCACCGGAGCTTTGTTTCCCCAGAGTACGAGTTACAAGGCATTCATTCCTACTAGAGACCACTGCAGATGTATTGATTTAAATGAGTGATCCACACCTTTAAAAACAAGACAACACAAATTGTAGCTAATTTTTAAGAGGCTTTGTGTCTGGTATTTTAGTTGTTTTCAAAGAGTCACACAGCAAGAAATGTGCATCAAACAAAGGCAGCCCCTTCCTGCTTTCTGCCTCTTTTCTGTTACTCATCTCTGTCACTAACAACCCCGCTAATCCTGTGACCTGTGGGGAGCTACGTCAGTCTCTTTGCAGCAGGAATCAAGGTATTCTTCATGGTACCAGCTGGTGCACCACTTGTGCCTGTTTGATCTTTTGGCAGATTCCCTATCCTGCTTAAAGTATATTTTTAGGGTATTAGAAAAAATAAAAAGGAAGAAGTGAAGTTCTGCAAAGTTGAGTAGATGCGTCGTCTTGCTTCCGGTGGAGTTGTCAAGTAAGTTTGCACAAGTTCTTTTTCCCCCAAAATGTTTGCTGAAACAAAAATTATGCTGCAGGGTCAGAGAAAAGTCAAGCTGTGCCCTGGATTTATAAGTATCAGGAGTGTGTTTGAGGGTAATATTAGCAACTAACTAGCAGAGATTACCCCAAAAGTAAGAGTAAAGTGATACTGCTATGCAATTGATAGATGGAAGGTATCCTTGATGCAGCCATTTTATACTTCTGTAGCCACATTCAGGAGGCAGGGCCTAATACCTACTCACCTGTATACAACCATGATGATTTTAAAACATCAGATAATTAATTAAAGCTAGAATCATAAAAAACTAAACATGCAGCAGTAAATTAAAATCTACAAAAATTAACTAAAGTCGACACCTAAAACATTTTTCAATTTTTAAAAATGATTTAGGCAGGAAAATGTATGATTTACATGGAAGATATGGGACTTGAAGCTGCAGCCAGCCACTAGGTGTCAGTATGGTTCCTTTTGAGGACAACCTTTCTGTAACTGTTCATTTGTCTAGTGATGCACATGTCATTGGGTTAAACTAAATAAAGGAACAGCTAATGCATTGATCCAAGTTAATAAACTCTTAATACTCACTAATAAAAATGAATACTAAATATTTTATTTCTGATTAACATGCTGAAGCAATCAAAGGTGTGCAAATATATGTTCTACAAAATGATCATTAAAAATTTACTCACATATCTCCTCAGTCTGTTTTAGATGTCTCTTAATATCTGTTTCATTTCTTCTTAATAATAATTTTTATAACATATTCATAGAATCTTATGGAAGAAATACAGTTACACCAGAATATGACTTTTATAGACATTTAATCATAATTAATTTATGATATTGAATTTTTATTCTGTGAAGTTATGCATTTGAATTTTTTTTACTTTTAAAACAACAGCAAAAATGCCATCTGTAAAGAGACAAAACATATGAAATGTCATGTAATGCAATACCGCCGATGGCCACTAGGGATCTAAAACCTCTATAGCTTTTATTGTTTGTCTTTCCTGCAACATGAGTTCCCTCTTGTGATTAATAATTAATAATTTCAGCTAATTTAAATTCAAAATGCATTAAAGTTTTCACAATAAATATTTACAACGATAAATATTCTTTCAGCAACATAAAGATGAAGCTGTATTTTTGTATGAACAGTGGGTTGGTGATTGAACTCCATCATATGAAACGGGTAAGTGGTGTTTAGTCTATAAGTGTTTGGTCCAATTATCCTACAACAACATTTTGCTGAAAGAATATCAGACTAGTGGATAAAGAACCAGATATTTAGAGGGATAAAAGAAAAACTGAAGAATCACCAATCATCACCTTTTTCATAATGTGATAAAATATGCAGATGACTGCATCATTCTCAGTGAATGTTTCCTTTTTTAAAATAATTACAAATATAACGAACCACAATCAGAAAAATGTCATTTCTAAGAAAAATTTCTAAATGTCATTTACAAAAAACAATCCCTAAAATCTTTTTAAGTATGCAACATCAATTATAAATGATTAAAAAAATATATGAACACCTATATTTTGCCTTATTTAGTTCTAGATAACAATCTACGTGTCTCATGAATTTTCTCTTACACTTTTTGAAATTAAAGAGCAAATTCACTAGTTTTTTTTTCAACACATTTGCAGTTGTCTCTAGTTTACCTGTGTCAGGAAGTAGAAGTTAGCCAGAGCAGAGG
>SSNS01000002.1:5412796-5456290 GCA_006937985.1 Aphyosemion australe
CAGGATTCCTGATATTCGGATATCTCACCTCTGATTGGCTAACAGCAACTCTGCCGCTGCCCCCATTCGCTCTGCAACGTTGATGTTTTATCTCCACAAATAACACTGTGTTGTGGAGTTGCTAATGCTAATGTTAGCCTTCTGTGGCTGTGATCTAAGATTAGTGAGTCCGCGAATGCTAATTTTTAGTGTGACGTATGGTGTGTTCAATTTGTCCTCGGAACTTGGAAATCTCGACTTCCGAGTTGGAAAAATCAAATAAAACGCCCCGCAAAGTCGGACCTCCCAGTCGGAAACTCAGAAGTTTTTCAGAACTCCGACCTCAAGATCCAAGATGGCAGCTCTCCGTATTAACAACAGTAAGTTTTGGTTGAAATGTGTTTATTTTACAAGACACACATATAAGAGAGCATTTAAAACCAATGATTCATGTAGCGCTTGCATCTCTAAGCTGAACAAACTAAAAGTGTTGTTTATTAGTCGTCTGTGTTTGTTGAAAGCTACCAAAACAGCAGTTTTTGAGGACGCCGCCATATTGGAATTCCAACTTCTCCGACTACAGTAACCAGAACGCTGTTAACTTGGGTGTGACGTCATTCCTAGTTCCGACTTCCGAGGTAACTCGAACGCAGCAGTAGATCTGTGTTGCTTTTTCTAATCCGAGTGTTTCCCCTATTTTCTATCAGTGGCTAATGAAGGAAATAGGGGCAGAAGACCAGCATGCCATTACTATTATTCATTTAATAACAGTTATTTTGGTATAAATGAACTATACTAGAACATGTTTACTAGCTTAAATGTACACACTGAGTGACGATTAGGAGGATGTACCACTGTATTGCACTCCCTTCCCTCTATCTTCTGTGTATTTCTCCTCATTCTTTCCTCCCCCGTGCCTTGCTCTGACTCTCTCAGGCTTGGTGTTTCTGAGCGTGTTCCTGTTGTGGTATTGTGGCGTCTCGTTCACATCACCTGGCGCCTCAGTCTTGACTTTTCCTTCCCATTGTTAATCGGCAATAAACAACACAGCTGCCTGGGGACTTTACTCAGCTTGGTGTAGGGACATATTTTTACCCCAGGAAAACAAAAAAAAGAACAAGAAGAGACAAAAACAAAGATAACAATACCTGATTAAGGCTGGTGCTTTTCACACTCTGTGCACAATCATAAACAGAGATATCCCAGTTAAAGCACACGGCTAATTGATGCTGCCTCAGAGTCTCACCGCAATATCAAAAACATTTGGCGGTTTCACGTCGTTAGCGAGCAAGGTTATTCTCACAGGTCTGAACTTCTTTTCCTTTAACTCAAGCATTCACCTCCATTTACCTTCTGCCCTAAAAGAATTTAACCCTTGAAGGTCCCTTAGTACATTTTTTTGTGCAGACAATAGTGTTTTTTGTTTTTATACAATGCAAAATGTATGAAATGGCATGAAAGGGGTTAAATCTAAAAAACACACATTTTATTATGTTTAGTGAGTGCTGAAGACAAGGATGGGATCTGTGTAAAAAGAAATCTGACTTATGAAATATTATATAATTGTCATTACACCTTGTGATCAAGGACATTTTTTTGTGCTAAGGGTACCCAATGTTACTTTTTTTAAAGGGACCTCCAAGGGTTAAAAAAAAGCTATTTGGGTCTCACTCATACCCTTAAGCTCAGCAAATGTTTTCTTTTGCACACGTCATTGTTGAGAATCCACCTTTCTTTGACGTTATTCTTGATTTTTAGTCGTGAAAACACGATGCAGACAGATTAAAAACATGAAGGTCAAGATCATTATTAGGATTTGAGATTCAAACGGTTCCTGTAACGATCCCAGAACACGACGAGATCAATAAAAACCACTTGGGTAGCGCAGAAGAAAACAGATCCATTATTAACACAGGAACATGTGTTTGATGCTTAAAGGTTTAATTTAAAATAAAAAAATCCTACGTTTGTTAATTAAAAAGCCTAATAATTATGTTTCTCTCTGAGCTGAGCCCTGCCACAGATCTACTTGCAGCTGATGCGGGTGTCGTCTGAGAGCCTTTTCAGCTGATTAAATATTTGAATATTTAAAGACGACAATTCTCAGCACAGCTGCACGTCGTCGGCAGGTCCGTTCCTGAGGGATCTGGCAAGCTGTTCCTCTTGCATTCAGCGCCACGCGCCGCCCTGCATGAGGAGGCTCCAGTGCCGTTGGAGGGGACTCCGTGTTATTTTGTCAAATCTGATTTCACCCCCATCCCCCTTAAACACAGAGCTCTCGGCACACTCTGTGTACAAAATAAGTAAATAAATTACCAAAAAAGACAAACCCAGAGGGATGTAGAGTGTTGGCTTTCAATTAGGCAGCTCCTGACCGTCCTGGCTCCACCTCTGTTTCGCTGTGGCGAGCGTGACGAAGCGACTCTGCTGTGATTATCTGTGGAGGAACTGGTGACTGAACTCCGTCTGCATGCAGAGACCCAGCGTTTATCTGATGTTTTTGATTGAGACGGAGGCCGATAAATGAGTGAGGTGTGTGAGAACGGGAGGATTTTCACTTCATTTAACCGTTTTGCCTGTTTTACACTTTATTTGCAAAAGCTGCTGCAGATAGGAGCTGCTGTGCCAAGTGAGCATTTGCTGTCAGACAGAATTTGAGAGGATGGAGACTTTTTGCCGTGAGCTCTTCATTTTGGATCTCCCAAAAAAAAAAAAAACCCAGACACACAGATGTTGTTTACATGACTACAAATATAATCTGGATTTTAAATGCTTTAGAAGGAACAAGACATGGACATAATTTACGGGGGGTGTAGGGGGGACATGTCCCACCACTGTTTCATAAGGCAGTTTGGTTCCGATCATGATTTCTATTTACTTTTTGAGGTAGAATGCTGTCATTTTTATTTTTAATGAAGTCTAGCGACATTACAGTCTAAAGATCATGCTAAAAGTTGGACTCCCTCCCCACGCCAAATGAATTGAAAATGACTTCAGTGGAACATAACACAAACACTGAAGAAGTTTAAAAAAAAAACGATATGCAAATATTTGATCTCTGGCTTTTATTAGTGGATGAAAACTAAATAAATGACTCAAAATAACGTATTTGCTGCCGTCGCTCACTGCAAAACAACAAGACGTAAACTGAAGAAAGTAAAAATTGATTCTGATTGGGTTTTGGAACCGAAGTAAATAAAATATATCAGTCAAAACTTTAGATTAATGATATAATAAATGTTTTTAAGAAAAAAACATAAGTATTTATGGTAGTTTAATGTGTTATTAATGATCAGTTTTTTATGAACTAGTGAGCAAAAACGAGGATGGCTCCTCTAGACCCTACTCAGGGATGAGCAGTTCAGATGAACAAACAAATAAACAAATAAACAATCCCTATAAGTTATACCTCGTCGTGAAGGTGACTAGTCAGGATTTCTAACTTTGTGAAATTAGTTGCCAATATTCATCATTACAACAAAGAAATAATCAACCAAACACAAATTTCTTGATGTTTTTAGCAAAATATTTTTTTTGAATGATTTAAATAAGTTTTACTTTGTGCCTTTTAATGCAGATTGAGAGATTGTATCCATCTCTGTCATTTTATTGTATTTATCTTCATTGTTAGTTTATTTATAGTTTTTTTTGTTTTGTTCAGCGCTTTGGTCAACGAAAGTCGTTAAATGCACTTGATAAATAAAGTTTGAGTTGAGTGTGCATGATGCACATGTGCAAAGCTAAGTCAATGATCATGCTGAAGCAGCTCAAAAAGTAGTTAAGCTTTGTTTGAGGAATGTTAAGTGGGGTGTTTTGCAGAAGAAAATTTGAATTATAAAAAATCTGGCTAACACTTTTTGCAAGAACGGACCCCAAACTGTGCTTCATTACTAGGGAATGACTTAGGAGATAATGAGTAATGAACCAGGGACAAATGGGTAGTTAACCCATACTTACTGGTAAAAACACCCACCAGTCATATTAATGGTTAGTTATCTAAGGCAGTGTTTCCCAACCCTGGTCCTCAGGGCCCACTGTCCTGCATGTTTTCCATGTTGCCCTTTCAAACACCAGTGTTTCCCTGCTGCCACACACCTGACTTGAATGAATGCGTGATTAACAGGCATCTGCAGCACTTGATGTCCTCCTGAGGAGGCAATCTAAATCAGGTGTGCTGAAGCAGAGACATGGAAAACTTGCAGGATGGTGTGCCTTGAGGACCAGGGTTAGGAAACACTGGTCTAAGGAACAGAGGAGCAACAAATCATTACTTACTCAGTACTTAACCATTACTACTTTTGTGTCCTCTAAAGTAAAGTGAAGCCTCCTCCCAAGTACCTAGTGAAGAACAAATCAATCATTTCATTGTTGTTTAAAAATGTTTAAAAACTACCTTAAAACATTAATGAAATATGATTTTAGCACAATGTGTTTGTACATTCATATGTCACAGTTTAAAAAGGGGTGAAAAGGTTCAAATAAGCTCAATATGTTATATAAACATAACTAAAATCATATTTCATTGATGTTACATAGTGTTTGAAAACTTCTAAAGGTACCTCGGTATAAATTAAAAGCACTACTTTATTTTGGTTTAATTTTGAAGAGCGGAAGGAAGTGTTAGCATGCTACCGCTGCTTCTTTTATCGTAAAACTTTCAATCAGTGTAAATCATGAAAGAAGAAAATGTATCACCCGCAATTTTATGGAGGAATTTCAACATCAGCAGTTGGCGTAAAACCATAAAAGCAATGTTTTTTTTTACAGTGCAATAAAAAAGCAAAGAAAAATGCAATGCTTTAATTAAAGAAGCCACCTTTTTATAAAAGTTTGATTCCCTGCTGTATCATTAGCAACATTTTAATGAAATATCACAATATTAGCACACCTTTAGCTCCTGTAAACCAGTGAGGCTTGTATTATTCAGCTGTAATTGACAGACACACCTCCTCAGGGTGGTGAACCCAGGCTTCTGCTCTTGCGTGGCCTGGATGCTTTTGATGTGTCAAATAAAACATGCTTTGAATCATTGCCTGCTCCATGGACATCACCTTCACCCTGCCCTGCTGTGAGGATGGAAGCAACCACAAGGAAACGTCCCTTTGGTTGGTAGAGGAGGACAACACTTGCAACATTCTCAAGTTCAGGAATGAACAATTGATCAATATTTTACTTTCTAGAGCTCGCCAACAAAGTTCCACATATGAATCTCCTACTCAAACAAAAAAGGGGAATATAAAAAAAGTTTAAATAACATTTTTAGGTAATAAAATAAATTTTGTGAACAACGTGATATAGATTAATGTATTTAAATTGAATAGTAATGTTATAAAATAGGTTCTGCACTGTTTTCGGGGCGTTTTAATGTTTTATAGCTTAAAGTAGCTCTCCTTTTATCTGATAGCACCATCTAGTGGCTGACAAGCGTATCGCAACAAGAGTCAGTCGATTCGGTTTTTTAAGATGGCGTCTGCACATTTCTTGTTTATGATGAATGTGCTTCTGTAGCCGACAAACAGAGCTAAAACACGTTGTTTAACAATTATTATTCTCATGTCATGTTGTGTTTTCATATATTTATATTTTAAATACTTACTTGTCCGTGAAAAGTTCATCAACTCTGCATCAGCTGAGGTACTTCCTTAAATTTGAAGCGCGTAAGCAGTAGTCTAACGCTATTGGTTAATTCTGGTCGCTGCTCAGTTCATATTGCATGGATTTTACGGGGCAGTGGGCGGGCTTAGCAAAAATTAAAAAAAAAACAATGTATCGCTTACATTAAATCGTACTACACGATAAGACAATCACTTTTACGGATTTCTGAAAAATACATGATTCCTGAAAGGGGAAAACTTCGGATTGCTGCTTTAAGTCACCTTAGATGTGCCATTGGCACTACAGAAGACAGATAGCCTAAGAAACACATTTAAGATGTCCGGACTCCGAAGTTAATAAGGAGTTTTAAGGGGAAACAGTGCTCCTTGTATATCATGCTCAAGGTAAAAGATTCATTGTTGACTGGGTGGACGGTTTGGGTCAAAATCAATGGGACAATGTGCTCTGGGTGGATTGGTTGCAAACAAAAGGTGGGTCAAAGGTGGCGGCCTGATATCAGACAGAATTGTTGGCCTGTTGGACACCGGGGAGACTGATTCTAGGAATCTAAAGCCAGACAAGAAGGAAGGTGGCGGATCAGACGAAATCTGAAACCTCAAGGCTACGTAAGATGTCATGAATTAGTTTGTGTGGGTGAAGTAGCCGGTGTGCAGAGAAGTGAGCAGAAACTAAACAAAACAAAAAAGGAATAACCTAGATTTCCAACTCAAAACGATTCGGATCAGACTCATGCGCTCGTGTCTTTTAGTCACTATGGTAACCTGGAGAATAGAGGAGATGTTTGTGCTGTTTTGTATGCCCTTCACAAATAAAAGTATTTCATGCAAATGCTGTCAGAAATAAACCAAACTTGCAGAAGTTTTTACACATATATTTATTTATTGTTTAAAGATTACACTTTGAAACCATGGTAACACTTTACAATAAGGGTCCCTTTATTAACGTTATTTACTGCATTATTAAGCATTAATAAACTATTAAATAAAGTATTAACAGCTGCTTAATATTAATGTTAATATTAAAGTAACACTAAATAGTTTTTAAACTTTAAGCTAGAGCTTTAACATTGATCTCTTTCATATTTGACACCACTCTGCTGCCCTCTGCTGGCCAGATACTGCACTTAACAGTTTTGTGTAGCGGGTAGGTGTTCCTGGCGGGCGCTCTTACACCTGCATTACGGCTGTTAGCTATTTTCTGTGCAGTTAGCGTTTTCAGTTTGCCGATAAAAAGCACAAGAAGAAAAAGAAGTTTGCTTTTGCTCTTGGCATCATGGCGGAACTTGGAAGCAAAAGTAAGAGATTATTGTCTTTGGAGGTGAAGCAAAGAGCTATAACCAGAGTGAACATTGGCGCATCTACATCAATTTGAGGGAGCTAAAGGAGGCTACAAAATCACAGACTGATGGTGACCTGGCTTTGTTGCTACTGGACGTGTAAGCAATAATAGGTTTTGTCAAACAGTGTGGATCTTTTTATTTTGTGGTTCATTTAGTAAAAATTGACTCATGTTAGTGTTAGCTCATTGTTAGCGCTAGCTACAGCAGGCTGCTGCAGGGTTTTTTACGGTAGTTGTAATTCCACTTTCAACCAGTAGGGCAGAGGAGTAGGAAACTGCTCTGTTACTTTAAAGTGACCGTGTGTGTTTTCCCTGACGATAGGGGGCAGTACATACCTAAATCATTGTAAGCAAGCTGTATTTTTGTGTTCAAGTAAAGCTTGGTTTATGCTTGATGCGCGGATGGAACGAGCGTTGGAACTTGCAGCATTCCTACTTTCTGCAGCTTGTCTTCGCTGTGAGCCAATATTCTCCCAGACTGTAGGGGGCGGCATGGGGCTCTACAGCATGCATCCAACACTACACCATAGTAGAAGTAGAACTCACTGATGTTTTACATTTTTTTACTGCTTCCTTGTCTTTTCCGAGTGTAACAGCAATTTCTCTCCACGAATTATTAACAATATTTTGATCACTGTGATCTTTATGGGTCGAATCATAGAGATGTTTTTTATTTACGAACCTCCGTCACTACGAGCTCTTGCCAGTCCGCCATGTTTTTCCGCGCGGGACCGTCCGCGTAGTTCGAAAATTTCCTAGGTGTGGGGTGTGGAAACTTTGGGCCACACGGAGGTCATGCGGAGGGGGGTGGTTTCATAAAATGACATAATTTGACCGCGCAGAGCCGTGCAGACCTTGCAGACACGTCAAGCATAAACCAATCTTCAGACCTTACCAACAGATGGCCATTAGGGTCAAAAATCTCTGGGAGTGCAACCTCCAGCAAAATGACAAGCACATCAGACTCCCTTTCATCACTGGCAGCAAGTGCAGAGGTAAATGTGCAAAACAACAACGTTTATGAATGGCAAAAGTTTTGTAACCGTTTGTTACAAATGAGTAAATGCGTTTTGTCCTCATGGGCTCCCATAGAAGGAAACATTGCATCCAATATGGCGTCGCCCAGAGACTTAGACCCGCTCCCATATATATTAGACCCAATTTTTATGGTTATATGTTACAAAGCCGCCAATATTTTTCAACTGTGCATCATTTTATTCATTTTCAACAACATTTTGATGGATTTTTCCAGAGATTAATGGTAAAATCTACACATTGTCTCTTTCAGTAATTCATTACTAAGCAGACACCTCCCCCTGGCCCTTTGTCCTAACCTTAAGGACACTTAATAGTTAAAAAAAATCTGGGAACATTAATAAAGAGACTCTTATTGTAAAGTGTTACCAAAACCACCTAAAAAGTATCACTTGGTGACACGCTCTTTTGACACCAATCCAGGTTGATGCTTGGCATTTACCCATGTTAAAACTAGAGGCTGTCACTTTCTACTTACCTGATCCCGACTTTTAGATACTTACGTTTGTTCCCAAGCAAAATTACAGGTGCCATTCATTTGTTAATTTTGCTTGAAGGGGAGCAAATTTGACACTTGTTCTTGTTAATATTCCCCCGTTAGCTGCTCCAGGTGAATTCCAGCATATGCAATTCACTTAAGAAACAAAGACGTTGAAACGTCTGAAAAATGAACAAAAAGACGGTTTTTTTTCAGTGTTCTTTGGAGGAATGCTAGGTGATACTTGATCTGAAACAAAATACTTTTAGGTTCTTTTATAGCTTCGAAAGCTTCATTTGAATAATAATCTGAAAAGGGCCTTTTCATGGCTCACAATCATAATAACCATTCTCTAGAAGGAAGACAGAAAAGAAACTCAAACGTATATTGAGGTAAAACTCCTTCTTCTCTGCTTGAATGAAAATCATTGTATGTAGACATTTGGGTCCTTTATGGATGTCAAGTGTAATTGAACTCAGTGTGGTGATAAGATTAAATATGCATGCATGAGTTGAATATAAATACATCAGTTTTGAGCTGAAGTATAAAGAGTCAAGGATAAACTAAGAAAATTAAGCAGCTTGTCCTCCATTTGATCTGTTTGGATTCATCCCACATGAGATCAGCTCAGTGATGCAGCTAGATTTTTATGTGTTTTTCCTTTTTTTTTTTTTATTTACACCTTTTATTTATTTATATGTAGTTTTAAATACCACCCACGTCTGCTCCACATTCCTCTTGTCTGCTCACTTGTTAAGATCTAGGCGCTGCTGCACCGGGGCCGACAGTCTTTTGCTTTGTGATTCATGGATTCAAAAGCATTCGGTGCATTTTGTGGTTCTGGTAGACATGCAGGCTCTAGTCAAGGATTTGTCTCTATAACACTTGCCAATTTTAAGGTGCAGGATCATTTATGGAATAGTAAACGTTGTTGCATTGATAAGATGTTGGTGCCAAAAGTTATGGTCAGTTTCAAACATGGAACTCCACTTTTGTCTTTTAATTTGAAACTGTTAAATCCCCGAGGATTTAAGGGTAGTTCTGTCAGACTAGAGTCTATCAAGGCATATTGGTTTAGGGCTAAACATAAAACTAAGCTCATTCAATTCAATTAATTCAAAATCATTTTATTTTTGAAAATGATCAGTCACTCTGAGTTTAGCATGCAGGCTGAACGTAAAAATAGTCTTCTACCCCTATTTCCTGCATTAGCTTCTAATAGAAAATAGATGGAAAAACGCTCGGTTCAGAAAATCCTGACAGATCTATGTCACACTGTCACTTAACATTCACGGACTCACCCATCTTGACTCACGATGTGGAAGGCTGTTGTTGGTTTAGCGTCCAGGAAACTGCAGAGAACGTCTGGGCTAGTGGAAGCTAACCATTAGCATTAGCAATTCCACCACAAGGCAGAACTCCTCCAGGCTTGTGTTATTTGTGGAGATAAAACATCAACTTTGCAGAGCAAACGGTAGAGTCGCATTGCTGTTGGCCAATCAGAGGCGAGATGTCCAAATATCAGAAAATGACAATCCAGAATGTCGTCTGAAGCTACTTCCTCCTCCAGCTGATTTCTACCATAGACATGAATACGTAGACGCCCCATTGGGCACTGGAGAGCGTAACAGCATCGCCGCCATATTGGATGGGTCTCCTCACTGTCCTAAGTCAATGCAGATTTTAAGATTGTTTATTGCCTCGCTGTCAGACGCGACTGAGTTCAGAAAGTAGCTAAAATGCTAATGTACGTTAGCTTTGGCCAGACTTTAAGATCGTCCCCTCCATCTCTCTGCTTCAGTAGGCAGAAGGAGTGTAACGATGTCCCGTTTGAGCTGTGACAGCTGGTGTTCATGCATGTTTTCAGTGTCTAAAAGCCCATAAAAAGAGGATTTGCGCAAAAGGATTGCATCGTCTCAATGTAAACAAACGCGGACAGGAAGTTGCTTGCATATTTCGCGCAAAGCATCACGGGCCGTAAGAATAACGTGGATAGGCAGCGCCAGTCCACGAGGCATCTACGTATATATGTCTGTGATTTCTACATCCTCAAACAGGTGCACCGGAGCTTTTTTACCCCAGAGAATGACTTACAATGCATTCATTCCTACTACAGGGTATCCGTGGGGTCTTGAAAAGTCTTCAAAGTCTTGAAATAGATTTAAGAAAAATGAAGACCCTTGAAAAGTCTTAAATTGATGTAGTAAAGTCTTAAATTTGGTTAGTATTGATGTGAATTTAAATTAGGTTTGTCTCATACTTGCAAATTTTTTGCTTTTCGACGAAAATTGCCGTTTATGAAGCCAAATATGACGTTGATGTGAATCGAAGATTTTTGTTTTTAGGAGGAGTGGATCTTCGGTCGTTCACAAACCATCTTTGTTAGTGGTTCACGAGTCGTCATTTGACCAATCACAGTCATGGAGACAGCTTAGCAAAAACACGCTGCGGTAGCGGGGCGTTAGCACTGCGGCGGCGACGCTACTGTGTGTATGACTACTGTTGCTTCAACATCTCAAATAGATGCATGTAAACTAATACATTCAAATTATTTTTTTGTTCATTGTGATAAAGTTTTGATTTTTTTCCCCCTACGGTCTTAAAAAGTCTTGAAAAAGTATTAAATATAATTTTGAGATTCCTGCATATATCCTGGAGAGACCACTGTTATTTTTATGCTTGATCAAAAGTTAAACAATAAAAAAATTCCCTGGTGGATTAAAAGAAGAATTTCCTGCATCTTTGAATCAGAATTGCAGCTGTGGTGATTGTTTGCATGTAAACACACAAGCAGAAGTTGAGAAAACAGCTCAATTCTTGGCTAATTTCTAAACTAAAACACAGAAACTAAATTAATTTGTCTCAAAATGGTTTTATTATTTTAATCTACCAATAATAAACTTCCCTGGACTTTATTGGATTGACTTGTATGTCAAACGCTGACTTTCAGAAAGCTCACTGGAGGTCAAAAAGAGAGGATGAGTCTGCACTTCAGCTTCTGTTACGTTCCCTCTGCAACACATCTTTATTTAGACCGAGGAGGAATCTGCAGAGCTCATGTGAAAGAAAGTAAAGTTTCAAAACAAAAGAGCCAAAAGCCTCACAAATTATATTTATTTACAAGTGCATGCATGGAAAACTTGAAAAAGACACGTGGATCATGAAAGTTCCTTCTCTTTTAAAGCTGAATAAATCATTTTTGCAAAGGAGCTGATGTAAATTATTTTTAGAACAAGCTCAGGAGGTGAATCATTTGCTGAACAAGGACATCTATGGGTCACATTGAATATTACAAATATAGTATACCACCAACTGAAGATTCATCCATATGAAACCAATGCAGGTTCAATAAGATCCTCGCTTTTTTAGCCTTTCAGAATAAAAGCTCAATGTTGGTTCTCTGTTAGCACTTAAAGATCCCTACGTGATGTTCCTCATGACTCACTGCTGGTTATGATTCATGTTCTCCAAAATAATCTAACATGGAGTGGGGGAAGCAAGTGTAGCAAACGTTACCGTACAGTACTTAAGCTGCTGTTTTCCTCCAGGGGATTTGGAGGGATGTTTTTGTACTTGAAGCTAAGTGGCACACTTCAGTAGGAGGAGCAGACATGCATTGACTAAAGCTACTTAGTCAGAATTCAATTCAACACAGACACGCTTAATTGAAAAATGCTGCTTAGACGCAGAATTAAGTTGCATAAACACAGCGTGCGTCATTGTTTGCAAAGATATATTTGAGATGTGAGTTTGCGTTGTTTTTCTCTCTTTGTGTGTGTGTGTGTGTGTGTGTGTGCCCACTCTGCTGTCAGAAATTACATTACACTCCACAAAGACCACTTGATGTCTCCACTGACTCTCATTCAAACCGGAGACACTGAGGCTGTCTTTTCTCATCATGTTCAATCAGGACAAGTACTGGTTTTGATTTGGATTCAAAAACCCTCTTTGACCTTCCAGACCTGTGAGGAAAACATGAATTTACAGGAATAATATTATATACTATTTAGGAAAAAAGCTTTAAAATATAAACTGTCATCTCTAGAAGTTAAGCGTTAGCATTAGCAACTCCACCATACAACAGAACTCCTTCAGGCTTGTGTAATTTTGGAGATAAAACATGGAGTAGAGTCGTGTTGCTGTTAGCCAATCAGAGGCAAGATGTTCAAATATCAGAAAATAAGACTCTAAATCATGTCGTCTGAAGCTACTTTCTCTTCTGGCTGAATTCTCCATGCTGAAACACGAGTATGACTTACACGGCATTCATTCCTACTATAGTACACTGCAAATGTACTAAAAATAAGAGTGAAGGACCTCATTAAACCCATACTATGCAACTTTTTCATATTATAAATCATGTTCTTGAGCCAGTATGTGCTAAAATGACCCTTTACAGGGTTAATGAAATGTCACTCAGACCCCCACCACCATCTGTGGCCAGAATACCGCACTTGCAACTTCAGAGTGGCGGTCCGGTCTCTGTTGGACTTAATAAGTGGAGCTGACCTGGTGCTGCAGTCTGCTTCCAGCATGTTTCCTGCATGTTTTAGATCATGAACACAGCTGATTTGTTTGATTTAGTGATGAACCGCTCCTGTAGACACTAATGAAGGCTGAGGAGACATTTCAGCTGTTAGATTAAGGTGTTAAAAAGACGAACGCACAGCGAGGAGATAAGTTTCACTTTTGGTTTCACTAACAGACACTAGGGGGTGCTAAAAGCAAGCAAAAACTTCATAGTATCCCTTTATAGGTCGGAATATACTTGCAGTTTAATCTCGCGTTGGCGCAGGCAGCAGGCTGCATCTTTGTGTATATACTTGCTGCTACACAGCGCTGCACTGCATGTAGTACCGGAGTGTTCCACTAGGGGGCAAAGGAGAGTACTCAGACCGGATAGAGAGCCAGGGCAACCAAAATAAACATAGCATCAATAAAAGAACTCAGTAACTGGTTAATTTTGAGATTACGGCAGAAAAAAAGCTAGCAGCGGCATCTTAGATGGTGTGAAAGTCCTCCAAACCAGGGACGGAGTCACCATGGTGAGTGTGTCTCGCTCGTTTTGTCGCGTTTTGACGCACACAAACGACACTTCAAATCAACACAAGCTACGCATGGCAGCCATTTTAAACATGCGTAAGCGTCGCTAAACAGCAAGTATATTCCAGCCCTAAGGTGAGTTATTAAATTAAAACCAGTGATTATGTTAAGGGGTTGGTCTGGGTGGCACTGAAATCATCATTTCATTTCTGCATTTTGTATTTTCTCTGGTTATTTTTGTTTCTCTGAAATGCTCATTTACCTTTTTATCTAGCTGTCACTTAATTGCCATTAATATTTTCTCCTGAGCTTTACAGACGGTAAGTCATCAACGAGCAAAACAAACACTTTTTGCACAATTAAGAGATTTCTTTGTGCTAATTATCAACAGCTAATGCTCCGTTTTTAAAACTTTCCCACTTTTTTCCTCATTTGCACCCTTACATTTAGTAAACAGCGAGGTCTTCAGAGCGCTCGACAGCTTGTGAGATGAATAAATAAAGGAACATCCTTTTATACGCAAGTGCCTCCCTGTTGATTTGTATAATGACAGCTGTGAATACTTTAAGTTCTTCTCAAACCATTTTTTTGTTCTCCTCGAGCCCGCTCCCTCACTTCATTACTATTGCATGGCCCATGGCAACTTTTTACTCATCAAAACGACTTTACATTATTAACAAACTGGAAACAATTTAGGGAACACTGTATTACAGGGTCGGGAATCACCCGTTAAAAAGCTTACTCTGAATTATGAATTAATGTTTCATTTTAGGCCCCTTTGTTGTTGTGATGGCGGCGTTTAAGGAAACTTGCCTCCCTCTCTGCTGCTGTTTGTCTCTGAGAGAAGAGAGCAGTGCATTCAGAGTGGTTTGATTTGTCCAACAGAGACGTGGATGCATCATCTAATAGAACAGGAAAAAATTTCGGCATGGCCAGCAATGCATGGCTGCAGGGATGGAAGAAGAAAAGATGGACTCAATAACCATCTGACTGGAGACAACGCCAGGAAGATTATCTCATTTAACCAACAAGGAGACCCAGTAGGTTGTCTAGTAAGCATTAAATGTCTCCAAAATCTTTAAATCTGTGGTGCAAAACATAATGAATCACACTGAAGAATAAGAATCTCAAGCTGTGAATCAAAAACAGAAGCATTAATGCTTCATAGCTACTAACTACTGCCCAGTATTCCTGAGATTCCCTTCAGTTTGGATCGGATTTTAAAAGACCTCCCTCCAGGTCCACTTTCATGCTGGCTACTCTCGCTGTTTGTTCAGATTTACATCAATGTTAGAGGCAGTGCCCGCTCCTCTGATCTCCTCCATCAGAAAAACTATATTTTAAAGAGGTATTCATACAAAAATGCAGTTTTAGTCCCTCATATTGTGCAAACTGATGATTGCATAATTTTATTTTTATATTCTTAGATCATCTTTAATACTCTGCAAAAACAAGGAAGTGGATGGTGACATAACTCCAGCAATCTGACAAACGTATTCACCTGAGATCATAATAATCATAATATATCAAACTAATGTGTGTTTTTTAAATTTGTTTCATAATTATTTTACATTAATTGCAGAAAATGTGTAAAAACGAGAAAAAAGGCTATTCTGAGCAATTAAAACTTTTTCAAGTTGAATCTTAAGTCCTTAAAATTGTTACCCCAGTCCTAGTCATGACTACTGTATAGGTGCCCTATAGTGGGCGGGCTTTAACTGCTTTATGGCTATTAGCTGTTATGCTAGCAGTTTGCATTTTCAGTTTGCTGATTGTCAATAAAAAGCACAAGAAGAAGATAAAGAAGTTTGCTTTTTCTGTTGGCATCATGGCTGAGCCTGGAAGTAAAACCAGAGTGAACATCAGCATGGCTGGTTTGATGGAGCTAAAGGAGGCTACAAAATCACTGACTGATGGTGACCTAGCTTTGTTGCTTCTGGACTTGCAAGTAATAATATTTTTTTCCAACAGTGTGGATCTTATTACTTTGTGGTTTATTTTGGTATTAGTTGGCTCATGCTAGTGTTAGCTTGTTGTTAGCGCTAGCTAGCTAGCAGACTGCAGCAGGGTTGTTTATGCCATTTGTAATTCCGCTTTCAACCAGTAGGGCGGAGTAGCAGGAAATCGTCAAAGTGTTACGTTGAAGCAGAAATCCAGAGGTATTTTTCTTAGAAGGCACCACCTAGAGGCTGAAACATGTGTTGCACCTTAAAGCCCCTCTCCCTACTTTAATGATTACGGCTGTATGTAATGCCTCTCTATCAAGCGATCAATTCTATTTTCTTTTTTAAAGAACTACTTGTCTATAAGACATGTCACCAACCCTGCATCTGTTTAATTACTTAGCTAACACGCTCTATGATTGACATGATCTGTACGTAAGGGAATTTCTATTGGCTAACGTTGAGCAGGGCTCAATTCAAATAGCATTGGGCCCTATGGGACAGGCTTAACGAAAATAAATTTGAGTATTGCCTCCATTACATGACAGCACAGCACAGGGTAGGACCATCACTTTTATGGATTTATGAAAAAAATCATACACAATTCCAGAAAAGGGGACAACTCCAGGCTGCTGGAGCATTAAGTGAATCAAAATTTATCTTTGAAATTATAAAAATAATGTTTTGGTCTTAAAAACATTTGTTTTGGTTTGTATTTTTGGTAACACTTTACAATAAGGGTCCCTTTATTAACACTACTTAGTGCATTATTAAGCATTAATAAACAAAGTGTCTCTTTATTAATGCTACTGTTACTGTTAACTATTAAGTGTCCTTAAGGTTAGGACAAAGAGCCGGGGGGGTGTCTGCTTAGTAATGCATTACTTAATATGGTTAAATCAGTTGTTAATACGTTATCTAATAGTTTATTAATGCTTAATAATGCACTAAGTAATGTTAATAAAGAAAAACAGAGAACAGATCATTTAAAAAGTTCTTTAGAAAATGATCTAAAACTAAGAGCTGATAGCATTTTTAACGCTGCAGATTTGTTGTAACATGAAAGAGGAACGATGGGGTTGAAATGTTTGCAAGCCAGGGCATCAGAACTGGAGGTGCATTTAGCGATGGGGGAGCTGTCAATTACAGCATCACAGATGAGGGAGCATCACACTCTTGTGGGACGGTGGCGGTTCAAAGAGTGAGGAGTGTGACTGCGATTCAATCAAGTACAAAATGATAGCAGCCTGGCCCTTGACCAATAACAGATTGGAGGCAGGTATGTCATTAATTACACATTGTTCATCCTCTTCCGCCGTTGCACTTTTTGTCCTCGGTACATTTTCTGTTTGCAGCTGCCAAGTGGATCCTAACCAGCTCCATGCTCTGCTGCAAGCCGAGCGCTGTCGTTTTAAGTGGTCTTGTTTGGGATGCAAAGATCTGCTGAGGCCCGCGAGCAGTGGGGGAGCCTGTTGTGGAAAATGCGGCCCATGCCGCCTTTTTGGCTGTGCCGTCACAGACCTACAGGGGGAACTCCATTCCTGGTTAAACGACAAGCCGCCACCTGTTCTCATTTCATCTCTCGCATCCTCGCTGTGCCTCTTGGACCACTGTTGAAGGGCAGACACCCAGGTACTACGTGAGGAATGGAGGCAAGTTTCTCATTCAAAACATTTCCCCGTCTATTGCCTGATGGCTGCCACCTGTTCACCCCTCCCATCCCCGCGCCGCCCCCTCCTCACCACTCCTCTGCAGCCACACACACACTTATGTTTAAAGAATGGGCAGATTGTTGGGGGAGAAGGGGGGGTGGATTGTCAAAGTCACTGGGGGGCAAAGAAGGGTGGAAGGTGGGCTCTCTGCGTTACTCGAAGGCCTCTTGTTCCAGATGTCGCTCTTTTTAATGACATAATTATGACCGTCTTGTGACTCCCCTTGGCCTCCAGTCTGTGCAGGACAGAACAGCATGCACAAGCACATAAACACACACCTTTTCTGCATAAAATCATATCTCAAAGTCTGTGCACATGTGCGGTTTTTAATATCTTTTCCACAGACAGCGTTTGCGCCGCTCAAATAGCTGATTTACATAAAAGAAAATATCCCAAATAACCGTATTCTAATCATGCAAAATGTCAAGCGTGAAATGCCTCACAGAAAGGGTTACTTCCTTGACAGATTATCAGTCAGATATCAAAGTGGCCAGCTTCCTCCTGCCTGACACCCTGGAGCTGGGGCCATCTGGATCGGCCATTTTCTGGTCATTAACCACGCTCACGTCTCAAGAATTTTCGACTTTGTGCTCTTCCAGAGCAGCTAAAGCCGGTGACTCGTGTGTTCACAGCTTTGGACTCTTTGTTTGCTAAAATTCTGTCTGTGCAGGAGAGACGCTGCATTTTTGGGGGGAAATGGACCACGATGAAAGACGTCTTGATCTGGCAGAGAAACTCGTGAGCGGCAAGGAAATTAAAATAATAATAAAAAGTTTTAGCTGCCAAGCTGGTCTTCAGTAAATATACATATGAAGCTGTGAATGAAAACCACAATGAGGCGGTGCATCTGCGGGGACCTGCTAATGATGAAGGCAGTCCCATCGCTAACTGGGCTAATTGGGGTTCAGAGGAATGAAATGTAATGATAGATGGAGAAGGACGGCGTCTCGACGGTGCACGCCTCTGCTGGCAAGAGATCACAAGCTTTAATAGAGCCGAGCCTTTCACTGTGAGCTGAAAGTCATCCGCTGCCAGCAGGTGACTTCGGCTTTGTCATTACCAGCTCGACTCGTGAATGTTTTCCTGGCATGCAAGTTTACAGCAATATATATGTTTGCTGGCTAATTTAAACTGTCAACATTATGCCTGTTTGTAGGTGAAAAATGGGTGCATCACACAGCGCACCAGATGGCAGGAACGGATCATCAGTCTGAAACAGGAGACGTGTGATGGATGGATTCCCCAGAGTAAACTGTTTCTAACTATGAGCCACACTGAGAGGACAAATGAGCACTTTTGTGCCTATATTTTGCACTAAAACAAATGCAAACACTGTAGAGCTTTGGACTTATGGAAATTAAAACAACTAAACAAGCGTGGCAGGATTCTGCTGTTAATGGAAGCCAAGAACGGCGGTGATGGCAATTATTTATTCTCATGTAATTTCCTCAAGATCTCAAAATAACTTTCTTGAGATGTCGTAAAGCAGAAAACTGTGATTTTGCATTTTTTTTAGTTTTCGTCTTGACAAGAGAAGCTTTATTGTTTTGGGATTTTCTAGAAGCATTTCTGCCTGTCCCAACCCACTTCAAAGTTAGCAATATATACACGTTTGTAACTGTAATACCAACCACAGGATGACGTTAGACTGAGTTTCTGCTAATGCTAGCCCCAGCTTCTGCTAACCCTAGCCTGAGCTACTGCTAATGCTAGCCCAAGCTTCTGCTAACCCTAGCCTGAGTTACTGCTAATGCTAGCCCAAGCTTCTGCTAACCCTAGCCTGAGCTACTGCTAATGCTAGCCCGAGCTTCTGCTAACCCTAGCCTGAGCTACTGCTAATGCTAGCCCGAGCTTCTGCTAACCCTAGCCTGAGCTACTGCTAATGCTAGCCTGAGCTTCTGCTAACCCTAGCCTGAGCTACTGCTAATGCTAGCCTGAGCTTCTGCTAACCCTAGCCTGAGCTACTGCTAATGCTAGCCTGCGTTGTTAGCATCCTTGTTGGACGAGAGGAAAACAACAGCCATGTTTCCATTGTCGGAACTTCAGGGTAAATTCTGCGATGGGGAAACTGACCAGGAGATACGATGGCCCGGTCCTCTCAGCTGTTGAGTCTCCACACAAATTCAGGATTTTGCACAGACGTCAGCATATCACGACTTCTTCGACAGTCAGTGGTGTCATTGATCAGCACCAAGAAGCGTCCACAGTAACATTAAAGTTTTATTCTGTCGAAGTACGACAATTTAATCGATTTGGACGACCGGGAGAGCTGCTGTGTGATGTAAAATGTGGCGTTCAGTGACTAAAAGAAGTGCTGCTTTTAGGGTTTATGTCGTTGGAGGGATTGCTGCTGCTTTTTTCTGTGTTTGGAGTATTTAAAGCAGCACGAACAGTGCTTATTTGCCTATGCTTCTGCTTCACAAGCAACTCTTCTAATTTTACTAATGCCGTTTGTTTTGGTCTGCTAATGTAATTTCCTTCTGAGTTAGGGCCATTTTGAAGAATGTTTCTGAGTAAAATTTATAAATAATCACCCACTGTATGGCCTCAGTTTAGGAATAGTTTATGTTCAGGACTGGAGCTAAGCTAGTTGGAGAGCAAACGACAACATGTTCAAGCTACCAAGACAGCACCAATCTCCAAAATTTGGTTAAAAAGGTGCAAAAGATAAACCACAGCCCATCGTGGTTAGTAGTAATAGGTTTGTTGTAGATTTTTTTTGTATATTTCTCAATATGTAAAGTCTTAGAAAGACAGTGCACTTTATTCTGAAGGTGCTGCCATGCTAATAGTGTCATTAATGTTAAAAATATATATATTCTACATGTATTTTAAATGTTTGTGGAAACAGATTAGTGACAGCCTGCCTTCCAAACAACCACACCAAAGAAAGGCACTCGGTAGAGCGAGGAATCATCCCACGTAAGAGGTGAGCGGGCTGAACATCACATTAGCAGAGAAAAATCCAAGACAGCAGAGATGACGCGCCGCCTCGTGTCAGCCGCAGCTCTCTGAAAGCAAAACCTCTCGCGTTAAATTTCAAACAGTTCAAAAACAGTTTGAAAAGTTGCAAATTAGAAAGGAAAAAAGGGAGTGAAGAGTGAAAACAGAGATGAGTCCTTTTGTGATGGAGGCATCTCAATATGACATACGACCGGCGGAGCGTGCCATGAATAAATCATCATGTACCGGGCACACAGAGAGAGAGAGAGAGAGAGAGAGTAAACAGTTGTGTATCTTCACCTCAGATGCCTGGAGAGGCCTGTCAGACAAAGCAGTTAACAAAGTCTACCACCTCATCACCATGCGAAGCGCGTCTCGGTGAATCCAAGACCAAATCTGACACCTTTACCACACTCCACACCGTCTCCTCTCTCCTCTTCAAAACAACTCCCTATTTCTCCTGAGTCAACTTAAAAGTTAAGCAAGGATGGGAGTGTTGGAGCTAATCTCTCCCCAGAGTGTCTGCCTCACTCTCTGTGTACGTTTACAGAGCAGATCTGGGTGGATTTTTAAATTGGGCAGCCAGAGATCCGGGATAAACTGCCAATTTGTACTTGTTGTGGAATAAATCTCTTTAAAACCTCCATGATTTCACCTTTTAACACAGCAATGAACATAATTTGGCTCCTAATGGCTGCATGCACAATCTGTAACATTCCCTTTTACTGTTCTGGCTCCAGATGCACCAGAAGGGCAACATTTTGCTGCTGATGGTGATTTTTACACTTGTAAATTAACAGAAACTGAGGATTGTGTGAAGGTTTGTTAATAATCAATGAACGACGCTGATTTTTAGACTTAGATTTTTTTTTTTAGACTTAGAGTGACATAAATTTACTTTGGCTGCACTGGGACTAGCAGTTAGCTTATCAATCATAAACTCTTTTTTTAAAAACAATTCTGCTTTGAAAGTTTTCTACAACAGGCGGGGATGGAATTTAACAAAGAACAAGTATTTTGTAACTGGGCGCTTAAGTACAATTTTTTTGTTATCTGTAATTTCCTTAAGTAATTTTCTTGAGGCCTACTTTTTACTCCACTACATTTTCTGAAAAGTACCAAAAGTAAAAGTACTTTAATTTGTGTTTTGACACACACACACAACGCACATTTAAATGTTAGTTGATATTTGTACTTTTTCACTTGTAAGTACATTTGAAAATGCATACTTTAAAGGAGCTATGTGGGATATTCATCGAAATCATGGTAAAAATTGCGACTCTTTAGCGCCATGCAGTTCAGAGTAAGTATTGCAGCTACGGTGGCCCACTCAAAAAGGCAACAACTCCAGCGTTCACTCCAGCCATCTGGTTCGTTTTTTTATAAAAAGCATGAGATTGATTTATTTCCAGTCTCTGTAGCCTAACCCACACAAAGCATATAACTACTCAAGCAGGTAAAAAACATTTTTTAATGAGTGTTCAGTCATAATGCATAATGCCAAGCGTAGCACCCCACCCCTCCCCCGACGATGTGCGCNNNCCCCCCCCGCGACGAGGCGGCGCGATCCGCCACCCCCCTCAGTCTACAAGCATCACGGCTATAAACATTTCTAGGGGAAACACTGCTGTTAGCTGTTATATCAACCTACCAGTCCTGAAGGAAGCTAGCATAGCTGCCACCGATTCACACACGGAGGAGGGGTGGCATCAGCTGTGGCGTCCGGTGTCATGTGGATCAGAGCAGCGGAGTAAACAAGAGTCTGCCGGTTAGCCATCAGCTGATCGTAGCACGCTGTGTGCTCCGCAGTGAAGATCGAGATGGAGCTAACATCAACCACTGGTTGTTTAGCGATCGGATAGCCGATGAGGTTTGGCTGGAGCCGGGGACACGCTGTGGAAATAAAGTACCGGTAACTAATGCTAACATAGCTACCGGCTAGCAGACCACCGCTGAAGCGTGTTGGGAGAGACACGGCAGGCTGCGGTAAGAGAGGAGGCTTTAATAGAAGGAACTTTCTTGAAGAAGGACTTTGGAACTGATACTTTGGGACCGGATTGGGAGCTTTATTTTGAAGAAAAGAAATTATCAGCTGAGGTGAGTCATAAACCACACTTGGATGCTGGTGTCTAGCTGTTGCGGGTGGGGTTCTCATCATATGCAGCTGCTGAGTGTTGGAAAACAATAAGACCTGACATATTTGATGTGTCTTTTGATTTCATTGTTTGTTATTCAAACTAACAAAGTTACAGCAACGGTGTAGCAGCTAGTCTCGTCTCTTCTTAGTTGAATTGTCAGACGCCATGCTTCCACGGCGCACTGCTGCCCTCTGCTGTTTCTTTCAGGTTGCAGTCATAGTGCAAACGCGTAACTCAGAGCTCGTATGTCCCTAAATAGCTACCGTATTTCAAGATGGAGGATGACCATGGAGCGTCGACCACAATTTATGTATTAAAAATGTAAAATTTGAAGCTGAGAGAAATATTTAGAATTGATGTTGGTGAGAAATATTAATGAAAAAGGACAAGTTTGTGCACTGGATGCACAGAATTTGGTAGAAAACAGGTAAAAATATTACACACTGGGGCTTTAATACTTTTACTTAAGTAAAAAATTTCTTGGATACTTCCACTTTTACTCAAGTATTTATTTTACTCGTTTATCTGTACTTTTACATAAATAAAAAAAGGTAACACTTTTCAATAAGGGTCCCTTTATTAATGTTACATGTGCATTATTACACATTAATAAACTTTTAAAGTATTAACAACTGCTTAATAATAATGTTAATATTAAGTAATGCATTGCTAAGCAGACACTTACCTCCCAGCCATTTGATCTAACTTTAAGGACACTTAATAGTTAACAATATTGGGAACGTTAATAAAGTGATCCTTTGTTTATTAATGCTTAATAATGCACTAAGTAACGTTAATAAAGGGACCGTTATTGTTAAAACATCAAGTACTTATTCTACCACTAACAATAGATAAGTTATTTATTACTTTTACACAAAAATGCACTTAAAATGGACAAAAGTTTCTTAGCCTTATTCCAAAGTCCAAAATATTAGGGGGTACATGTGTGTCCCATTCGGTGGGCGGTCGGTGGCCCCCGACCACCAACATGCACATAAATGTGTTGGAACTTCTGACCGTTCAGAATGTGCTGATGCATTTTTCACATCTGCTCTTGAACCGCCATGTCGTCCACACAGACAACCAGGTCGCCGCGGCTTACATAAATCGCCAAGGCGAAGTTCGATCGGCCGCGCTCTTGAGTATAGCCAGATCCCTTCTGTGTTGGGCCCAGACACACCTCTTGTCGGTACGGGTGGTTTACATTCCGGGTATTCTGAATGTGGGAGCGGACATCATGTCCAGGGGGGGGCCGCGTCACTCGGAATGGCGCCTCCACCCAGATCTCGTGTCCCAGATCTGAGTCAGGTTCGGGGAAGCAGCTGTGGACCTGTTTGCGTCCCGTCAGAACGCACAATGCCCTCTGTGGTTCTCCCTGAGCTCCCGGGACCTTCCACCACTGGGGGTGGATGCTCTAGCGCACAGCCCTTAGCCCAACCTCCTGCTTTACGCTTTCCCTCCAGTTCCACTGATTCCCCATCTGCTGGAACGAGTGAGGTCAGAACGCCTTCTGGTCATATTAGTAGCTCCTCGTCGCTGCTCTGCGCCGTGGTTCCCAGACCTGCAGATGCTAGTGTCAGGGTGCCCATGGCCCCTGCCCTGGAGGGAGGATGCTCTCCTCCAGGCAAACGGCGTGCTCATGAACTCACCGGTTATCGGTCAGAGATTATGGATCTGGCCGCTGAGCGGTCGCAACTAATGTCGATTGGATTGGAACCTGATGTTGTCCATACCATCCAGAACGCACGCACCTCTTCTACAGTGGCGTCCTACTTGGCAAAATGGGCTGCTTTTCAACACTGGTGCATGGAGCGGGACCTGGATCCCCTTACTTGTCCCTTACCCAGTGATTTATCTTTCCTGCAGGTGCTGATGCACACGGGTTTAGCGTTTAGAACTGTTAAACTGTATGCTGCAGCCATTTCTTTGTGCCATCAGGGGTTCGGGGATTTTGGCCATCCCCTTACTAAACGGTTTTTAAGAGGCGTTAGGAGGCTCAGACCTGCCTCTGTTCCTCTTGTCCCTCAGTGGGACTTGGCTGTGGTCTTACGCGGACTGTCACAGCCCCCCTTTGAGCCTATAGATCAGTCCTCACTTAAGTGTCTGTCTCTTAAAACTGCGCTATTGCTAGCTAGCTGTCACTTCTTTTAAGAGAGTCAGTGACCTGTCTGCTCTTTCTGTTTCCCCGTCCTGTCTCAGGATCAGGGATGATGGGGGATCTGCTGTTTTGTGTCCTAACCCAGCCTTTAACCCCAAGAACATATCCAGCTCTTTCAGATCTAGGACAATCTCATTGGAGGGTTTTTTTCCACCTCCTCATGAGTCAGAGGAGGATGCTGCTTCCCATCTATTGTGCCCGGTCCGCGCACTTAAATGTTATGTGTCTCGCACTGCTCAGCTGCGCAAAACTCAGTGTCTGTGCAATTCAGGGAAAGTTCCCTTGGTCAGCCGTTGTCATTCCAACGGCTATCACATTGGCTGTGTGATGCCATTTCTACGGCCTATGTTGCTGCTGGCCTGCAGCCCCCAACTGCATTGAGAGCTCATTCCACACATGCAGTTTCTTCATCTGTGGCTCTGCATGCAGGGATGCCCATGCTGGACATCTGTACTGCGGCATCATGGTCCTCTCCGTCTCCTTTTGTCCGTTTCTACCTCAGGGACGTGTCTGCGAGCCTTTTAGCCAATCTGATACTGGCTCACTGTTCAACATGAAATGTAGCTTGTTTTTGTATGGTGTTTACATGATCGTTTACCATTATTCTGGTCTGGATGTTCATATGGCATGGTTCAGCCATTTTTTGTGACCATATGTTGTGGTTTTTACATTGACAGTCTTTCCTGATCCTGCCTGTTGGCAGCACTCGGATGTGTGTTTATATCTGTCCGCTATGTTATGATATTGTTCTGTTCCTCCGGCTATTTACATGTTTCACATTTTCACGCCCGCCGGCAGCTGTTGAGGTTATTTTCTTTCTTGTTGGCTGGTTGTTTTAGAACCAGTGTGGCGTTGACCATATCAGGCTCCGCCTTTAATCCAATAGGCGTGGCTTAAAGGGCGGAAGCCATACGAAATAGAACGTTGGTTACGTATTGTAACCCCAGATTCTGAGTATGGCGTAGCCCTTTAAGCGCAAGGGCTCCACTGGTTCTGGGGGCTCTATTGAGCCTTATGGAGGCAATTGAGGGGTCTCAGTCCCTAATATAGGGACGATGGGACCCGCCTGGTAGGCGGGCGTACATGAACTCTTCAGTGATAGGATAAGGTACGATGACGTAAACCAATAGGCGTGGCTTAAAGGGCTATGCCATACTCATAGAATCTGGGGTTACAATATGTAACCAACGTTTCATCTTTTTATCATTGGATTCTACGAACCAAGTGGATTTTTTTACTATAAGATGGATTATTTTGACCAGCGAAGGTAAGACAGAATTTAGCTTTTGACTTCATGAAAATAGCATTGGGTGGTGTTGAGGTAGAAAACGTGGAAAAGAGCCTCTTCCCGTTTAGTGTGTGTGAGGTTTACATATATTGGTGAATATGAAGCATGTTTTTGGAACAACTTTGTTGCTAACTTAGCAACAAAGTCTGTCGATTTCAAGTTGTGCGACGCATTAAGAATGGTAATTTGGCATTCCCTAGTGGTGATATGTGGTTAGCGTATCTGAAAAACTGACCTGCAAAATGAAGAAAATAATGATCGTTTATATAGCGCCTCTCAAGATAAAAACCATTCACAACTAACGTAAAAATTATTTTTTTTAAATGCGCCCCACCCAGAAAAAAATTCACCAGCCGCCACTGCCGAGTTCTCTTTATTCTACAACACTTGACACAATAAACATTCCATTATTTTTTAGAATATAGTTTTATTTATAATTTATAATTGGCAGATACAAAAAACTCTTGAACTGTATCCAAAATGTGCAAGAAATCATTGATTTTTTTTTCTTTTCACCCAAAAACAGAAAATACAAAAAGACCATCTACTTTGGAAAGTGGACAACCATTGTAAACTGGAGTGAACTGGTTATTCTACGGAGGTTCTACTAATCATCTTCCAACTGACTACGGTTGTTAACAAATCTGCATCGCTCTCCCAAAATAATAAGAAAAGTGTGTACATACGTCTACAGTGGTGACATTCGATTTCCCCGCTGTTAGATACAAGAAAGGCAATCATATCCGTAAGCAGCACAGATGTGTAAAACACAATAAAAGATTTATTATAATTGTACCAAGATGATCACCAGAGGGTACGTCCAAACGTCATGTTGTAAACGACAACCTCTCCTCGATGAGATGCATGGGTAAAAAAGAAAAGAGGGTGGAGCTTGTCAAGTGCTTAACAGCTGTTATTAATTCAGAATCGGATCTGCAGTCTGAACAAGCATCAACCTCTGGAATCAAACACTGAAGGCAATAATGCTTATTAATGAGCTAGTTTGCAGCGAACTCACAGCAGCATCTGAAACTGGCTTCTGCTCGCCAAAATCTGATGAACAGTTTCAAATTTAAATGGGAATACAACTAAAAGAACATTGTTTAAAATAAAAAAACGTATGACCTTCACATTTCAACTCCAACACATCCACATACACAAAAACAAAAGGGTCAAATCAAATTTACATCCACATTCGTGTCATCGTCTCACCTCGGCAGCCCGTTGAGCTACAGCCTCGCCCTTAAATCCCACAAAACTATTTCTAAATGTTACAGTTACACAAATGAACAAATGTGACTTATTTTTTTAAATCACCATCTGAGGGGTAACTTGAGGCAGAAAAATGTTCAAGTGCAAATTATGTGTCAATGGAGTACATATTTTGTGTGTTCCCAAGCTTTCTTGTCTGCAGGCAGATCAAATGAATACCTCAAACAAGCGTACATTCCTTTTGTACAGTCCTAGCCCCCAGATGGCAAATGTCACTAACATAAAACGTACATCACCCAAAGATCATAAGAAAAAGGAAAGAAAAAAACATTTGTTGTACAATGAATGTCCAGCCAATGTTCATGTGACACGAAAACACCTCTACGCAGCCAAACGCGCATCAGAAATCCTTCATTCCTATACAACTCAAAGCTTAAAAACATCTTTAAACATGCAACACCTTTCAAGGTTCCTATCTAACTCTTGCTGTGCTAGATTCAGGGGAACGTCCCACACTGCCAGCTAACTACGGCTAAATCTACGCCCTAAACTAGCGAGCCCGTTTCCCAAATACTTTGAATTAAGGGCACTGACGTACGAAACAAGAATGCTCATTCATCATGTGAAACAATCCCTGTCAGGTATCCAAATAAAGCACTTGTGTAGCATTCGGTATGCTCTTCCCTTCGACACTAACGGTCCAGTAGAGAGAGAATACGTGGGGTAGCTCGGATTTGTGATGGAAAACAATCAAAATGCTTTTGAAACAGAATACGTTCTTAAAACATAAATAAAACCAAGCTCAGCTCTTCTCCGAGTCTTGATTCGAGTCCAAATCTTGGCGAGCTTTAAATAAAAGTCGTCGCAACATTTAAATTAAACTCAACGGATTGTTTTTTTAAGCTTCGGGGGGAATGAGGGACAACGTTCTCTAAATAGAGACCGCCAAAGGTAAATTTAATTGTGCGCCATCCTCGTTACCTTCACACATCCTTTCGCCCAGATAACACTGCGTCTTTGACAGTCCTGAAGCCTTTACCACATGCAAATACAAGCATCACAGAGTGAAAACTGTTGTTAGGCCTGAGCTGAGGTGCAGAGTTTGCAACATTCCTAATGCAGAACATTTCATCGCTAATGTTACAAGATTTTGAAAAGATTTACACACTTTGTTGGTGCCGTTTCCACTAACAGCACGACATAAAAATCCAGCATTTTCAGTACCGTTAGGCTAGAACGATTTAATGACAAAACGAAGCTAAATGATTTAAAGCTACTTCGAAGAGCCTCTGAGTGACTGGTAACATTTGAACATCTTCAGATTTACAATTTTACTGTTAATTTTTGAATCTACTGCAACATTTCACCAAGAATGTTTAGAGATTAATAGTTATGTCTGATGAAGATGACGTTGGGTTAGCCAAATCTGCTCTACAAAAAAGAAAACAGTCATGTACACACACAACAAAAGCTTCCATCACGTATAAAGCAAGCCTTTGTATTCTACTTTGCAATTGGATCATGCTTCAAAGAAATGACAATCTAGAAATCTGATACGCAAAAGATGTTCAAAGGTCATCAGTCAGCTTAAAACCAGATGTAGCAACACGCTTTCACCTTGAAATCATCTCAAATGTACAATTCAGACGATAAAAATGCAACAATTTCTCAAATTTAGAAAAGGAGTTTCGATTTTCCGGCTATTGTGCAGACTGTTTATGAATTTCTGCTCTACTTGTACAGCTGGATAATATCCATAAGCAAACGCCACAAGTGCCTAATGTCTGCACTAATGGTCTCCATCTTCTGCAGTAGATTATGTGCTGGCCTATGTTAGCGGAAAACAGAGAAGACAGTGGAATGGAGGACCAAACAAAAGACATTAATCAACTAGCGGGACAAATCATCTCAAACCGTGGGTGTCTGTAAACCTTGTTTAAATCTCCTAACTGAACACAAAAGTGCAAATTGCTACGACTGTCTGGTGTGTGTCCTCAGTAGTGCTTTTCCTGCAGGTAATCTTTCATCTTGTTAGGTAGGGGCAACTTCTGGATCAGGTCGATCCGTGTGTACTGCCTAATGACGAAGCGGCAAAGATACTGCAGGGAGCGCACTTGCATAAAACGAGATACTGGGTTGGTTAGTCTGACAGGGTAGGTTGCAGACCCTGGTAGGCGAGACCTGGAATAACAAAAAGCTCCGTTCTCTGAGTCTTTGATAGAATGCTCAATTAGATCCACGATCGACGTGTGCCCCTCGACGTCAGGCTGCTCGTAGAAGCTGAAGCGTCCGTTGGAGTGCTCGATGCGGGTGTGGAGAGTTTTGTTCTGTGACCTGAAGCTCAGGCTGAGCAGGTACCGGTCATCAGAGCTGTCTCTGACCAAGAATGAACCGTCAGCCAGATTCACCAGCTTATCTTCTGCCTCCCATCGTGTGATGGGACCCCAGTACCAGCCCTGTCTCGCAAGCTTCTTAAGCTCCTCCGTCAGGCTGGTCACGACCATTGGGCCGCTGCTCTGGACAGAGTCATAAACCCGACTCACCCCAGGGGCTGAGTTTGGGTCAAAGTTGAGGTGGTGCCTCACTCTTTCAGCTACCTGACTGTCTGAGGAACTGAAGCTGGAAAAAGTTCTAGGAATATGTCCGTTACTTGACATTGGTGGTAGGAGTGGAGAGAGAGGGGGTTGGACCTCTACTCGAGAGCTTTGGTGCATCATACCAGCAGAATCAAGAAGAAAACTACTCATTGAGGTTTCCATGAAGAGATCCGGAGGCATCCCGCTGACCAGTTCATGTTCCTCCTGCCCCTGGTCTGTGTGGATGGACCCACTGTCCGCCTCCGTCACCACCTCCATGGGAGTAGAGCTGTCCAGGCAGAAGGAGTGGGACCCTTCTGGGTACATTCCCTCATCTAAAGGCATTGTGTACTGGATGTAGTCCTGGGGGGTTAGCCCCAGCACCACAGGCACATCATTTTCATCGATGTTTAGATGCAGCTCACCGTTTTGTGGTTGCTGGAGGTTCTTTAAGGACTCCGCTTGGTCCTGAAAGAGCTCTTCCATCTGGAAAGTATGAAATTCTTTCCGAACACCGTTTAAGTTGGGGCTTTGACAAGGAGAGTGGACCATGGCTTTAACCTTTACCTCCATCTTGATGCACGCCTCGTCAGAGTTGACAGACCGCAGAGGCCACGGGGACGGGCTGTAATTGTGACTCCGTAAGGACGCCGATCTGAGAGGTCTCTGAGCTTTCACTTCATTGCTGATGGGCACGGAAGAGGATGAAAACGTGTCGTCGTCCACGGAACAGAGAGCGGAGGAGCCACCTTTTACTTTCGCCTTCTGCTTAGCCGACAGCCTTCTCTTCAGCGATCCCATCAGACCCTCACTCTTTGTGCGGCTCTTATTCTGGCCTCCTTTCTCGTCTTCACAACCAAGATCACACCCCGAAAGCTCTTTGGCATAGCAGCCCCCGAAAAGCGAGTCGTCCTTGGAAAACTCTGTTGTAACAGAAGGCTGCTGGAGCATGACAAAGTCACCCTCCTCTTTGCCCTTTATGTTGAGGGACTTGCGGATGGTCTTAAGGCTTATCTTCTTCATTCTGACAGGCCCGCCAAAGTGGGGGCATGGGATGGCTCTCCTGGTATCCTGACGAAAGCACTATCCACAACGTCCTCCCATCAGGCCACATGGAACAAGTCATCCATACAGTGGAGCCATAAAGCCCTGGAGAGAGAAAAAGACAAAGTTAGGAGTAGGTACAGGGTGAAAGATGAAAGTTTTCAAATATGTTTAAGGCAAGATTTGTCATTTATATAGTTAGACTTTTGCATCTAGCCAGGACAAAATCTGAGCTCTTTTTTTCTAATTTTGTATACAGTTTTTTATGTCAGCTATTCCTTATTTAAAGATCAGATGATGCAAAAAAAAAATAATAATAATAATACTCGTGACTTTTTGCAACTATCATTACCCATTGGTGCAGTTCACACAGTACTGCACAACAGTGCACAGTTTTGGTGCAATATCTCCACAAATGTGCATCTTTTTCAAAGGAAAAATAAAAAATCTCAGTCCGGTTTGTTTGGCAGTGATGATTGGAGATGCCAAAAAGACAAAAATAGTTTTAAAAGAATCACAGCATGTATCTAAAAGTAGAATAAGATTGTGAATCTAAACAATCGAACTGTTTGTCGTCTTTAAAACTTGTAGACTAAGTCTCTACAGCACCCACTCTGAAACCACACAGCTCTGATTTTATATTAAAAAAATCTAACTAGCAAAACAACCCCAAAGAACAAAACTGTCTTGATTTCTATAAACAAAGAGCTCAAACATCAGACTATAAAATTACTCACTTTAAAACACTAACGTGACAACATTTTGTCAGTGTACTGATCCCAAAATTCATTATATACACATATATATGAAGCTTTTCAATCCATAGAATAATTAGCATTTAGTAAATGAGTTTTGATGTGAATATTTCAACTTAAACCTAATGATATCACCAGGATGCTTGTGTGTTTGAAAAAAGACGACTAGAAACAAAAATTTGATTAGCACTAGGGATGTTTGATATCAGCGTTTTTACCAATATCCGTTACACCAATACAGTCTAACTCTTAATGTCCGATACCATATATGCAGGGTGCCCCCTCACAAAAAAAGAAAAACAATCATTTAAGGCAGGGGTAGGCAATCCTGGTCCTGGAGTGTCGCTATCCAGCATGTTTTAGTTTTTTCCCTGTTCCAACACACCTGATTTTAATCATTAGGTGATTAACAGGCTTCTGCAGAGCTTGATAACTTATAACAGGTGAATCAATCATTCAATTAGGTGTGTTAGAGCTAAAACATGCTGGATAGGCGCACTCCAGGACCAGGATTGCCTATCCTTGATTTAAGGTAAATAACATCACATATCTCCTATTATGCATATTTAAACTTTAAACATTGTCTTTGCAAAATATGACAACTACTTCAATTTAAGTTAGGCAACGGGAAAAAAGGCCAACTGAATCACATTCTCCCTGAGATAACCCTGGCAAACACAGAACAAACTTCTACTTCTTCAAAGTTGTGCCAAACAAACAAAAATATCTCTAAACTTACCTCAGATCTGTCATATTTTGATATTTTGAATGAGAGTGGAAGTAGCTGAAGAGTTTGATGTATATTATGTGCATGGTATGTGAAAGCTGTCGTTAAAAAAGTACAGATCATTTTTGATATTACATTTTAATGTCAATATCGGTCGATAATATCGGACATCCCTATTTAGGACCATTCAAAAGTATAAGCATTGATCAAAACACTCAGAATGGTGAAATATTTGATTTCCAGGTTAAAAAGACTTGCGAAAATAGACAATAAACTGGCAAGCAGATATTTGATTACTGGATGCACAGATGTCCAGTAATCATTGCATCTTTAATGCAAACATGAAATTAGTTCCATTTTTCAGGGGAGGTTTCTATGATGCAGAGGCACTAGCACGTGTAAAACATTCATAAAAAATTAAAAGATACTGCGCCCTAACCAAGAAAAATTACACAGAAAATCTGTAAACGAATATAAATTATCATTTCTAATGAGAAATCCACAAAAAAGAATGCCAGGTATTCCACACACAGATTGCCACCAAGTTGGTCTTTAAAAAATCAATTTTTAATGTATTTACTTGTTTTAGTAGCTTTTTAAAACACATGCACTGCAGCCTGATCGTTTTCAGAGCTGGTTCAGAGGACTACACGTGAGAGCACAAAGGCATCTTGTGACTATTACACAACAAATTATGTTCAGAAGAGGTTCAGCAATAATGTCCACAACTGAAGAAAACAGCAGCAACTCTGCTGTCTGTCTTGCATGTTTATTTCTATTCATTTGGAAGCAGGCATACCAGATATTTAGCACCAGGTGACCTAATCAGCTGATCTCACCCTTCAGCATACAAATCATGATGCTAGTTGTACAGGGAGCATCTCTTGCAGGTAATCAGATTACCTGCTGCAAAGGGATATTTTGAGAAATTCTGGACCTTTTGTTTGATCACAGCTCACAGCTGACCTTATATACATCCCATACACTGGCTCAGCAACACAGACAGCTATGTAAACATCACTAAACTTAGTCATTTAACATTAAAGCCACTTGATATAGATACAGAGCCAAATGTGTCACACTCAAATGACCTAAAGACATATGAAAATCACATTTTATCTGACACTCTGTCCTCATAAAGCAGGACCACAGTACTGAGGGACATCTGGCACATGAAGCTCCTAAACAAAGCTGCTTGATAATCAAGACAGCTGCAATCTGATTACTCACCATTATCTGGGAGAAAATGGTGACTCAGTTGGTTGGGTCAAATTCCACCTCCTCCACCTTTCATTTGCTGCTAAGAAAAAAAAAGTGCCAGTTCATTTAAAATAGATGTAGTTTAGATTTTAAATATGTTCCATAGGAAATATGCACACAATATGTATGAAAACGTTGTTAATAAACCAAAGTTAAGAGGGTCTGACTTGACCTAGAAAGGCCTAGGGACACATGCTTTTAGCTTAGCTCCACTCGTTAGCTTTTTGCTTTATTTAAATTTAAACTGGAGCATTAATAAATGTCCACTTAATTATTTAATCTGCACAAGTTATTCTTTTTCTTAAACAAGTAGTCCTTTGCCATAAAGCTGCTTATTATAACATATTTCTAGCTAGGCGAATGCTAATCTAAAACTGTTAGCTAACCCACTATAAAAGTGATTTTTAATCAATAAACACGTACAAAAAAGTGCAGGACACGTTCGCTTACCTGGCCACGTTACGCTGTGCTGCTGGGGGAATAAACCAAAGCCTTTATTCTGGACTCTTTTAAAAAACACGTTCGTAAAAAGATTCGCTCCTGGACGACTGTTGGCTAATGTTAGCCTAGCTTTGTTAGCGTTTTATGTGGAAAACATTACCGCCGCTGCCGTTTAAGTCCGCTTTTGTGCCAAAAACAAAAATATAAAAGAGTCAACATGGGAGGATTTGTTGGTTTCCTTTCACCACGGGAGTATTTAGACGACTACAGTGGCTCGTTAACGTGACATCTTTTAATCTAGGCTGGCTAACTCTTTGTAGCTTTCGGCCTCTTCCTTTCTTCCTTTGTTGCCTGTTGAATTGTGGGAGCTGAATCAGAGAGAAGGCGTTCACGCGCAGCGAATCAGACTCAGCAGCAGCAGCAACATCAGCAGCGCTCACATCACATCAAACACGTCCTCTTCATCACATCTAATAAAAACAAACACATGCATTCATTTAAAAGAGATTTACCCCTTAATATACACATAAAAGAATAATAATCAACTTGTTTGTTTGCAATTTATTGATGAGTAGTGATGCAACTTAATTATAATTTAATTATAAAGTGATAATAGAATAGAATAGAATAGAATAGAATAGACTTTATTGATCCCACAGTGGGGAAATTCACTTAGAATAGAATAGAATAGAATAGAATAGAATAGAATAGACTTTATTGATCCCTCAGTGGGGAAATTCACTTGTCACAGCAGCACCATCACTCAAAGATAATTTTAGTATAAATAAATTTATTATATATATTATAAGATAATAATGCTTACAGTCTTTTTAAACACCCACATAACTTTTTTTTTATTTTTATTTTTATTTCTGAAATGTACAGAAAGTGATAACTCATTCTTACAATTTAATTTCATGTTCTCAAAATGTACATTTGTACAATATTATGTTCTATTTCGTATGGCTTCCGCCCTTTAAGCCATGCCTATTGGATTACGTCATCGTACCTTGTCCTATCACTGAAGAGCTTTCATGTACGCCTGCCTACCAGGCGGGTCCCACCGTCCCTATATTAGGGACTGAGACCCCTCAATCTTCTCCTTTTTCATCTTCACCTTCTGCTATCCAAGCAATCAAAATGTCTACTCCAGTTCGACCATGTGACGCCTGCTCAAAGGCACACATTTTCCCAGACGACCTACACTCTAAGTGCTTCCTCTGCCTGGGACCAGTTCACGCGGGCATGGCCCTCACCGCACAGGTATTGTGTGCTTTCTGCCCACTTCTCTCTCCCGAGAAGCGCCGTCGTGTGGACTTTTTCCAGGGGGCCGCTGACGCTACCCCCCCTGTTGACGACGTTCCGTCTGAACCTCCAACCATGGAGTTGTTTGCCGCTGGGTTCACGTCTGGTGACTCTGACCTAGCCGAACTTACAGACGAGGAGACTGCTAGTCTGGCGGATGCCCTCCTGGAGGCCCTCGAGCCTGCTCAAGACGCTCTGGGACAGAGCGCCCCCTCATGGCCACGAGTATGCTTCCGGGCCGTCTCTTCCCGCCATTCGGGCCCTTCTGCAAGAACTTCCAGCCATAGTGCAGTCTGCTTCTTCCAACAACGGGCTTGAGGTCCCGGTCCCTGTGCCTCCTCGTGCTAACCTGTTCACGGGACAGTTCGGCGCCTCCCAGGCTCGGTGCCCCGACCCTGTGTTCCCGCTGTTTCCAACAGCGATGGAGTTTTGGACTGCTTACTACCCTGAACCTTCCCGCCTGAAGGCCCCGGTTTCTGCCTTTGTTCCAATTACCAAAGTGCAAGGGTTCACGGACAACAATTTTCCAGCGGTTCCACCACTTGAACTGGACCTAGTGTCCCTGCTAGGTGCTAAAGCCAAGATGGTAGGACGCCGAATCGTGCCTGTTTCCAAGTATGACCAAGTCGACACACGTTTCACGGATCGTGCTCATCAGTGTGCTGCCCAGTCCGGTGCAGCGTCCAGCAGCATAGCTCTCTTAGCTTCCAACGTGTCCCGGCTCGTCGAAGACTCCGAGCTCCCGGAAGGAAAGAAGGACTTGATCTGTAAGACGGCGGACACCATCCTCAACCTGTCTGCCGTCAACCTGATCTGTGCATCACGCATCGCTGTGTGGCAGATCATGGTTCAGTTCAACATGTGGTTGCGCTCCCTCACTTCCGTGCCGGAGCAGCTTCAGAAGAACATGCCAGACGGCCCGATAAGCCCAGATGCCCTGTTCGGCGCCCAGTTCCGCTCGGCCATTGAGAGCACTCAGAAAACTGCCAAGCTCTCAGCGTGCGAGCTAATAAAAGATGTTTTCCCTTGAGAGTCTGCACGATGAGGCAGTCTCTCTGTCACACTCTTCGCCGCCATTTTAGGTTGTGCCCGACCTCGGCCGAACACACTTCCCGCTGTTCGGGAAAACTCGGGGGGATCTCCTTCTTCCGCGTTGACATCGGTCACCCCTCCCTTTCGAGGACTGCCCTCCATGGGTCGCCCCCGCCTCTCGTGCGGAAGCAGCGACGGCGGTAAGGGCTCCTCATTGGCTCAGAGACGTGCGTCTTGCGTCAGTCCCGTGCGCACGTCCCCTCGCCATCTTTGCACATGTTTGGTCACTTGTTTGCCACATGAGCCCATGGATTCGCAATGTAGTACATTACGGTCACAGGCTCCAGTTTCAGTCACGCCCTCCCCCGTTCACGGGGATTGTCGAAACGAAGCTAACATCAGTGGCTCAGACGCTAGCTCTTCGGTCGGAATTACGAGAACTCCTGGACAAGGAAGCCATTTCCAGGGTTCCACCCGGAGAGGAGAACATGGGGTATTATTCCCGTTACTTCCTTTTTGGTATGCTACTTTTGACCACCCAAGCTGTCTTTACATTCTAAGTCCTCTTTAAGTAGTTTTGAAATCAGTACTTTTTTACTTTTACTCAAGTTAAAAGCTCAAATTTGTACTTCAATTTATACTTCTCATGGTTAGGCAAAAGGGACATTAAATATGCACAACTTAAAACACAAACAGATTTTCAACACAAAGCAAGTTGTTCTTCATGCTGTTTTCATCTAATCTTAAAAGTCTTGGTTGTTGAATAATAAAGTTGCAGCCACAGCTTGATAACTAATTTCCCACATCCCAGTGTTTTTTTCCCCTTACTGATGTCACCAGGGGGGTGTTTGGTGCAAAGCAAACACAAGCACCACACAGGATGGTGGCAGAGGAACGTGATGAAAGCGATTTTTAAAAAATGATTTCTGTAGATCTGACGAATGTTTATCAGCCAATAATAAAGACTCCTGTTGGATTGTTTTAATTCAAAATATTACCTGAAGCAAAATAATGGGTTTTCCTCTCCTACATGAAAGAGGAAACACTTCATAAATATTGATGAGTATGCCTGTAATTTTAGAATAATTTTTAAAAATTGCTAATGCTAATATTGATTTTGCCAAAGTCTCTCTCTTTCTCTCTCTCTCTCTCTCTCTCTCTCTCTCTCTCTCTCTCTCTCTCTCTCTCTCTCTCTCTCTCTCTCTCTTTCTCTCTCTCTCTCTCTCTCTCTATGTAAACCACTGAATGAATTTGTTGGAAGTCTCCAAAGATATTTATAACATTTTCAACTCATTACCCTTTGGCACCAACCTAATTCAAGATGGCTGATTTGCATCATGATTATAGTGGAGTCATTTTTATAGATATTGAGCTGAGATTTGGAGCAGTAATATCTGATAGTTGTCCATACTCTGAACATGTATTGCTCACATAGATATTGTTTAAAAACTTGCCATTAAGTCAACCATTAATTTAAACATTTACCATTTGGGTCAACGCTGTTCAGAAAGGAATCGTTCCATGTACGTCAAACCAATGAACCCCATTCAACATGGCTCAGAATGATACACTCAAGGATACATAACCAGAGGCGCCGCATGCCAACAGGCAGGGCAGGCAATTGCTTCGGGGCCCCCAGGCCACAAGGAGGCCCCAGAGGGCCGACAAACTTTGACGTCAGAACCACAACAGTAGTGAGACCATTGACACGCGGTAAGTAAGGCACCTTGCCACTGTCCTTCCTCGGTCAAAGAAAACAGTTAAATGGAATAGACTTACCTCACATGACCACAGCTGCCCAGAGCCCGCCCTCTGCCTACGCTCTCTGTTTACGTCCCACACATCATAGTAGCATTTAGTTTCAATATAGATGTATATCGAGCCTTTTACTTTTTAAATTGTGTTGGTTAAATCAAATGCGTAAGCGAGTTAGTACCTGCTAGCCACCGAAGCTGCAACTACTAAGCAACCATAGATAACTGCTTTCAGTCTAAAAAAAAACATTTTAGCTGTAAGCCTGATAGCTACAATTACTAACTTGACTTACATTTAAACTGGAAATTTGCCGCCAAAGAAGCTGCTGTCGGCTCCTGATCAAGTCTGTTTGAAAATACTGCGCTGTATTCTGATAAATTTTTGACCGAGGGAAGGCAACAAGGCACCTTGCATGTATCCTTGGTCAGTTAGCTAAACGGCTAACAAACGGACAGACGCCTCAGTAGCACATGAACATTGGAACCGATTGGAACATGCCTTGGCGGTTCCTGATGATGTATTTCCTAGGCAATCAGGGCGGGACCAAGGCATCAAGGCGAGGTTCCTTGACATTGAGAAACACCCACGAATATAGATGCCCCATTGTGCACTGGAGAGAGTAACAGCATTGCCGCCATATTGGATTGGTCCCTCACTCTCCAATCCCAACTGGAGTCAACGCAGGTTGAGCAAATATGCTCGTTTTTGTGCAGCCTACGTTGCAACAACTAGCTTATCTGATGGAATTTTATATTTTTATTAATGTTGTTTAATTGTAGTTATATTTTAACTATCATGCCATATGTGTCTGATTTTGTTAAAAAGCATAATAAAATATTTTTTGTTTTTTTAGTTGAGTAAGCACTTTCTTCAGTAGAAATAAATGTACTGGGGGCGAATGGAGACCCATCCAAGATGGTGGCTGGCCACTACGGCAGCTCCAATAGGCAGCACCAGTCCACGGGGAATCTACGTATATATGTCTGTGAGTGAGACAGTGAAAAGCTGCACGCTTCCTAGTCTATGTTGGACAACAACCCTTTTTGCTTGGGGCGACATGACAACCTTGCAGCACCACTGTACGTAACAGGGCATATGCACGTCTATAAAACCTTCAGTCCTTGATGTGAATATTAAACAAGGAGCATTTTATCTGTAGGAAGGATCAATAATGTAGGGGAAATGTAAATGGTGCAGCACAAAAAAATAAACATTTCACTTGAGAAAACCTGGAAAACTGAAGGATTTTTAAAGAAATTTTCCTTTAACTTCATTTTTAACACGGAGCAGCTTTTCTGTGCCACATCAGATCTCTGGCTCTGCAGCCTTCGAAACGATTTAACATTGACTCAAATGACTCAAAATTATTTTTCCTTGGGTGCCCCATGTCGTCTTTTAGAGATTGGTTTTAAAATTGATCTGAGCTATTTGGGCTTTTCATTTTTATGCCGTAGCATGTGAAAACACGGTCTGAAAGGGCTGTGTTCCTAACAAAAGTCCCCCCCTCCCTCCCTTCTGGACTGTTCGAATAAGTAGTCAAGGCTTTTATGTCTTCTGAATACGTGAAAATGAAATAATGAACTCGACTTTTTTGAAGATCAGCCAGTTTCAGCAGGCAGCCGTGTGTGAGTGGAATAAAAATGTACAGTCGGCGGTGATAAAATAAAATATCAAAATTAAAGATTTTTAAATGCGATTTTTGTGCCTGAAAATTTGAATTTTCCACTCTAAATCAGACGTAACTGTAATAATCAACCTTTTCAGATTCTAAGATCTTTAAAATTTGCATTCATGAAACATCAAGACGCCTCTAAGTACTTTGCAAGTATTCTACGCTGCGGCTGAACTCTGCAGTGATACACGGTTTCCTAATTAGTGTCACTATTGTTTTAAAAAGCAGAGTGTGTTTACCACGGCTAGGTTAATTTGGCCCATATACTCAACATTACATTGTTTTTTTTCCACACTGTCAAGTGCACGACAGTCCTTCCCCAACCTGCTTAGCAGCTGAATGCAGACAGGTTCTGTGCAAAGGCTCTAATTACCGAGCCCTATTAGGGTTGATCAGGCTGCCTTCTCTTGACGTGTTGTGGGGGCCTGTGGGGATGGGGGCGCGCAGCTATTAGATTTAACACCAAGGACACCAAGAAGCAAGGATGCAATGTTTCTACAAGCCAAATTAGACCTGACAAACAAAGTTTTAGCACGGTTGATACTTCTTGCCAGACCGTAAAATACAAGCCGTGGGAACAACCCCTGTCTCCTTTATCATGACAGGATAAACAGGCTGTTTAAAGTCTACACAAATAGAATCTAATAGTTTGATGCATCTGAACATACAAGGATATCTCTCCTCTCAGGAGCGGTTCCTCCTAAAGAATCTGAATTTATGTATAGGCATGACTCAAAGCACAGAATCAGGAAGTCAAGATGGAGTGTGAAGGGGGCCACGCCGTCTAATGAGATCCCTCTACAAGTGGAGATGCTCCTCGTGTTTCATCTTAATTTCAAATGAACGCTGCATCAGCCATAAATTATTTGCACAATATGGCCGAGCTCGCTTCAGTTTTGGCTGAGGCTTTTGACTTAAATACGTTTCTGAGGGGGACTGATGGAATGGGGGAGGCCCGGCTGCCCATCTCCATTCCCTCAACAGAGAGGATGATGGGTAGAGCAGGCGTGCCAGGTAGTGACGGGCCTGGATGGATGACTCAGTGTACTATATGAAACTTTTGGCAGGGTTTGATGATAGTCTCATAAGAGAAGTTAAGCTACCATTTGATTTGCTACAACTCTTCCATCATTCATTTTCTATAGCTGATCCAAGGTTGGGTCATGGAGGTAGCAGGTTCAGGAGGGAGGCCTTTCCCTATCTAGGCCTTCCCTAGTCAGAGTATCAATAACAGGACAAATCCTGGGTCTCCCTGGGGGTCTCTTTGCAGTGTGACATGTTAGAAGCTAGAGAGGGTCAGTAAATCAACAAAGGTCACTACATCTGAGAACATCTGGCTAAAATTAGCCAGATGTTCAAATCTTGTTTTCAAGTGATTATGAATTATCACACGGAGTGATTGTGAGAGTGTGACTCAATATGATGCAAAACAATATAAGTCAATGAAATTAAATTGAAAATAAATCTGATTCCAATTCCAGGTCAGCATTGGACTTGATCCATTTTTGCTAACGATGCATACAGATGAGTAATGTGCAAACTTTAGCTAAGAGCCCAAACGCAACAGCAATAGTTTAAAAAGTTGAACTGATCGTGTTCTTTTTACTCAGAGTCTCACAGCATCAGTGTGTTAATGTGTCAGAGGAACATACTCTGTGAGGCTCAAATTAATTATAGGGCCTTAACCCCTGTGGAATTGTTAAAAGTGTGATTACTTTATAATGACATCAAATCTTTTGCTAAGCGTATTAATTATCGCCCTGTCGGCTGATCATATCCATGTCACATCTCAAGTGTGAGATTTCATGCAACTGCATAAATTCCTGCACAGAATATGAAAATAATTTACTTGTTTGAAGAGGTGATACACACGAACTCTTGTTTTTGACAGTATTTGACAGGAAAATGCGACTAAACACATTACGTCACATCAGTAACAAACATTTGTCTGAGAAAATAGTTCTTTTTTGCATTTATAAATGTAGTTTAAAACTCCATCATGCTGCCATTTTCTCTCCAGGCCCGATGTCATTTAGGATGGACTGAGGTGAAGTTTAAAATTGTCCAATGGTTTGATGAATTAATCTTTGTGGAAATTATGAGTGATATGTGTCTTCTGTGTAAAAAAAAAGGGACCATCTGGCCAGATATCAGCACACAGTTCAGAAGCCAGCATCTGTGATGGTATGAGGGTGTATTGGAGCACATGGCTAACGTGTCTGGGAATGAGGGCACCATTAAAAAATGTTAGATAAAGGGTTTTAGACTCACATATGCTGCAACACAGATTGTTTCCCTATAGTGTTACACCACATTCTGCATGTTTCATGCTGCAATTTGGACAGCTTTTTGCAATGTAGATATAAAATATACAAAAAGGCAAACACATCACAAAAATAAGTGTTTTGTTTTAGCTAATCTTCATCATGTTAACTGTAAATGTGTTATCTGCATAAAAAATAATATGAGCATATATATTTCTAAAAGCAAATTAATTGATCACTACTAGTTTGACCTAAAATGTGAGTAAATTATTACCATATGAATATATTTAGTTATGACATTTTAAACATCATGCAAAAATGATTTTACTGTGAAGTTTAATTTATTTTGTACAGTGAAAGTATTACAATATTACATAGTAAACAATGCATCAATGCTTTATGGCTATTGGCTCATTTGTTGTCCAAGTTCCCAGTTGAACTATTGCATACTTATTTAAATTTCTCAATAAAATCCATCTGTATTAGAAATATTTTTGCACTGTATTTCTATAAATTTAGTTAGCAAGTTGTCATATACCTAATTTCAATACAACTAGATTAATTGCATTTCTAGCAGAAATGCGTTTGAATGCTGAATTGCTTAAAATGATAGCTGAAGGTGCTTAAGAAATGAATTCAAGCTTAAAATGAGCTTAATTGTCAAAATGAGCTGAATGGATTTGAAGATTTATGAGCAAAAATCTCTAAGAAATGTTATGAAGCTCAAAAAAAATAGGTGAAGAATCAAGAAAAACTGCTAAACAGCAGAAAGCTGAAATCTCCATACAAAGTTTACAAAGCTGGACAGTGGAAATGTTTAAACTTCTGGTATTTCAGTAGCAATAGTGAAATAGGTAAATTTTCACAATTAGCTGAACTGTGAATTTAGCAGCATATGCTGAGTTTTGAAACTGATAGCTGAAGATGCTTAAGAAATGAACTGAAGCTTAAATTGTGCTTAAATGTCAAAATCAGCTGAATGTATGTGGAGAATTAGGAGCAAAAATATTTAACAAGTTTAATAGAGCACAAAAAGTAGATGAAGAAAAAAATCCTAAACAGCAAAAATCTGAAAACTATAAACATAGTTTAAAAAACTGAACAGCTAAAATGTTTAAACAACGAATATTTGAGTAGGAATAGTTTAATAGTTAAATTTTCACAATCAGCTGAACTGTGAATTTAGCAGCTGAAATTGATGAACATGCCTTAGAACTGAAGTGAAGTTGAAAATGAGTTCAATTGTCAAAGTTAGCAGAATGAGATAAAAAATAAACTGTTAGAACGAGCAGAAATTGAACTTTAAAGTTTCAAAACTTTCTCAGCCATTCAAAGACCAGGCATAGTGGACGACTGGTTTCCTGAGTCCAAGCTGATCGATTTGGTGTATAACATGTCTGGGTGCGTATTTCTGTTAACTTGGAAGAAGCTTGAACTCTCTCGGCCAATCAGAGAGCAGGGCTGGGGGACGGCTGGTTTCCTGAGACCAAGCCGATCAATTTGATGTATAACATGTCTGGGGGTGTATTTCTGTTAACCCAGAAGAAGCTTGAAATCTCTCAGCCAATCAGAGAGCAGGGATGTTGGCGGTGGGGGGGGGCAATGGGTTCCTAAGACCAAGCCGATCGATTTGATGTATAATATGTGTGGGTGCGTATTTCTGTTAACCAAGAAGAATCATGAACTCTCTCAGCCAATCAGAGAGCAGGGATGGGGGGGGGGCACTGGGTTCATCAGACCAAGCTGAACGATTTAATGTATAATATGTGTGGGGGTGTAT